>OZ014502.1:5140252-5740252 GCA_963966045.1 Xestobium rufovillosum
ATCAAAAAGAACACGCCGTTCACCATGACCAGAACGTGATTCAAGAAGCTGCCAGTGTCTGGTTTCAACGACATTTCAATGATTATAGGAACGAAGTTGACTAAAATGATCACGTAAAGGATGGGCTCGAACGCCTTGTGCGTTACAACACGATAACAAAAGCGGCGCGCCCTCCTCCTCGGCGGTTTGATTACTCGTCCACGTTTCGCGTAGAACATCTTTTGCAACTTTCTCTTCATATAATGTCTGATTCTCTGTAATAAATCGGAAGAAAATAGATTTGAACTTGTGAAGAAACAGGTTTGGTAGCCACCTGCCCGCGGAATAATTTGTGCAAACCCTCCAGGTCGACCACACCCTCACTAGAATCCATGGCAATTTCCACCGCTTGCGTCAAAATACGAAAACCGTCTTTGGAGATCATACCGTCCTCGAACTGTCTAGCGTATGATATTTTCATGGCTTTCAGTACTCGCATTTTCGCCTCCCTGAAATACCAAAGGTCCCCATGTAAAGAATTCCAGTCGGATGGTTCGAATGTCTGGTCAGCTTACCGTGTCATTTCAATCAGCTCCTTTGCCGTAGGTTCCGCTGCGATTTCTTTCTGACAGTCTGGACAGACAGTATATCTATGTCCGACATAGAAGTCGTCTTCGTCGTCACTGGCCTTGAGGTTTATCTTGTAAGGATGTCTGAATAAAGTCGCCTCGTTCACAGTGGGCCAATTGGCGTCAGCCAGAAATCTATGGAAGTATAAAGAATTCACACAAAACTACTCCTCTGGTGCGGTTTTCAGTATAATTTTTCATCATGCTGAAAGTCCTTATTACCTATCCATCTTCAACATCGACGTCGTCCGTTCTCTTCTGACAAGCACGTGCCTAACGCAACTATTCATGTTAGTTTTCCTAGCCATCGACAGATCGAAGTAACCCAGGAGCTTCAGCATCACGTGCATCAAACTCGAATTGATGAACAAAGAGAGCAACACGAGGCCTATTATTTGGACGATGAGATCCTTGCTCATGTCCTTGAATTTCGGATGGGTGTACACTATCAGAGCGAGACAGATGCTGACGCAACCTTTGATCCCACCCCACACGACCACCGTCATATGCCTGAAGGACATGCCGTATCCGATGCGACTTAAAATCGGCGCTAGGCATATGAAGGCCAAGAATCGCCCGCTCATCACCACGACGTACGTTACAAGTATCAAAGCGTAATCCCCAGGTGACGCTTCCACTATGAAAATTTCTGCGGCAATAACCCCGAACATTAAAAACAGCGCTGCATCCACTATGTAAGCCAGCAGCTCCCAATTGGTGACAAGCAGTTGCTCGACATCTGGACTCAAACTGGAGCGTTCGATACTCAACATTATGCCGATTACTACGACGCAAATTACCCCTGATACTGCGAATATGTCTTGGCATATGTAAAAACTCAGACAGGTTGCGATTAGGGTCACGGACATCATACTCAGAGCATCGTTGTACAGAACGCTGACCACTCCACACGATACTTTGCCTGTGAGGTATCCCGCAAGAATTCCTGTCAAACATCAAAGAAATTTGTTTCAGTATCTGTATCACCAATGTTAAGTAGGTGTTTCGTACTCAATGAGACTAAAGTGAGGTGGGTATTGACGGCAAAGAAGGTTACTGCCTATATTTTGTTAGTTTTGTTCAACAGTACAGTCCAACGGATTTCAGTTGGCGAGCGGTGGGGTTATGCATTAGCACATACTTTACGCTTGCAATAAAATGTCTTCCAGTATCAGTGGCGCAGGTAAAATTTCCAAGTTACCGGAGGTAAGATGGCGGTTTGCGTACGGAAAGGTGTCACACACGGGAAATAGCGTACAGAATGTTTTGTTATTTTGAAAGTGAGAAAATTGAAACATAAACATTGGAAAGTGTGAAAATGAAGAAGTCTGTTGCAACGGGCATCATGTCTATTAGATCTATAGAGAGAATAGTTAGTGAAGAACACTAGCGCGTCGGAAAATAACGGCAAAGCGATCATTAGAACACCGGGAAAGAAGCGTACAAGGAATAGTTCCTTAACGACTGATTTATTGGAGTATAAGACGGGTGATATACGTCACATCTTACACGAATTTCACAAGACTGAAGGTTGTAGTAATTAGGATATGACAGCCTCAGATCAGGCCATCGAGTTCTCCAGGTGCCATCCACTTCTTCGGAAATGACCTTGAAAGACACCAGAGGCTGCTGAAGGAGTCCTTGAGTCAGCCGAAAAAGTGGTCATGTCTTCAGCAACGACTTCTTCAGCAGCCTCTGGTGTCTTTCAAGGTCATTGATGAAAAAGTGGATGGCACCTGGAGAACTCGATGGCCTGATCAGAGGCTGTCATATCCTAACTACTGGTTGTCGTGTTACCCTTGCAAAATTGAACCAAAAAATACGGACCGAGCTAGAATGGAATGGATCCAATGAAACACTGAGAGTTCTTTTGCGTAAAATGGGGTTTAGGTGGAGAAGGACGCAAAATAATAGGAAAGTCCTAATTGAGAAAATATAAGGTCTCTTCGTATTTCGTATTTGAAGAAAATTAAATATGTCCGAAGTCAAAATAGACCAATTGTTTACCTGGACGAAACATATTTGCACAATAGCCATGTCTCTTCGAATAATTGGACAGATGACTATTTGCAAGCATCTCTAAAGTTCAGAGATTAATATTATTGTAAATACCGGTTGCGAAAAGGGCTTTATACCTGGAGTAAAAAAGTCCACGCCAACGCGTAGAGCCTCCACCGCTCGCCGACTTAAATCTTTGGGACTGTAACTGTTGAATTTATAATCTAAATGTATCGATTAAGCGCAGAATTCTGTACAAATAAGAAGAGCACATATAGGTACGTCATATAATTTCGATGACGAATTTACAGAGAGGGCGAGTCCACCTCGCAACGTAATGGGGATGGACGCGCTTATTCTGCGAAATGGATTCGCTATTTTAAATCATGGTGAGTGGTTATTTTGGTTGCCGATGTGTCTGCCCTAGAAATCCGAAAACGTTTCATCTCAAACAGAAGGAGGCACAGGCCAAGCTGGAAAGCGGGAGACACAGACCGATCGTCTCAGGCAAGTTGTATGTTGGCTTCGTCGATATCTCGAAACTTCTGTTCAAATGTTTGCCAAATTATATCCGCTCAATTACTTGTATCCGAATAAGAGTACAAAAAATGGATCAAAAATGATATTTACCACCTCCAAAGAATCTTAAGAACACCATGATGAAGTGGTACCACGTTATGATGTGCCCTTGGACATGGCCAAGTAAAATGGTAAAAATAACAACAACACAACCCATTCCAATAACGGATTCCCCTTCCACCAGAATCCCGAGTTGCTTCGAAGTCTCTATGTCCTTCAACAATTTCATAACTTCATCGGGATATGTAGGAGCTGCCACCGTACCAAAAACAAATGCCATTCCGTAAGTCCAGTTCCACTGGGCGTTCAGAATAGTCATCCCCATCAAACCAACGAACGTTATCATGATAAAGAGTCCAGGAATTGATATGAAGAATATTTGCAACCAAGCTCTCACGAAAGCGTGAGCGTCGATGCAAAAGGCAACTTTGAATACTACTATGGGTAGCATCGCGCTCAAAGTCACGTGCGCTGGTATGGTGTAAATAACTTCCACGTAATCGAATAAAATACTAGTATATCGCTCGAAGAAGCCGAATCCAACCCCGATGCAAAATAGCACAAGTTTGCTTGAAACAGGGATGTTATAAGCAGTAAGAATTGTTCGTACCACAATTGCAACTGCAATTGACGCTATTACACAGGTCATCGTGTGAAGCATAGGGGGTTCTTCACCTGCGACTTTAAATTTTTTTAAATTCTTAGCGGAACCCGGTAGCAATCTGCCTTTTTTGCCCTCGTGGCGTTTTTTGCCTTCCGTGTGCATTGCGCAGAATGTAAGTGCTAAAACTAATATTATTGTGTACGTTTTCATTATTATTTATGAAAGTGACAAGTTCCGAAATAATTTTTAATAAATAGGGAATGTTTTCTATAAATTGTTCTCGAGTGAGTCCGACCACCTAGATAATAAGACTATGGTATGCTATGGTAGAAGCCAGCGAATGCCCGCTAGATCATGAAATTTGAGCACACGTATCTAGGTCCAGTGAATTGTATTGTACAAATACATGGATATAAAAAATTATAGATGGCAAAATGACGAATGTGATTTTTGGTGATAGCAGCCAACTTTTAATATCAGTATTGTACAGTCAAAGAAAAAATTTTTAGCGCCCGAATCCACTTCGCCTGTAAATCTTTAGCACTGCCGTACCCACTTTATTCGAAGTTCTGTTGTCGTACTGTAACATATTATTGGGACGACTAGATCTCCGTCTTAAATACAGGGTGATTCATAACGAGTGTAAAAGATTTCGAGGGCTGATAGAGGTCAAAATAATAAGAAAAAATCTAAAATTATTCTCGAAAAAACTGATTTCCGAAACTAAGAAAGCTATTAAATTAAAGTTTTAGGGACAATTTGTCGCTTGCAGACCTCCATCGCCTCCATCATCAAAAAAAAAAATACTTTTATATCCGAGAATAATTTATTTTTTATGAAAAAATTTTAACCAAAAATTGAGATTTTGATGTTTTTACGAAAGTTAATCAAGTTAATCAAGAATACCTTTCTCCTTTGAAATTGAACGCAGAATCCAAAACTTTAATCTTTTCTTTAGAAATCAGTGGCGTAACATCGTGTAAGCTAAAGGAAAAGGCTCTCCAGCTTATAGCGGCGCCACTGGTGGCAGTAGAAAAGCAAATCTTTTTAGGACGATAGAGGTTCACAAAGGACAATAGGCCTCAAAATATGAATTCAATCGCTTCGGTAGATTCGGAAATATTAAAGATAATCAACATTTTCGAGAATTTTCTACACCCTGTATCGATATATCTGCGCCTGATCAACTCCAGTGGCGTAACTATAAATTTTTGGCCCCCCTGCGAAAAAATCCAAAAGGCCCTCAACAAGGGGGGTCCGGGGGTTTTCCCCCGGAGATTTTTTTTTTTAATTTTGCGTTTTAGAAACCATTTTAAAGCATTTTCAAACAAGAAATATTATTATGTGTATGTTCATTTACAGACCACAGAAAAGTAAAGAAAGTACGTAGGTAGATTTTTTTTAATTTTGCGTTTTAGAAACCATTTTAAAACATTTTCAAACAAGAAATATCATTATGTGTATGTTCATTTACAGACTGCAGAAAAGTAAAGAAAATACGTAGGCAAATTTTTAGCCGCGGAAAAAACATTTTCTAACCCATGGCAGAGCGTAGGGCCCCTGAAACTTACGGGCCCCCCCGCCATGGCGGGGACTCGCGGGTGTGTGGCTACGCCACTGATCAACTCGAACAGCAAGCGCCAAGGTCGGCCGCCGTACGTCTGAGTATAAGAACTTGCCAGTAATTACGAACTAAGTCCAACATTTTTGACATATTTATTCGTTGTGAAATATAATAATTTATGAATCGCAAATTGAATTCCTATTATGTGCCGTTAAAAGCGAAACACCCACTTAGGTGTCTACCTTTTATTATTTATAAAAAGGTACATATACCCTGGTTTGCGCAGCAGTCAGACAAAAAAAAGAGTAACAAAAATAAATTAAGAAAATCCGTGACAAATATTTTAACGAGGGCGTACAAAATCGAGAATTAAAAAATAAATAAATATTCGAAAAACTCTAGAGATTGTACCAGATGAAATACTATTAGAATTTAGCGCAGATATCAAAAATGTGATCATATAAAATATGAAAGTTGATATTTTACTTCAAAAGAGCATTCTCGAAAACCCATAAATTTCAAATTTTGGAAAAAATTGCTAATAAACCCAGAAACTTAACCAACGGGTTAGCTGAATCTCCCTATAGTAAGAGTGCAATATTTGGAAAAAAACTGACCACAAAAGTAGTGATGTAACCTTGAGGCAGATGGGCAGATCAGGTTTTAATACCAAATGAACAAACGCACCAAGTGCTCTTGACATCTGTCAGTGTCAATTACAAAAACATCTTGCCGCAACTTTTGCAATATTATTATAGTAGTTTTGCAGTGGAAACAGTTTATTTTCAATTTGTATGACTAATGAGTAGTGCTGCAGTTGGCGACACTACATGCACGACAAACTCACAAACTACATGTGAGCATGTGACTAAGGATGGCAAAATATTTTCATATATCGATATACTTACCTATTTGAAATATCGATATATTTTTTTATTACAAAAATCTGCCTACCAAAAGCTAGGTACAACAGACAGGAATAAAGTGTGCTATTATTCCCTTGTTTTCATTAGTAATAGCCGATTTTCTTGAAACAAATGCCTTTCGTGACGAGACACCGGACACAAAACGTGGAAGGCAAAATTCTGTAAATTACAACAAACTTTATACGGAAAAAAGAAAAAGGATCCGCTTAGATTCGAACAAAAACTCCCTGCGCGTTTTACTACTGAGCCAAGTTCGTTCTTTGTTTAGCATGAAGTTAAGCAGTCTATTAAAACGAGTGAAAGTGGAAGTGACCTACTTGGCAAAACCTAGTTGGGATATAAATAAATGCCTAACAAAGCGCATCAGCGTACAGCAGTACCACTAATATTATCACTGTATAATCATGCAGTTTCACAGTTTGTGCTTTTCTCAAGGTAATGTCTGATGACTGTATATTTTGTGTAAATTTTAAAATATCAGCTCTTTGACAGAAAAGGGAGAAAGTAAACTCTTCGATATATCGATAGATTAGACATTAAAAACTATATATATCGATATTTTGAATATATCGATATATTCAAAATATCGATATATTTTTGCCATCCCTACATGTGACAATGTGAGTGACAGTTGAGTCTTAACCTTATATTTTTAGAAAGATTTGAGAATTTATTCCTTTGCATTGTTATCGTTATATTTTACAAAAATGAATCCTATGACGTAAGTGTGCTGAATTTAACTGCTTAACTATTTCGTTTCCACATTCGCATTTTAGGAATATGAAAAATGTTAAAAAACTGAGCGAACAAGAGCTTCGTACAAACAGCAAGTCTTCGTGGCACGATCAATACAGAGATAGTGCTTGGATATTTATAGGTGGTTTACCCTATGATCTCTCAGAAGGTGATATTATTTGTATATTTTCACAGTAAGTTCTTGCGTAATTTCTGTTTCGAAAATTTTCTTTTAATTTTTTGTAGGTACGGTGAAGTTGTGAACGTTAATTTGATTCGCGATAAAGACAGCGGTAAATCAAAAGGTTTTTGCTTTTTGTGTTACGAAGATCAACGTTCGACAATATTAGCAGTTGATAATTTCAACGGGATCAAAATACTAAAACGAACCATAAGAGTAGACCACGTAAGCAACTATAAAGTTCCAAAAGAAGGTAAAAAGACCGACGATGCAACTAAAAAATTATACCAAGAAGGTTGCGCGCCGAAACCCCAAGTCCCTGTTCTCAAACCCATGGTACTGGAACCTCAAGATTTGCGTGAAACTTTGGCAGATCAAATCGTCGACGATATAAAGTTGCCCCCTAGATTGCCGATTTATCAAATCAAAGAAGAGCCGGTAGAAGTAAAGGCCGAAGTTGCAGAATCGCCAAAGATAATGAAAACTAAAGAGAAAAAGAAAAAGAAGGATAAAAAGAAAAAGAAGAAAAAGAAACGGGCAGCTTCTTTGTCCGATTCTGAGAGCAATAGTGATAATGAAAGTAAGAAGAAGCGAAAGGAGAGATAAAAATGTTTAATTACCTATCTTAATGATTCAAGTATTATTAAGTATATTTTTTAAAAAAGTATAACAGATCTCGAACTGCCTGTTGGGACTTTCTTCCTAATATCCAGTCGATTTTCTTATGACTACATTTGTTTGCGACATATTTCAAGTCCTTTTTGCTGGTGGATTTTATTGTAAATGTAATAAAAAAATCATCAAAATACATCATTATATAAAACTACAAATTTACATGAAAAACTGGTCGATTTTTTTGTTATTTGGAGCCAACTTTTTGAACTTGTCTGAAGGCACTCGTAAGAGGCTCTTTGGTTTCTTAATCACAATGTCAGATCTGCTCCTCGGCTCGAACCTTTCGATTTTCGAATGTCCTCCTAAACCATTGTAAACAACATCGTGATCGAATCTTTTTGAAGACATTCCCGACGTTCCAGCGCAGTCTTTTACAGCTGAAAACTGACACAAAATAAACAGAACGGTCTTAAATCGTTAAAATATCCGACTCACTTTGTTAGATCTACCAGATGTGCTTGGCATCAAAGAGTTTACTTTTAAATGCAAATACGGGGAGTCTGATTCCTTTATAGCTTCAACTTTCTCTTGCTATAAAAAATTCAAATAAAAAAAAACCGTTGAATATTGGCGATTATGAATTACCACGCAAGGTGAATCGCCAATGTTGAAGTTGCGTCCAGGGATACACGGCCTTTTCGGCAATGGAGCAGGACTTTCCGCCAGTATCCGCTGGACGCTACGATCAGCAACTGACAAGCCTGCGTGACCGGCATTCTCTTCCATCTCTTTTATTTTGCGCTTCAGATATTTGCGCTCAGTCTCACAATTTTTGTGGCACTCTATTTCTTTTCTGCGTAAAAAAATTATATTCATAACCACAATCTTTTTGAACTTAAGGGGATATATGCACAGTCGGCTAGGTCAGATATTTTGAAGGGGAAATTAACAAAATATATTTCCTACTTATTTTGGAAATGGCATTGTATCAAAACCGAGGTCAAAACTTTTATTTTGAATTTACCAGGAACCAAAACAGAACTTAAATCATTTGATTTTTCAGTTCCTTAAGGCTAACTTTCACTTCTAATTTTGAAAAAATGAAACGGAAGAAGGTGTCTTGACCTAGAGTGATATGTTTGAGGAAAAGACAAACTGAGTACTAAAGGGCATGACTGAAAATATGGTTAGGGACATAGAATTGTATTAAAAATAGTTTAGATTCCGCAGCTAAAGATATTTTGGGTCATAAACAAAATGAAAGTAGAAACCCTAGATAACAAAACATATTGTGAGTCTAATAGAGGAAAGACGAAAATATAAAAATAGGTTAGATGAAAGAGGGGAAACAAATATATAAGGCGATCAAGTGGGAAATTATTCGGAAATGTCGGAAAGCGAAAAAGCAATGGATTGATATTAAATGCAAAGAAGTGGAAGATAAGTTGGAAGTAGGAAAGACTGATGAAGCATATAAAATAATTAGGAGAAATTTCAGAGAAATTGGATCTACAAGGGGAGGTCCAATAATTTGCGGAATGGAGGGGATGAAGGGAGAAAAAACGAATGCTTTCATTTTTCCTTTTCCATACGGAGCGGCTATATCACAGAAACCATTCACGCTACAATTTTGGGGTAAAAAATTTCTTAACAAATATAGCCGAAAGAAATCAGCCAAAAATATTTTTAAGTTCCTAACTTCATTCCTAGGGGTCGTATTTACTGTGGCGTTTCAAGAAATCTTTAATTTCTCCAATATAAATTGTTCAATTTTTCGTTTCAAAATAAATTTTTAACACTTTTCCCCTATTTACATCTTTCTCGAAAACCACCTGGGAAACTAAGCCGGGCCTTCAGCCTCTATGCACACTATATGTATACATGCGCAAAACGGAACAATTTTTGTTCGGTTTAATATAATAGACATGCACCTGTCAAGGAATTGTGGTTGAATACAAGATGGGTAGGTAAGAGGTGGTGGACTCCAGAGATTCATGAGATGATGAAGAAGAGAGATTCTCTCTTCAGAAAAGCAGTAGATACTAATAACATAGAAGACTGGAATATGTTTAAGAGAAAAAGGAATGAGATTGTGGATACGATAAGAAAGAGGAAAAAAGAATATTACAATAGTCAAATATATGAGGTGAAACAAAATTCTAACCAAATGTGGAAGGTCTTGAAGAAGTTGGTTAGTAAGAATATTAGAAGTCAGAAAATAGGAATAAAATTTGAGATAATAGACTAATTGAGAGATACTGTGAAATAGCCGAAGAATTTAACCACTATTTCTCAAATGGCATCGATGGTTTGGTGCAAAGTGGGCTAAATAATGATGAAGTGATAGACAAGATGGAGAAATATGATTCGAAGTTGGATAAATTTGAGGAAGTGTCTTTCTGCAAGTTGAAAAGAATAGTTAAGAGCCTACCAAATAAAAACAGTAGTATCGATGGGATCAATACTACAATTTTGAAATTAATTGTGGAAGCTGTGGGAAATAGGTTACTGGATGTTATTAATAAATCCCTGCGAACAGGATTGTTTCCTTCAAAATGAAAGAGATTGATGGTTGTTCCTGTAGAGAAGATCCCGAATGCTGATGATGCAAGCTCCTATCGCCCAATAAACATGCACCCATCTTATGAAAAGGTTTTGGAATTAGCTATGAAAGACCAATTTCTGCATTATCTGGAAGGAAATAACATTCTCTCAGAGTCTCAAGCGGGTTTTTAGAAGGGGCCAATCGTGTGTGAGACTGCATTGCAAACTGTGATACATGAGTGGAAGACGGCAATTTCTGCTAAGCAAATAATAGGTGCGGTATTCGTGGATTTTAAGCGCGCTTTAGAGACGATTGATCGGAATCTGTTGTTGATGAAATTGGCTCGTGTTGGGGTTGATGGTGTTTTGTTGGATTGGTTCAGAAGTTTTCTTGTAGGTAGAGTTCAAGTGACGAAATATGGGGAAAGTATTTCAAGTGAGAAGGAATCAAAATGGGGAGTTCCTCAAGGATCAATGTTGGGACCTATATTATTTATTTTGTATGTTAATGACATTGTTAGTTTTCAAAAAATGTAAAATACAGCTGATGATATGCTTGTGTATTTTGTCCATGATGATGTGGATTACATTGTACAAGTATTGAATGAGGAACTGGAGTTATTGTGTAAGTGGTTGTCCTGTAATGCTTTAGTTATTAATGTGAGTAAAACCAAGGTAATGCTCGTTTCGCAAAGATATATTGTTCCTGTGGACGATGTTTATGTGGATGGGAGCAGGTTGGTGGTCATTAAGGAATTGAAATACTTGGGAATTATTTTGGATGACAAACTCAATTTTAAAAGTCATGGTAACTATGTTATAAAGAAAGTGAGCCAGAAAGTTGGAGTTTTGCAACGAGTAGGAGTTAACTTAAGTTTATGGTCAAGGTTACTTGTTTATAAAACTATTGTGCTTCCACATGTAAGTTACTGCTCGACGATTGTTAATCTGTTCACACTGGAATATTTTCGTAAATTAGAAGTGAAGCAAAACAGGGCATTGCGGATAATTTTGAAATGCGATAGGTATACTCGGAGTGAGTGGATGTTGGATGTGTTGAGATTGATGAGTATCAGACAACTAGTAACATATAACACGTTGGTATTTATATTTAAGTTAAAATACAATTTATTTCAATGTAAATTGAGTGATTTGAAATATAATGCGGATATTCATTCTTATTCTACAAGAAATAGGAATGATTTTTATGTGCAGTGCTATGGCACTTCATTTGCACAAAATCAGTTATTGGTGAAGGGGTGTGTTTTGTTAATAGTCTACCAGTTGATATAAAATGTAATACGATTTTATCATCTTTTAAGAATCTTTGTAAACAGTATGTGCAGGATAATTTTTAAGTTTATAGAAAATTGTTCATTCTAAATAAATGTATGATGGGAATATTGTATAAGTACATATTTAGCTTACAGCTAATAAATATATTATTATTACTATATATTGTTATCCTTGTATCATGCAAGATACCAGTACCGGAACAGAATTTTTTTTGTGTTAAGGGTACTGAATTAGAACACCAAGGTCTGGTTATTAAAAAAAACACAACATGTGAGTATTAGGGTGCTTCTTATATAGCCAAAAAAATTGTTTTTATTTAAATATCGCGTGTCACCCTTTTATTCTATTCTAAGATATAAGAAACTATTATATTATTTTTTCGCATTTTTAAATTTATATTTAGGGGTCGCTACCAGCGCAAATGAAAAAAAAAAGAATTATATTTTTAAAATATTTTTTCATTCATTTAGAAAATGGAAAATGTTAAACAAATCAAACGACTATTACTAAAAAAAAGATAAGTAGAAGTACTCTATGTTAACAATGTAGTTTTCTTCGTGTTAGGGTACTTTTGCCTAAAATATTTCACGACCAAAAGCAGGAATTGCTTCTGTTCTTCGTTTGTAGTAATTAACTTATTATTCAAATCTAAATTAAAACGTTATTTCATGGATAACCAATAAAATCTTCTGTTTGTCACCTAGTCCATGGCAATGGTTGTCATTCCCTCGTAGCATTTGCATTTTGTTCTTATTTATTCATTTACTCTTCATCCCTTCCTTTTTCTTCCCTTTCTTCTGTTTCCTCTGTTTCTTTTCTTCCTTTTCTACTTCTTCTTTTCCCTTTCATTTAATCTTAGCTTGAATTTCAATTTTTTATATATCTGTTGGGTTGAGTGGTAGAACAGCGTGTGCAGGAGCATTTTTCTGCACACAAGCTGAACTCCGCCCATTGTCTCATTGTGTAATAATGTGCAAATATTTGTATTTCCCATATGTATGTGTGATGGGCAATAAAGACGTTTATTATTATTATTATTATTATACTCTTCCATTAATGCTACGCCTCGCTCCGCAATATCGTTCACTACTCTCATTGAACGTACAATGTTCCTAGCAGCTTTATAGTCTTCATTTTCTTCCCAAAAACGAGCGTCTTTTTTCAAAAATGTGGACGAAATTCCAAGGATTTGAAAAAACCTCAACGTGTTGCTGGAAACAAAATCCTCAATATTTTTTTCAGCAATGTGACTTACATCCAAACTAATGCGCTTTGGGCTGTAATCAACCTTCCTCATTCAGCGCAGTCACCATTTTTTGTTTTGTTTCAAAAGGAATTTCGTCATCGAAAAACGCGAGTGCAACAAGTTCTTCAGAAAGGTACCACAAATGGCCTAAGAACTTCGTTAGGGCTTTTTTAGACATAGCTTGATTTATGTTTTCAAAGCTCTTAAGCTTTTTTAAAAGCCACAGGTCGTTTCTTGGAGCTGAACTTGCTGCAGGAGATTGAAACCAGCATCGAACGTAAACTACGATAACGAAAACACAAATTTCAGTTATTGCTTTGAGTTCGTGTTTTGTCAATTTAAACTGGTCTTTAAACATGAAAAGCTTAAGGCCATAAATTGCTTTTGCCATCCATCGTGCACGATGAAGACCTGCTGGGGCCCTGAACGATATTCCTTTGTTAGGCACTCCTCCCAAAAATATTATTGTAAGTTTCAACAACTCCATGTAGTCATCCCGAGGTTGATAATCGTTTAACTGCTTCTCAGCGAACAAAATTGTGCTACTTGCTACATTTTCTACGCATCTTAAAGTGTCAGCGTCTGAAAAAACTGTGCTGAACTTCTTCTGGTCGATATTAGGCCAAGCGGTTCTAAAACGTTTGAAAATCAATATTTCTGGTCCAGTTGATGGTCCTAGTGCTTGAAGTACGACTACTTCTAATATTATTTCCAATATATGGTGGCGACACGCTAACAAAAGCAAATCTTTTTCCATCTTCTGCTCTAATAGAATGCAAGCACCACCTTTTAAACCAGTGTTGACCGCAGTGGTGTCGAAGCACAAACATTTTATTTTGTCGGTTAAGTTCCAGGTAATGATAGTATCATACACAGCTGAAGCACACGCCTCCCCTGTTCCATGGCTAAGTTTGGGAACTGACAAAAGTTGATCGACACCCTGCCCTGACACTAAAATGGGTAGACGATCCACTGTTTCGTGTCCTGTAATGTCTTCTATCAATTTGCCATCCCAATGAATAGTGAGAGGCATATCTGGTTTGAAATCCTTCTTTAAAGACTCAGCTACCCTTTGCCTTTGCTTCATACGTTGGCGACGAATTGAGGATGAATTAACATTGTACTCCAAGGGATCGGTTCCTGCACTTTTGAGAGCTGATGTCAAAACAACACTTGCTTTCCTGTCACTCATTTTAGCAAAGTCTAGGCTTGAGGCCAAGCGTTCATCAACGAGGTTTTTTGTGCCGCGTTTACGTTTAGGCGGGGGTATATCTGCACTCGAAGGTCCTGCTCACACTGAAATTTCCGACGCCGAACTATTGTTTTCATCACTATCACTGCTGGTAGTCGAAGACGATAGTATGCACTTTTCCTTTAGGGATTCAGTATAGCTTTTTTCTCGGTCTAAAAGTCGTTGGGCACAGGTCTGTTTCTCCTCTTTTTTGGCTATTTTTTAAAATGAATTTTGTCTAAACCACCAATTGTACCAGGGCATCCTTTTTGTCTCTGCGCAATTAGGAACTTTCGGTCATCCTCAACGGTGATCTTGTTTAAAGCATCGGCGTGGGCTATATCAAAGAGATCATCCAACTTCTTTTGCCATTCCTTTTCTCTGTTTTGTAGGCCAATTGAGCGTTTGGCTTTGTTTTCTTTATTTTTTTTCAATTTCTGCCATTCCGTAAACTTGTGTTCTATCTTCTTTATGACATCCTTTTTTAATTTAGTCGGAATGCCGGCTCTTTCCCACAGTGCCATGATGTCACAAGCAGTAGAATTTGCCGAACTGCGATTGGTTTGCTTCATTACAATTTTAAAGTGAAAAAATAAACACAGTACTTCTTTTGTCGTCAGCAACTTGCTTTGAATCAACTGTCCTGAGGTTTGTCCTACTAACCAAATGTTTGTTTTGTTCCTAGTCATTAAAAGCGAACTAGACGAAGACGCCATGTTGCCACAATACGCGATGTGCGACAAGACAAAAACGCATGTGCACTACCTATCAGAACGCGTAATGTACTAGTTTGCCAAGGAGCACGCGCCTGCTATTTGGTTGCCGGCAAAGGGAGCAGTGGGGTAAGGGCGTACCGCATTAGAATCATACGACGGCAACGATGTTCAACAGCGTGCTTTATTAGGTTTAAAATCCTTGGGTTTAAACAACGAATTTAATGGTATGGGTAGGTACGTTTTATGTTATTTTCATATTAATATTTTTTCAAAACTTGATACTTGGTAGCGACCCCTCAAACTCTACCTAAAAATCAACAAAAAATCACAGGTTGGTTTTTCAGTTGATAGAAGCGAATGGCGGGGTGACACAGTTAATTATCAAAAGTCGAAAAATAAGAAGCACCCTAGTGAGTATAAACAATATTTCTGCTAAATCAAGACAAAACAAGATTGCCATACCCACAATTTGAGAAGATTAAAAACTGAACATCAGCGTTGCTTTGCCAAAAAGAAAAGGGGCGGATATGTGGATAGATAAGGTTGGCAATAGGGAGGTATTAGAAAGAGTTGGGGAAGAAACAAAAGGTATGGAAGTCATGTAAAGAATAGGAGAGATAGAATGGCAGGACACCTTCTGAGACGCCAACGTAGTTAGATATAGAAATAAAAATAGGTACTGTTGTACTGTTCCCAAATGTTGTAGAATATTAAATGTTTTAAAATATGGAAATCCAAACACTGAACACAAAACATCGATGTTTAATATCGCTGAACATCCCCCCATCACCTAGCCCACAATTGTGAGTTTATTTACGACACCACATTCCCAATAACAACATCACCTATAGAATATACTTACAGAAGCATGGCTTTCTCTTTTGATGCGTCCAAAGCCTTTTTGCGCTGTTCGGAGGACATACTTTGCGCATTCCTCAACTTACTTTCTAGGCTTCTCCTCTTTTGTTCAGCTTCACTTAAAGCTCTTAATAAACAATATATTTATAAATAAATACAAGCACTTTTGAGAATTTCCCAAACTTACTTCTTCAACGTTTTGACTAGTAAAACCAACGACTGAGGATCGCTCGTATGCTGCAACATGTGATGTACCTCGTCTTCGCTGCCGGTAACAACTATCTCTTGACTTTTCAACAGTTTGATTTTATCGCCCATCGTTTTTACCTGTTGCCGTAAATGGGAGTTCTCCTTAACCTTCATTTTCAAAATTGATATGTTTTCTTTTAAATTTATTATCACAGTATTGCTCGATTGTACTTGCTTTTCTAGCTCCCACTTATCAACCCTGGAACATTCGGTAATGTATAAAAAATTATTAGATTTAAAAAGATATTCATTCAGTAAACGTCAAAATCTCAAAGCTGCCTACAAAATTCGAATGAACCTGTGGGATTTCCAAATATTACAGCACCGTTGCGAGTTTAGCGCAAGGGCAACGCAATTGTCAAGTTTCCGGCCTACTATGCTACTATGGAAAATTTAAATATATGTAAGAAAAAATATAACAAACTGTTTACATCAGGCATTCTTTTTCTTCTTCCACATTTCTCTTTTCTTCTACCAGATCTTGTACTTTTTCGTTCTGCTCCTTTATTTCCAGTTCCAAATTGTCTACCTTGTTTTGCAAAGAGCCCAGATCGTCTACGATACCTTCTGTGTTGAGTAAGTTGACATAAACGCGTCGTATCGTCTTTTCGGTACATTTATTGCGACACTGCGGGCAAGTTCTCGACCTGAAATTGTAATTATTTTTTTGACGCGAGAATTTTCCGGAGTTGTCTCAACTAACCTTTCAATCCATTGTGTCAAACATCGGAGATGGAATAAATGCCCACATTGCGTTATTTGAATATCACTTGGGTCAGTGAACAGTTCGCTGCAGATTACACATGTTATGTTCATTTTTATTAATTACTTAGAGCACATCACTTCAGCATAAAAAAATTTCGGCACATGTAAAAAATATGAAATTCACGGCACAAAACTTCTAAAGTCTAAACTGACACTGAAAAAAATTGAAAAAAAGTCATGTCAAGAGCTAATCCATTCCCGCCATGCGCCCACTAAACAAACAAACAAAGGCGAATTTGAATTTGACCATAGTGCAATAAGATAAGGTATGCTCGATGAAGATTTTATTTTCGTCTGTAGTATAAATGTCAAAATATTCTAATTTATTTTATTTCATATTCTTTTGTCACTGTGGCTTATCAGTTATAGAGGTGAGACACTATCGGTATTTCCATATTGGTCAGTGAGAAATATCGATATAACATAACAAAAATAATTACTAATATTAACTGTCAGCACAATAGTGGTAACGTTATAAAATTTGCTTTTTTTATAATTATCAGGTATATTAGTGTGAGAAATCATCTCTAATGCATTTTATTCTAAAATAAAAATTGAAGAGCTGTAGTACCTATATAGTATTTCTTAAGATTCAGTTGTCTAGAATGCTTCAACCATATAATTATGTATAATATTCGTATAGTAATAATATTAGGATCTAATATTATATCTCGTATTATATTATAAAGTTTCCACCAATTAAATTTTGTTGTGAAAAATTAGGCTGAGATGTTACAAAACGTCAAAACTAGACTGCAAAACTGTCAGAAGTTGACCGCAACATCAGCATAGGTACACCGTGTTATTTCCACTATGTGGGATCACAGATCACACTATTCCGAATCTTAGATAAAGGAAGAGAAGGGGAGAGATATAACGCTAAATCGGCGCCGTAATAGGGGTTATTCATGTTTTTCAAAAAGTTGATAAATCGAAAATATAAGTGAAGTGTTATATCATATAATAGAGTAACATTTTTCATTATGAAAAGGTCTCAAGAATTACATAAAAAACTAAATTTAAATAGGTAGTTGAGTTGCCGCCATTTCATCTAAATGCGAGATACCTCTGGTTGCCTATAGTACTGTCAGCGCTGCCGACCCTACGGATTTATCCGTAGATATACGGATTTGTGACTGTTCCCGTTCCTCAAGTTACGCTAATCAGTAATTCCAACATCTCGTCTTGCCACCATAAAAATTAGAAGATCTTATTGCCAGTGATTTTATAATGAGAGCGACTACTGCTCCGGCCGACGGTCCCCTGAAATTTTGTTCGAACACGGTCGGGCATGCGCATTACAGAATTTCAACACATTTTGCATTTTGGAAGTGTAAAAAACTGAAGCTCAGAGAACGCATTTTTGAAACAGACTATTTAGTTATCCTCGCACCAGACACTCATTTTTTGGAAAAAAAGATGATGTAGAAACAAACAAAATAAATCAAACCTGCACGGGAGCAGAACTCATCTAACCCGAGGACAATAAGATGGCAGCTCTGTACGATACTCGAACACTCACCGAGATCCGAGACTGTTGGAAGTGCTTTCTGATATCGAATTACCTAAACTAAACGTCATTTTATTGATGTGTAATGCGCACGACCGACCGTGTTCGAATAAAATTTAAAGTAATCGTCCGCCGGACCAATAGTCACAAAATTTAAAAGTAACCGTCGGACTGTTCAGTAGTCACTCCTAATTAATATTGGCCCCGCTAGAGCACGTTCTTGCAGGGTGATCACTCCGTCTGTTCGACGACCCAAGTATAGATACTACCATAACTGTCAAAATGCATTTCCGAAAATACTAATTTTAGACATAGAGAACCTACTAAATGAACATAAAAACTTCTAAAAAAATAAAAATTGTGGCATTCTGTTTAAGATTTTATAAAATTTCCTTAATTATTGGCAAGGAGTAAACAATTTTTTGCATAATTATCGACGTTTCGCCCCCCGTTCGGGGGCTTTGTCAAGATTTTATTAAAAATTATTTTTCTAAATAAGATTTGTAAATAACTTTACTATATTTAATAAAATCTTGACAAAGCCCCCGAACGGGGGGCGAAACGTCGATAATTATACAAAAAAAAGTTTGCTTCATGCCAATAATTCACGAAATTTTATTAAAATAATTGGGTACTTGCATAAATTTAAACTGGCACTTTTTTATCATATTTTGCAAATATGTGTTAAGTTTATCGTGGCCGTATAAAATGAGACTATTTTGTGTAGTAATAAGGATACAATTTCATTTTTAGTTTCAAATCGCGGAGCACGCGCTAGTGGGCCATTTGGCCTTGAGCAGTCGTATTGACGTCACATAATCTAGCTGTCGTCACAGCCTGACGTGCTACTTTTGCCTATTGCCAACATTTCGCGTCTGTTGTCCCTAATCGCCTAACTGTATCACTTATTATCAGCGCTTCAATTGGATGTTATTACTTTACTGAGCAGTTAAAGACTGGAAATAAATTAAGAAGAAGAATAAACTAATTCGGGAGATAAGTGGCGCGTCACAAACGTCAGATTTTCATTCCAAACAAAACAAAGCCACGTGCTTTCTGACGTTTTAACCTAACCTCTAAAATATAATTATTATTACATATAGTTGTTTTCAAGTTTTTACGCGTAAGCACAACACACAAATTGAAAATAATCTGTTTTCACTGCAAAACGTCTATAATTATATTGCAAAAACTAGTTGTAAATAATATCGATTGACGTCAAATGGCACGTGCTTTTGTTTTGTTTGGAATGAAATCTGACGTATGACGTAGGCACTTAGGTCCCGAATTATTAGTGTATTTCAGGATCATTAGTACATTTCAATTTTTCACCGTGGCTGCCCTGAGCACTGTCATATCATACAGTGACAGTTATAGGTTAGCCAAGCAGTGTTGCCAACCGTAGCAGAATTCTGCTACAGTAGCAGAATTTTGCAAATTCGGGACCTAAGTGCCTCCGTCATACGTCAGATTTTCATTCCAAACAAAACAAAAGCACGTGCCATTTGACGTTTATCGATATTATTTACAACGTCTTAAACTAGTTTTTGCAATATAATTATAGACGTTTTGCAGTGAAAACAGTTTATTTTCAATTTGTGTGTTGGGCTTACGCGTAAGAACTTGAAAACAACTATATGTAATTATAATTATATTTCAGAGGTTAGGTTAAAACCTCAGAAAGCACGTGGCTTTGTTTTGTTTGGAATGAAAATCTGACGTTTGTGACGCGCCACTTATCTCCCGAATTGTAGCAGCGTAGCAGCAGCGCAGCCGATGTAGCAGAATTTCATACTTATGTTTTAAATTAAATAATAAAAGAGCATAATAATTTGTTTTTTGTAGAAAAATATAAAAAAATAAATCATTAGTTTCGGAAGCAGTTAACGTTTTGCATTGAAGCGATTCGCGATTTCTCCTAGTATGTACCAGCTGACGCCGCTGTGCGGTTAGGTATCGTACTCTTACTACTGCAGCTGAGCGCTGCTCTGTCTATTACGAATTATCTATAGTTTTAACTCGCGCTCACGCTTAAGTGTCATGTTATTTTAAAAATAATAATAAAGATGGAGATGACACCATTGGTATTGACGATAGCGATATAGATGAAGATAATTAAAATTTTGTATCTGTGTTTATAGAAGATAAATTGTTTTGTTTTCTATTATATGTTTATTTCTGTTTTTTTAAATAAATGATATATAAAATAATTTTTATTGTCCATAATGCATATTTTCATGCTTTTGTGTTGAAATTTGTGTAGCAGAATTTCATTGACCGTAGCAGAATGTTTGGGGTCGTGTAGCAGAAGTGCAATTTTCAGAGTTGGCTACACTGTAGCCAAGCACAGAATTTTCGTTTCACTTATTTGTGTCCACATTGCTGTTATTTCACAACCACGGAACACGTAAAACTAGTACGAATATCACAAATCTATCTGTAATATATCCCCAGGAATTTCTTGCAAGCAGAATCCCATAATCAATCTTAAAATTGCCGCGTTCACGATAGGTAGTAGAGTTTAGAGGTTTGAAGTGGTTTTGTTGTACCGATTCACAGTTGGGAATTATAAAATATAATGGATTTTTAACAACAAATTGCTACTGAGCCCCACCATAGTTCCATTCTCCCAGCAAACACCATTAACGTACACACCAAACAATTTCAAGACTTAGGAGACAGCTGTCAACTAAACCGGAAGCGGCCATTTCGATTTAGGAATGCATAGGTGCGTCATACTGACGTCACCGTATAGTTTCAATAATTCACACATGGCGCCATAAGCATATTTAGCGGGAAATATTTTTTCCCCAATAATTTGAATTCTACAAGGTTCAGAGAAAAATTGCTTTGGGAATGTATTTCTGACCTCCCGAAGATTATAATTTCGCAAAATCCCAAATTCATGCAAGTACCCAATTATATAACATTATATTTAAGATAACAAAGTCGATATCTACTTCTGGTATTAAATATATAAATTCGACCCGATTGCTGCCACAGCCAAATCGCATATCACACTCGCAAAAAAATTCTATAGTACAATTTGGCGTATTAATTACAAAATCTAATAAGAAATCAATAATATTTTTAACATAAAATATATTTGACCAATAAATATTACATAGATTAGGAATCTATTTAGCTACCTATCACGAATTAACAAGTCCAGAACATTTTAACACATCATCTGGCACAAATGTTCGTTTCCCTAAATTTAAAACAAATTCTGAAGGTGAAAACAAGATTTTCGCACTTCCTAAACATTCCCCTTCGCTATAAAACACTGCGTACTGTCCAGGCGTAACAGCCCTTGTTCGATCCCCTAGTTGAACAGTCAAACCTTTTTCCGTTTCCATCAATGTGCATTCTGTCGTACCCTCGACATGTTGAAATTTAAATAAACACGACAGAACGTCGCCATTCTTTAACTCTTCTGGTTGAGAATTAATCCAGTGTGGTTTTTCGGTGAACAAAACTTTGCTGTAAAGTGCACTGTGATTGGAACCCCTTGCCTAAAAAAGAAATTAGTGCGACGAGAAATTGAAAATCGTGATTAAACAGATTAATCACTAAATAAAATTGTTTCCTACAATTTGCGTGCAAATAGTTACCACAAATATAATATTGTTCTTCACGTTCTTTGCAACGGTAAAATACACTTCCGGAAGGCCACTAATTTTTGTTCTTTGCCCCAATGTCCACTTATGAATTCCAAGATGTTCTCCAATCGACAATCCTGTATCAATATCTATAAATTCTCCGGGATTATCTGGAATGTACTGAAAATTACGATGAAAAATTATTTTCACAAAACATGCTACTAGCAGTTTGGTCTCTTTTCTTTGCTGTCCCGGACAATACCTCAGTTATAAAATCCTGGAAATTTCTTAAACCGATGAAGCAGATTCCCATGCTCTCCTTTTTTAAAGCGAATTTCTCCAAACCATTCTCAAAAGCAATTTTCTTAACATCGCTTTTCAACATACTACCCAACGGAAACATGGTTCTTTGCAAGGCTTTTTGTTCAATTTGACAGAGAAAAAGGGTTTGATCTTTTTTGTCGTCTACCGCAGTTAACAATTTTACCACTATAAAACCCATTCAGATAAAAAAAATCAACATACAATTCACACATACATTCGTGCTCTTCATAATTTTCCAAATACGACCCAAAACTAGTCCTCGCATAATGTCCTGTAGCGATTGCATCCGCCTGCAAATTTTCCCTCGCATATTGAAATAAATGACTAAACTTAATGTACTTGTTGCAACAAACATCTGGATTTGGCGTAAAACCTGACTGATATTCTTTAATAAGGTAGCTAAATTAAACAACATACGGAAAATTCATAAACCAGCATATGACAAACATATTTAAACATACGTAAATACCTCGTTCCAATATTGTTTTACAAAATTTACACGCTTTATAGGTATATTCAACTTATTACACACTTCACAGGCGTCCACATAATCATTATCAGCTGAACAGTACCCTTTCTCGTCAGCTATGTCCCAATTCTGCATAAAGACTGCTTGTACATTGTAACCTGCCAAAGACTTTAAAATTATGATTCTTCTGAGTTAAAGTTTAAATGATTTAGTACCTCGTACCCTTATTTTTTAATAAAAATGCTGCTACGGCACTATCTACTCCGCCCGAAACACCGAGGACTACTTTCCTAAACATCATCAATAATGTCTCTGGAAGTGAGGTTAGGAAATTCCATGGACGCGAGACCCAGCGTTGCCAGATGGTAATACGAGCATTATCGAACAGCGTTGCCAAAATTATCGAATTTTCCCGATATTATGGTACAAATACTTGTACATTGATTTTAATCACCAACGAGTGGAACAAACTTACAATTTTTAGTAAACCCACAGTTTTATTAAAAAAATAGGTACATGTAATAAATAAATGTAATAGAATAAACAAAAAAACATAACACATGCGAGGAAAAACACAATCACATTTCGTCAATCGCCATATTTGTTTGTGTTTGCACCATGGAAATAGTGTTGGGCGGTTGGGATGAATAATCGAAAAGTTTCCGATTGTTCAAATATTTGGATGATTCCGATTATTTCTGCGATGATTTTACCGATTTTAGAAACGAAATTATCTATAATTCAGTACCTACATTACCCTCAAGTCTTTATTTTGCACAAAAAAAATATTATTTGTATGTTATATATAGGAATTATGTTACAATATTATCGATTATGTTACGCTTGAATATTTTATCGATTCAGGTTCAAAATTATGTTACACATTCGATAATTATGTTCTGGCAACCCTGGCGAGACCTTAAAGCTAGCTCCCGGTTGCATGCAATACGCAGGCGCAAGCATTTTGGAAGTGTAAAAAAAACTAAAGCTGAGAGAACGCATTTTTGAAACAGACCATTTACTTGCCCTCTCGCACCAGACACACGCATTTTTTGAAAAAAAAGATTATGTAAAAACAAGCAAAATATATCAAACCCCTATGGAATCAGAACTCGTCTAGCCGTAGAACAAAATGGCAGTTTGTACGATACCCGAACACGCACCGAAATCGTTAGCGATGTTTTCCAATAACGAATTACTTAAACGTCATTTTACTGATACAGTGTAATGGTCACGCCGCATGCGTATTGCATGTTTCAGGGTCATCACTTGAAACTATGGTTTCTCGTTTCTGTTAAAATTTAGGACTGCTTGTGAAAGCAAGTAAACAAACCTATTATGTTACCATAAAATTACAAAACAAAACAACTTTGTTTACCATCAAATTTTATTAATTTCACTTGTATAAATAAAAGTCGTTAAAATATATACTTAGGTAAATACCGAAGAAAAATGAATACTTTGATTATTTTGATATTGGCTGTGATAATTGGCGCAACAGATGCAAAGAAAACACACGAATTCAAAACCGAATCAGATCGACAGTCGGCCCTTTTCACGTTCACGATAGTAATGATGGGATTTGGCTACGCGACGCTGGTACGTTCGATCGTAAAGGTGTATAACATCCCAGTATCTTCGATGTTGGTAATCTTCTTGCTGGGAGTCATACACGGATGCTTGGGTAATTACATAGATTACGTTGGATCTTACAATGACGTTATTTACGAAATTTCGCCTTACACGTACGTGTCCGCCATAATACCAATCTTAGTCTTCAAAGTCTCTTTTTGTCTCGACGTCCACACATTCATCAGAGCATGGCTGCAGATAATACTGCTCTCGTACCTTGGTGTTATGATTTCTGCAGTTTTCTACGGACTAATAGCAATGGCGATACTCAACAGTCAGTGGAACTGGACATTCTTGATGGCGATGAACTTTGGATTGATAGCCACTCCCATATACCCAGACGAAATTATCCAGCGGCTGAAGGAAATCGAGAAATCCAAACACTTGATCATACTTCTGGAAGGAGAAACTGTTTTTGCGAGCGGCACTATTTTCCTCGTCTACAAGTTGTTGTGGCTGTTCCAGAGCAACTATTACATGCAATGGTGGAAAGTAATTTTGATTTTCTTCCAAATGCTTATCGTCGGTAAGAAAAAATTAAATTTTATGCTGTTTGTTACTGATAATAAATTTATCTTAATGACGTACACGAAACTATTTGTGACGTTCATGGCTACACAGATCTTACGGGATTTGCGTAGTAAACCGTTAATTTTCCCTTATTTCAGGTCTCGCGATTGGCTACGTGATGGGACTTTTCGCATGTTACATGTTCACAGTATTTTATAACGACAAACTGAGCATGATGTACATTACAATAGTCGCCCCTTTGTTCACCTACTATTTGAGTCAAGACGCGATCGGCGATTCGGGTCTCACGAGCGTCGCCGTCATCGGGATAATGCTTGGCAACGAACGATCGAGTCTGACATCGGAAGCGGAATCTTTTCTTGTCACAAACTGGGAACTGTTGGCGTATTGCGCAGACTCCACAATATACTTTTTGTACGGAGTAGTGTCTTTTCACATTTTCCTCAATCACGCGAGGATCATCGACTATGCCCTCATCGTTGTAATGTATATCCTGAATATTTTCGGGCGGTTTTTCATGTTCTTTTGCCTGGCCCCAATCATAAGTAGAATAGCTTACGGTTTGACGTTTACGGATACTGTGATCGTAGTTTGGGGGGGTCTTAGAGGCTCCATGACTTTGGGCCTCACGATGTGTTCCTACATTCAACCAGTTTACGAGAA
Organism: Xestobium rufovillosum; assembly: GCA_963966045.1. Taxonomy (NCBI): domain Eukaryota; kingdom Metazoa; phylum Arthropoda; class Insecta; order Coleoptera; family Ptinidae; genus Xestobium; species Xestobium rufovillosum. The sequence goes on from OZ014502.1 coordinate 5,165,699, forward strand.
CATGAAGATTGATCTTGTGATTCACATGGTCGGTCTGGTGGTTTGGTCGCAGTTTCTGAACGTCAGTTTCATGACGATCATTATGAAATTTTTGGGTTTGTTTGATCTGTCCATGGCGAGGAAAACCAACATGAACACTTGCATGAGGCAGGTGTTAAACCGAAGAGAAAGAACCATCTGCATGCTGAAGATGGACAGGTAATTCCGAAAGAAGCCTGTGCGCGTTCCGTCCTTTGACCGCATTTAAATATTCAAGGTTCCTGGCGCAAGCCAACTGGCCTCAGGTGTGGGATAAAACGTTATTCAAACATCCCTACCAGCTAAACCTGCGAGACAGCGACGACGAGGACGACTATTATCTGGGGTTCACTGTCTGTCCAGAGTGCAAAATTGAAGTTGCCGCGGAACCTACTACGAAACAAGCAGCAGAGATGCAAAAGTGAGCCTCTTTATTCAAAACCACATAAAGGTAACCCGACAAGTGCGCTTACATGTAGATAAGGGGTTCCGTCTGCAAAGCCGTGTAAAGAAGGCGCAAAAGTTCTCTGCTTTACCGATAGGGCACTCGTCGGTTATTGCACTTTTTATTCCCTTATGTCAGTTTAGGGTGTGGTTTATTTCCCTTGGGCAAACGTTCTGATCCACATTTTCTTCAAGGGAGGCGAGACTCAGGATACTCAAAGCGAAAAAAATATCTTACACCAGACAATACGAAACTGGGATGATATCGAAGAATGGGTTTCGAACTCTGGGTCAAGCGGTAGAAGTGGCCATGGATTCAGAGGAGGCACTGATCGAAGTCGACGGCTTGCTCGCCTTGTTCAAAAGAAAGGTAAAGTATTAAGGGCCAATCAGAAAGCCGATGTCATAGCAAATGATCCGTTGCATCAAAGCAACCGGTCCAATGTCAAAGTTAATCATCGCCTTGGCTACGTTAACAATGATATAGCCGCGTCGGACGTCGCTGAAACTGGTAGTGATTTTAACGTGGCCAGAACTAAGAAACTCTTGTCACGTGACCATGACATCCCCATCACTCTCATTTGAATTAATGGAGACCGTGGATTCGCAGTTGTTAGGGACTCGGTATCCAAGGTTCGAACCTTGCTCGGTATCGACAAAGACTGAGACCAAAAAACAGAATTATTGAGATTGTTGCATGCCGACATGCGACAGGAATTGAGGCGAGCTTATTGTCACAGAACAACTTCTCAAGAATCTACCTCACAAACAAAGAAATGAAACATCGGAATGCAGTTTATCGACTAGATGTAGCCGACGCTTTTGTAGGGAACGTCGAGAATCAGTCTATATATTAACTCTAGACACAAAAGTGTCTTCGTGTGAGAATTGCGACTACGATTTACATTTTTGTAGAAAAGCCTTAAGCTACACTTTTGCGAACAAGTACACAAGCGTTACTAGCCGATACAGTTTGTTTTGTGTCTCTAGGGATTTACGAACTGCATCAAGAAACGCTTGCAAAACCTGTTCATTGGAAAAACGAAGAAGAGGATAAAGGCTCCTCGAAAATACTGGCACCGAGTCTGCTACTACATCGTCATCCATCCCGCCTTCGACCCGTTCATCTACACCGTCATTTTACTCAACGTTATCTCGGTGATCGTCGAGTTGTGCACCAAACCCGAAAGTAACTCCACTTTGAATTACTGCTTGGTCATATTCAACGTCTTCTTCTTCGTCATCTACGTCTCGGAATTCTTGCTGAAAGTGTTTGGCTATTCTTACATCCACGTGTGCAAGGACGGCATGAAGACATACTTCAGGTATATTACGTTCAACTGAAAATGTATCGCATCGCCATAATTTTTCAGTATTCAGTGCTACAAAAAAATTAAATTCAAATGAATATTCCGCCTCAGGACACAATTGATCCACTCACGTTTCAACGACGTTGTTCGATCGTCTTGGTTGCGACGAAATTCAAATTTTGAACGCCTGCAGGTGCGAAGAAGTAGGTCGGTTCGTTTCTTGAAGGCAGACAAACGAGTCAGGCTGCAGCCATACGATCAAATCTAGCTAAGTCGTACTACAGCGTTGAAACGTGAGGTAGCACCCATGAACTTTGTGTCACACAGCAGTTTAGGGCGCGTTGCCAACTAACTCAACTTTTCTGAGGCAAATTCTTACCTAATATAGCTGCACTAGTTTGCTCTTGTTTCTCAGGGTTTTTTGTTTTAAAGTTCTTATAGACAGATAGGTAGGTAGTTATTCAAACACAACAGCAGTTGAACATCAAATTTATGGAACACAGAACACACGTTATTTATATTTAACGTGAAACATCAATAGGTACACACATCTACGATCTTCTCCAACCCTTGGTCAGAGAAAGACTGCCTCTTCTCAACTAAAAAGTCTAATGGCTCGCGTATCCCCCACTATCACTCCCATTCTCGCGGCACTCGTGTTTCGCGAAAACCACCACATCACCCCCCAACTTAAATCTAATTACAAAATTGATTTATGTTCAAGTAACAAAAGCAAAGGAGAACTCAAATTTAATAACGAACACTAACAAAAGATACAACGATTATGCTAAATCGTCGGGAATGGTCTTATAAGCCTTTAGATTTTTAACATTTTGTTTGGACAGAACTTGGCCTTGGGCATCCCCAATAATGTAAGAGTTCGGCCCTGCGCATTGGTTAATGTAAAATGGACCCTCATAGAGCAAAAAGAATTTTTTTATAGTCTTGTCATCAGCAGAGGACTGGGGGTGTGTCCTTACCAACACCTGATCCCCAACTTGAAATTCGACAAGCTTATTTTTTGAATTAAACTTGTTCGCGCGTTTCGCTGCTTTCGTCAGGAGACGTTCCCGAGCCAACACCCATATGGCTTCTATTGAACCTTCCCCGCAATTTTCTACCGGAAACTTAATGTACCTTTTGATAGGCTGAGGAGCGAGTTTACCAAACTGCAAAAATTCCGGGTTAAAACCCGTACTTTCGTTTATTGCGCTGTTGAGGAAATATTCGACCTGTTCCAACATATTTGCCAACTTTGTGTGTTTTTCATGGCAATATGCCCTTAAAATTCGCCCCACCTCTTTATTATAGCGCTCCGTTAGGTTACCCTCTGGAAAATACACCGATATGTGTTTGAACCGAATGCCCTCACGAATTAAGGAATCTCCCCACTCCTTTCCCTTAAATTGAGTGCCATTGTCACTCAGGATGCACTCTGGCTTCCCAATATTTGGAATATAGTCCCCGAGGATCTTATTCAGTATTCCCCTGGCGGTGGCACGTCTTAAAGCGTAGAGCTTAACATGTTTCGAAAAAGCATCTACCAACACCAGCAGTTGGGTAACTTGCCCACGCCCCTTTGGTAGAGGACCAATGAGGTCGGTACAAACTAGTTGTCCAGGCTTATCCGGAATAACCGATCTCATAGCACCCCTGCTTGTCGGCGAAACCTTTGCCCTCTGACAGAGGTCAAAAGCGGCCACTATTTTGCGAATATGGTGTGCCATTTTAGGCCAATAAAATGTTTGCCTCATATGATTATAGGTTTTCGATTTTCCGAAGTGACCAAAACTACCATGATGTGCTATTACTAAATCTTTAATTTGGCCCCGTGGCACGCATAATTTGAAACCCGGGTTTAAGCTATCTCCCCTCTTAAATAACAACCCCTCATAGATGTAAAACCAGAGTTGAGTTTTTCTTTCGTCCTTTGTCAAGCAATTCGCATTGCCGCCGTAACTTTCTAAAAATACCATCTTATTCCGAATCCAGTCTTCCCTTAACTGATCCTCCCTTAGAACTTTAAAATTTTTCTTTAATTTTTCATAATCGTCGGTTATTTTAACTAACATGATTTTAACATCCTTCGATTTATCGGTTCTAACCCCGAAATTTTTATTAACCGGAAAACGCGACAATATATCTGCAACCACGTTCTCGGTACCCTTGCAATGTTCTATGCGAAAGCTAAACTCTTGCAGGAACATTATCCATCGCGATAGGCGTGCTGAACGTAACTTCGATGTTAGGAGGAAACTTAAAGCTTTATGGTCCGTTAACACGACGAGGTCTCTACCTAAAATTAACGTACGCCACTGACTTAAACAGTGTAGGACCGCCATAAGTTCTTTTTCTGTGGTGGTGTACTTTAATTGGCTACCCTTAAGTGTGGTGCTAGTATAGGCCAGCACCTGCTTTTCACCTTCCTCCGAAATCTGAAATAAGCAACCCCCGATTGCGTAGTTTGAGCTGTCACACTGAACGTAAAACGTCTTAGATGTGTCAGGGTGGCAAACAAAAGTAACTTGCAGAAATGCGTCTTTTATTTCCTGCATCGCTGTTCTCTCTTCTTCACCCCAACGCCATATTTCTCCCTTTCGCAACAATTTTAACAGTGGTAAGGTTAAGTTAGAATATTGCGCACAGAACCTTTGTTCATAATTAACAAGTCCCAGAAACCCTCGTAGCTCTCTAACATTCCGTGGATTTGGAAAATTTTGGATTGAGCTTATCCGTTTAGTATCAAGCGACACCCCCTCCTTCGTGATCGTGTGGCCCAAAAACACAACACTTTCGCGGACAAACTGACATTTCCGCAATTTTATCGTTATATTTTCGGCTCTTAACAGCTCAAAAACTTTATTTAAATGTATCCAATGCTCTTCAATATTATCGGAAAATACTAACATATCGTCAACGTAAATTAAGACAAACGATGCACATTCATCTCCCATAACCTGCTTCAAACAACGGATCAGGCTAGCCATTGAAGTAGATAATCCGAACGGTAATCGTTGAAAAGTATATGACTCCCCCTCGTATACAAAACCCACAAATTTAGTGTGATCCCTATGTATGGGTATCTGCCAATAGGATGCCGTTAAGTCAATGGAGCTTAAAATTTGCCCCTTTTTAAAATTATGTAATAATTCCTGCGGATTAGGTGGCATTACGAAATCTTTTTTCATTTTTGAGTTCAAAAACCGCGCGTCTAGACAAATTCGAACGGATTTGTCCTTTTTCTTTACCGTAACTAAAGGTGACACAAACTCTGTTTTTTCCTTCCTGATCACCCCCCACTCTAACATTTCGTTGATCTGCGTCTTTACGTCCGGCCTGTATACAAATGGAATCGGATACGACGCGCAGTGAAAAGGTTTGTCGTCGCACATCTCAATTTCGTGTACGTAACTCCTTACTTTACCCGGACATTCCGAAAAGACGTTTTCATTTCTTCTCAGTATGTCAAATAACATTCGTTTGCCTGTATTGTCGATCATGGCCCTATCTACCACCTGTTCTATATCGTCGTCGCTGTATTTGTGTTTAATCGTTTCAGCCTTTAGGCACAGATTTATGCTTGCCGGCTTTCCATTTCCTTCGTATGGATGCAGCTTTACTTCATGCAAAACATTCTGCCATAAAAATGCTAACGTACTCTTGTCAAATTTAATACGCGCCTTATTTTTACTTAACCAGTCGCAGCCGATTATCATGTTGGTGTTCAAACCCGGAATTATTAAGAAAATTATCTCCAGTTCGAGATTTTCAACCTCAACTGTTACCAAAACTTGCTGTCTAACGCCCTGTTTCTTACCCCCCGTCGCCACTTGAATTGAAACTCCCGTGACCGGTAAAATTGGCAAATCTATATTTTTAGTTATTTTCGTATAAAATTCGCCCGACATGGCCGTAACATCGCTCCCGCTATCTACGAGTATGTCTACCTCACATTCTCCCACCTTAGCCTTAAAAACAGGTGACATTAATTCGGTTGTCTGCTCACTTTCGGTTTCACTCTCCGAATCGTCAGAAAAAACTTCAAAATCTTCATTAAATTTTGTAATACGGCGCATAGTTTCACTTGCGTCATTTAACGAATTTTGTTGTGGCATATCGTTTGCAACATTGGCATTGGCTCGATTATGACGCGAATTACGCCAGTTTCCTCCCGGTCCTTCCGGTGGAGATCTGTAATTTACACTACCCCCCGGACCCTGATTGCGTTTAAATTCATTTTTGGTTTGGAAATTTCGAATACTTTCCCCACAATATGTTTCATCAATTTTTCGGAGGTATTCCTCCACTTGATCGGTCGATCTCAACCCCAAGGTAATAATGCCCCTTTGGATCTCCGCTGAAAAATGTTTTGCCAACATTTCTATGAGTTTTGGTTCGGGAATTTTCTCCGAAAGAAAAGCCGCATGATTAACTAAATTGAGAAAATACTCTGCCCGGTTTCCTGACTCGTAGCATCCGTAATTTAAATTTAAAAAAAGATCACGTTGTTTATCTGTTCCCCAATACCTTTCTGTAAAAGCTCGCTCAAAATCATAGAAATTTACAAAACTACCCTCTTTAATTGACACCCAGTCCGCGGCTGTGCCCTTTAAACAACCTGCTACTAGGCCAACCCTGAACTGATCAGGAACGCCAGCCTCTTCAAATACCTTTCTAACCTTTTTTAAAAATGCTACGGGATGAACTCTCCCAGTTGGTTTGAAACTCAAATTATTGCCCCCTAGTTCTTTCCAATTAGCAATGTATTGTCTATCGTAAGCAAAATTTGAACCCGTTTCTTTGTTTTGGGTTTCTGAACCCTTATTTTTCATGACTTGGTCTACCTGGATTGCCAGGTCACCGACAGTTTCTTGCAGGGTCAGCATTCCCGCTGCTAGCTGGTGAACAATTAGTTCAAGTTTATTATTAACATTTAGATTTGCGCCTTCAACGTCTAAATCTAAATTTTCCTTGTTTGCTTTGCCCCTAGTGGTAGTGGCCATTTTTAGATAGTGAAATTATTTATACATACATGTGCAATCGTTCGACAATAACGTTGCTTCAATAATAATATTAAAACTAAATATAAATTTTTTTTCAAAGTAAAGCAATCTGAACGCCGCTTTAGGAATGGAATGTAAAAAATGTCTGTTGCAGCAGCTGTTGTCTTAAAAGCCACCACAAAACACAAAATAATAAAGCAATACAGGAACGAACTCACTCGTGTTATTCCGTCCGCAAAGCTGCCGCTCACCGCCTTTCTTCGCGTAACGCCTCTATCGCTGGCTTGTTGCTAACGCCGGTAGCGCGCTTCCCGCTTCTGGTTGACCAACTGCCTACTCGCGTGCTGGCTCTTCTATACTGGTTTATAAGGTCGGGAATCGCTTACCCACTTTTTCCTTGCTTCCCAGAAACTGGTAACTTTTCGTTGAAAATTCACTGACTATTTGCAATTTGCTGTGTCTGTTTTCCGTTCTATCTGTCTATGCCACTAGTTGGTGCGCCAAATGCACTAGTTTGCTCTTGTTTCTCAGGGTTTTTTGTTTTAAAGTTCTTATAGACAGATAGGTAGGTAGTTATTCAAACACAACAGCAGTTGAACATCAAATTTATGGAACACAGAACACACGTTATTTATATTTAACGTGAAACATCAATAGGTACACACATCTACGATCTTCTCCAACCCTTGGTCAGAGAAAGACTGCCTCTTCTCAACTAAAAAGTCTAATGGCTCGCGTATCCCCCACTATCACTCCCATTCTCGCGGCACTCGTGTTTCGCGAAAACCACCACATAGCTGGTGCGACATTTTCTGTCCAGATGTATGTATGTTATAGAACGCCGAAACTTTTTTTTGTAGTTCGACGTGGAACATTTTTGACTTCAGCATTTTGGTTGTTGCGGTGTTTGACTTGTTTCTCGACATCATGGACATTTTACCGTCGAATACGTTCAACAAGTCTAGTTCGTTCTTCGGAAAAATAACGCTGGTCGGGCGATTGTTCAGAGTTTTCAGGATGATAAGACTCGTTAGAGTCTGCAAGTCCTGGTACCCGAACATTCTGAAGTGGATGGATTCGATTATTGACAGGAAGATAGCTTACGCGTACGATATTGGCAAAGTTCGTACACGGACGTCCTCACCAATCGTCTGCCTTCACTTAACGTTATTTCTGATTAGGGCTTTGTTACTGGCGAAGAAGAAGTTCTAGATATGCTGGCGCAGATGGTCGAGAACAACGAAATGCGTGAAGACATGCGAATGAGGATGGAAGCGGACAAGCTGATGGTCACGAAGGAGTTGGGACTGGTGCAGAGAGATCGTCCTTGGATTGCGATCACTGTCAAGACGAAACAAGCCATAATGACCGTGCTCAACAATATGTGCGACTCCATTTACGAACTCAAAGTGGCCGGTAAGCATCCAAGATGTCGACCATACCCTTCTACCGAACTGGTTCTGTAGGTTGGGTGGACGAAATCGAGTACAAGAAACTCATGCTGGCCCTTAACAATCGCTTCAAGTACGTGAGAACTATCAAAAAAGTACAACCGAGCCCGCCGCAAGTGATCTTCAAGGAGGTTCCTTGGATGGCCCACGATGACGAAATCATTGACTTCTTGTATGCGAATGTAAAAACGAAAGTTTTCGAAGCCGGCGAGGTGATCTGTTCTGTCGGCGAAATGTCCGAGGGTATATACATAATCGTAACCGGTAAGTGACGCAGTTTCAGAGTTGCGACGTGGTTAATGGCTGCTTGAAGAGTTGCATCAATTTTCATCTGGTTCCAAGAGAAGGTTGATCGTCTTCTGCAACAGCTAAAAGCACCTACGAATCTATAAAAATTTGAGATACGGATTGTTCGATTGTCACGTCTCTTAGGACTATTGAAGTTGACGTACTTGCCGCAAGCTCTCGTCCTCGAGAACCTGGTGGACCAAGGGGAGCTGCCAATAATGGACTATTTGAGTACGACGCGATTCGACGAGAAAATCAAAGATTTCATCGTTTCCGGGAACAGTATCGGCGAACTGCACGTCCTCACTGGTCGACCCTACAACTGCAAGATCGTTGCGAACACGGCCAGTCAGGCGTACGTGCTCACACACGAAGTGATGAAGGAGGCCATCATGAAGAGCATGGACCCCACCCAAGGGTAAATATTTCTCCGTCCCATTCATTCAACAACTTTTTCTAATGATTTTACTGTTTTTACGCAATAGTCTAGCGGCCAGGTTGTGGAAATTCGTATCGATGAGGCTGGCAACAGCCGTCCTGATGCAAGTGCCAGCGTACCAATCCTTCAAGCTCGAAAAGATTCGATACATGCTGGACAGAGCGTTTGTGCCAGACTTGTGTCAGTTCAGAGTCTTTGTCGTAAATGATATGATGGAAGATATAGTTCTGATAGAAGGCATGGCGATAGATTTCAACACGAGCGAAGTTTTCACTGCGCCCTCGTACATTCCGAGGTATGGCCTCCCTTGTTTCTTATGTTAGAACAAAATTATACGGAATTTAAAAATACGGAATTAGCGTTGACGATTTCATCGGAGCGAGTCCATTTTGCAGCGCATTTCTTATGTAATGACATCATTGGTAGACATAAATGACGCAAGCATGCATAATTTGAATTCACTCATGTGATATGAAACCACAAAACTATACAAACGACTCTGAATCACTCGATGCTTAAAACTACACAGACGATTCTGGCCCAGTTCATTGTCCTCAAGTTCAATGACCTCCGATAGAAACTAGAGCGAATTGTGGCTCTGGACCAGAAACCGCGTTATATGTCTACTGTTGGTTCAATTCGGTTGTGGGTGACACCTCGTAAATTTCTCACGCTATTGGTTACTTACATTTTGTTGAATTGCTGCTTATATAACACTTGTTTTTCAATAAATTACTACTAGGACTGTTCAAAAGATAATACTGGTTAGAAACGAAGCTGGCTTCGTAGGCGACCTCAACATCGAACCAAAACTCTTAATCATTCCAATTCAGAATGCTGATGAATACGAAATTATGGAACTAGGAGAAGATCAGTCCGAAATGGTAAGAATTGAAGTGTCTCTAGTGAAATAGGGACATTCAAACTATAATGGGGAAAAACGGTGGGAGGTGGTGGTCAATAATTCTACTTTCAAATTTTTATTTGTCATATTTATTTGCGATTTTTCTGGGGACATGACGGGTAAGGGTAAGAGTGACGCAACGTTTTCTAGTTGCCGGTTTCATCATCGAGATGTTTAAAGCATAGAGTTCAGAAGTATAAGTCGGCCAGGAAGAAAAGGAAGAAGGGACGAATGCAGCAGTCGTTGAATAAACAGCATACGCTCGACAGAAGCAGTCTTTATACTCGAAAACGCACATTTGACAATTCGGTAAGCACATTCATTTGATCGAGTCAGCGAAAAAACGAATAATGACATTTGACACTCACCCTGGCGACACGTTGCATACAACTAAATAGGTCCGAAAATTGTTGAGGCGCATGCGCGATCGCGCCATGACAGTTTCGGACATAAATAACAAATCATGTTTTGTGAATAAATTAGACTTTCTTAAGGGGCCGTGAGAAAAATAGTGTTCATAACTATGTAAAGCGTATTTCATACAAACTCGTGTGATTTCTGCACTCGGCTGCGCCTCGCGCAATAATGTTCACACTCGTACGAAATTTGTCACTTTCCATGCTCGTTGCAAAGTATACTATTACACTCTCACCATTATGTATTATTATTGTTTGAAAAATTAATGGTGTAACTTATTGTCCCTTTCTTTTTTTCAGAAGGACTAATGCTGAATAATGTTACGTAATAACGCAATTGAAATTAATATGCCTATTCTGTTTAAAGTGAAAACTGACAATGATAATTCTAAGCGAATATTTAAATGGTAACACATAGATATTAACATGTTATAGCTTTATTATTTTTGTTTTCGCGATTAGTCATCGATATTAAAGGTAGTTTTGTAACATTTCTATAAATAATACATTAAATACCTATGCGACTTGATCTGGTTTTCTTTGACCTTGGATTTACAGGGACCGGAACGGAGAGAGCAAAAAATCTACGCTAAATACCCAAGTATACTACCTACCAGCCGGAGTCGCCACACTGTGATTTTAATAACTGATTTTCATAAAAAATAGCACTTAAATATAACTTAATTCTAAATTTCCACCTCTTCCCTAAGATAATCATCTGCCAAAGCTATTCGTTTTTAAATCATGGACGATAATCTTTAGCGCTTTCCATTCTTGATAGGAAGTTATTATAGTTTTCAAAACAGTGAGACACGTAGTTGAGGGTTGAGGCAGATTATTATTTGTTAAAAAATAATGCTGAATAAACGCTATTAAAAAACTCCCACCTTGATCAATTGTACGCTCCAGTGCTCAGTAGATCACGAGGCAGCCGCGCTAGTCATACGTTCACTATAATTGCTGCCAGACATGGTTCCAGACTGCAGATTTATAAGGTAACTACTTATTCCCACGCCTAGTATTCAACAAGTCAAGTGGTTGTTGAGGAATTTATGGTAGGTAGGTAGTATAACATGACAACAAACACCAGTTTTATATGAAATATCTACAGACGTAATGACAGGTTCTTCACGACTTAGAAGTCTGACGGAGCAGTAGTCACTCCCTTACTCCCTTTCGAAAAACCTGTTTTTGACTGCTGACAGCTCAGAAACTCTGAAATTGAGGTTGGTTTCACCTTTTCTTTCTTCGTCTTCTTTATGGCCTTTAAGGCGCAGTGTACGTCATTATGAAAATCCAATTTGAAAAAGTTGATGTTTGGAAGCGCTTTAAACAATTATTTGTCATGAATTTGAAACTTTTATCAAGACGGAATGACTAGCCAATGTTCTATACTAAAACCAAGTACATATTTAAACATTTTGTTTCTCCGATGAAAATATTCAGTTTAACTTGTTACTGCTTTATTTTGTGGTCAAAAACTCCCATTGTCTAACTACTAATATCCAATCTAATTTATTTTCGAGAAATACCATTAGAATCTCGCTTATTTTAAGAGAGAGGCTAGGTTTAAAACTCCACAATTTTACAAAATTTGGCACTTATTAACACCCCGTTCAGAATTTTGACTAGGTACTTGAAAAAAGAAATACTCGTGACTATTCGACTTGCAGCTTCACTGTCTCATCTCATGTCGAAACGATATTAATGTGCTTATGTGCTAATCTTCATGGATATAATATCTTTATAATAAACGAAATCTCAAAATTATGTGACTATATTTTGTAATAAAAACAAAGAACAAAAAATAACTGAAGAACGACTAAAGCAAAAGTCTTTAGTTGTTTGTAAAACGTAGGTAATACATCTGTGGGTCTTTATAAACTTTATCTACTATAGAAAATGCATATCCTACTTCGTCCTAACGTGCTTTAATTAGGTACTACCAAGAAAATCCATCCCCAACCCTAAAATTAAGGGCGGTTTATTCTTGCATATTTCCAAAAAAAGTTACTGACCGACCATTAATATTTGCAGCAGAAGGTCCAAACTCTATATATCGCATCAGTATATTATCCTCCAACTTTTACCAGGATCATCCGCCCTCCAACCCCAAAATGAAAGGTAGTTTATTCTTGCATTTTTTCATAAAAAGTTACTGACCGGGCACTAATATTTACAGTAAAACGTCCAAAATCTATATCTCAAGTTAGTATAACACCGCACAACTACTACCTAGATCATCCGCCCTCCAACCCCAAAATTAAGGGTAGTTTATTCTTGCATTTTTTTCATAAAAATTCGCTGACCGGGCACTAATATTAAAAGTAGAAGGTCCAAAATCCATATCTCAAGTCAGTATAACACCACACAACTACTACCTAGATAATCCGCCCTCCAACCCCGGAATTGAGGTTAGTTTATTCTTGCATTTTTTCATAAAAATTCACTGACCGGGCACTATATTTACAGTAAAACGTCCAAAATCTATATCTCAAGTTAGTATAACACCGCACAACTACTACCTAGATCATCCGCCCTCCAACCCCAAAATTAAGGGTAGTTTATTCTAGCATTTTTTTCATAAAAATTCACTGACCGGGCACTAATATTAAAAGTAGAAGGTCCAAAATCCATATCTCAAGTCAGTATAAGACCACACAACTACTACCTAGATAATCCGCCCTCCAACCCCGGAATTGAGGTTAGTTTATTCTTGCATTTTTTCATAAAAATTCACTGACCGGGCACTATATTTACAGTAAAACGTCCAAAACCTATATCTCAAGTTAGTATAACACCGCACAACTACTACCTAGACCATCCGCCCTCCAACCCCAAAATTAAGGGTAGTTTATTCTTGCATTTTTTTCATAAAAATTCGCTGACTGAGCACTAATATTAAAAGTAGAAGGTCCAAAATCCATATCTCAAGTCAGTATAACACCACACAACTACTACCTAGATAATCCGCACTCCAACCCCGGAATTAAGGTTAGTTTATTCTTGCATTTTTTCATAAAAATTCACTGACCGGGCACTATATTTACAGTGAAACGTCCAAAATCTATATCTCAAGTTAGTATAACACCACACAACTACTACCTAGATCATCCGCCCTCCAATCCCAAAATTAAGGGTAGTTTATTCTTGCATTTTTTTCATAAAAATTCGCTGACTGGGCACTAATATTAAAAGTAGAAGGTCCAAAATTCATATCTCAAGTCAGTATAACACCACGCAACTACTACCTAGATAATCCGCCCTCCAACCCCGGAATTAAGGTTAGTTTATTCTTGCATTTTTTCATAAAAATTCACTGACCGGGCACTATATTTACAGTAAAAAGTCCAAAATCTATATCTCAAGTTAGTATAACACCACACAACTACTACCTAGATCATCCGCCCTCCAACCCCAAAATTAAGGGTAGTTTATTCTTGATTTTTTTTCATGAAAATTCGCTGACCGGGCATTAATATTGAAAGTAGAAGGCCCAAAATCTATATCTCGAGTCAGTGTAACACCACACAACTACCACCAGGATCATCCACCCTCCAAATCCAAAATTAAGGGTAGTTTATTCCAGCACTTATTCATAAAAAGTTACTGATCGGCCATTAATATTTACAGCAGAAGGTCCAAAGTCTATATTCCAAGTCAGTAAAATACCCTACAACTACTACCAAGATCATAAGGTCTCCAACCCCATAATTAAGGATTTTATTCTTGCATTTCTTCATAGAGGTTCACTGACCGTCTGGTTACAGGACGCTAAAACTTTTCCTGAATAATGGGCCAAAGTTTACCTTAAAAGGGCAAAGTTACCCCATTTTACGGTATTCAGAAATAATGTTTTCTTTGTATGTCACGTATCTAGGGTGTTTAAAACCTCTTGAGGAATTTAACTGTTTTAAGTGGATGGATTTAAGACATAGTGAAAAATTACTGGGAGACATCCTTCCATGCTTCCATTGCTTATCTTTTGGGAAATGGGGTTAATATTGATAATGGAACATTTTTGACCAATAATATTCTTTGTTAAAAAATTTATAACTGAGAGCTGATCGAGTGCTAGAATTCTAGCTTGAGAGCTGATCGAGTGCACTTCGATTCTTTCGGAGTTGTTGTCACTATCATTGTTTCACATCATCATTATTGTTGTTATTGTTATTGTCATATATATACAGGGTGATTTTTTTTGACCGTCTATTAGAAGTATCTGGAGAACTAAAAGAGATATTGATTTGAAATTTTGGCTGTGGCCGAAACCGGGTCGGATCTATTTAATGAAAATATTTTCAAAATGGTGGCATTTCCGGGAATACCGGAAGTTGACACCAACTTTGTTATCTTAAATGGAATGCTACCATTTTCTATTCTTTTTTTAGATTTCAAGGAAAATTTTAATGTCAATTCAATAAAGGTTCGCTATGTCTAAAATTAATATTTTCGGGGATATAAATTTTTTTCTCAATATTTTGACAGTTGTGGTAGATTATGTAAAAATTAATATCTCGATAACGTCTAGCAGTAAGATTTTCGATTTTTTATGGTGGCAATACGAGGTGTTGGAGTTACTAATCAGGCAAACAAATTTTCAAAATCTATTACATCAAATTTTCTAATCAACGACATATGTTGATCGCACAAAAGTAGCAAAAAGTCATTTTTCTTAAATAGAATGATACCATTTTCAATTGTTTTTTAGATTCCACGGAAAATTTTAATGTTAATTCAGTAAAGGTTCGCTATGTCTAAAATTAATATTTTCGGAGATATGATTTTTTTCCAATACCTATTTAGACAGTTGTGGTAGATTATGTAAAAATTAATATCTCGATAACGTCTGGTAGTAAGATGTTCGATTTCCTATGGTGGCAAGACGAGGTGTTGGAATTACTAATCAGGCAAACAAATTTTCAAAATCTATTACATAAAATTTTCTAATCAACGACATATGTTGATCACACATAAGTAGCAAAGAGTCATTTTTCTTAAATTGAATGATACCTATTTAAAGAAACCAATTAAAAAACGTGAAAAAATGCGTGCTTAACAATGTATGATGTTTCTCTACCCAACATGAATAGTATTTTAGATACCTACTAGATGGGGCGCCAGGTCATTGTTCTGCAGCAGTTACTAACGAATTGTACCAGATGTTTGAAGATAGATGGATACGACGTTTGGGTCCATGGAGTTGGCCTGCCAGGTCTCCAGACATTACACCGTTGGATTTTTATCTTTGGGGCCGTATAAAGGATAAAGTGTATCAATATCCACTCAACAACAGGGATGAATTGGTGGAAAGAATTGCTACAGCATTTGCAGGCTTAGATCCACAAGAAATTCGTAGCGCTACTACACACGCCATAAATAAGCGAATTATTAAATGTGTAGAAGTTAATGGACTACATTTTGAACAGTTTCTTTAACATTGTCTTACTATCACGTACCTACTTTATTTTTTATTTAGTTAAAATAAGTTCAGTGGTGGTAATTCAGGATATGTTCCATTAAATGTTCTGTATGTCCTGTTAATTATTTTATCGCATTTTCCATGAATGTTGAATAAATTCATAATATCCGAGTAAGAATAATTATCATTTGCCATATCCTATTCGTTAAACACCAACCGTACTAAATTACTAAAAAATACCAATTGCTTTTATTAGACATTATTTGTAAAATTTTTGAATATTTTGTTTTGTCTACAAGCCAAGGTCTACTTACTAGAAGGCGGCGCTCTTCAATTTTGATCGATGAAATAAGAAAACAGCAAATATCTAAAATACTATGCATTTTAGGTAGAGAAACACCATACATTGTTAAATGCGCATTTTTTCACTTTTTTAATTGGTTTCTTTAAATAGGTATCATTCTATTTAAGAAAAATGACTTTTTGCTACTTATGTGTGATCAACATAAATGTCGTTGATTAGAAAATTTTATGTAATAGATTTTGAAAATTTGTTTGCCTGATTAGTAATTCCAACACCTCGTCTTGCCACCATAGAAAATCGAACATCTTACTGCTAGACGTTATCGAGATATTAATCTTTACATAATCTACCACAACTGTCAAAATAGGTATTGGAAAAAAAATCATATCTCCGAAAATATTAATTTTAGACATAGCGAACCTTCATAGAATTAACATTAAAATTTTCCGTGGAATCTAAAAAACAATTGAAAATGGTATCATTCTATTTAAGAAAAATGACTTTTTGCTACTTTTGTGCAATCAACATATGTCGTTGATTAGAAAATTTTATGTAATAGATTTTGAAAATTTGTTTGCCTGATTAGTAACTCCAACACCTCGTCTTGCCACCATAAAAAATCGAACATCTTACTGCTAGACGTTATCGAGATATTAATTTTTACATAATCTACCACAACTGTCAAAATATTGAGAAAAAAAATTATATCTCCGAAAATATTAATTTTAGACATAGCGAACCTTTATTGAATTGACATTAAAATTTTCCGTGGAATCTAAAAAAAAATAGAAAATGGTAGCATTCCATTTAAGATAACAAAGTTGGTGTCAACTTCCGGTATTTCCGGAAATGCCACCATTTTGAAAATATTTTCATTAAATAGATCCGACCCGGTTTCGGCCACAGCCAAAATTTCAAATCAATATCTCTTTTAGTTCTCCAGATACTTCTAATAGACGGTCAAAAAGAATCACCCTGTATATAGTTGTTTTTTTTTTTTTTTTTTTTTTTTGCATTTATGTTATTGCCATTTTTATTTTTATTACTATAGGTTTTTCCCTGCTACTGAAGATGGCAGCTTAGCTGCCGAAATGCGTATATAGTATTTCAAAATTTATGTGGTTAGGGGTACAATTGATTCTTGAATTGATTATTTAACCACAGTCTCTTACATCTTAATCCAAGATTCTCGTAAAATATTTGACCCGTATTTTTGTATTTTTCTCACAGCCGACATTTTAGGCATCTAAACCAGCATTAAAGTTGTGACGCTGGCCCTTTAAGCCTTTTAAATGATGACGTATCCAGGGAAATGCCGATAATTGTCGATAATATCCGGAATGTACAACCGTTGCTTGTCAAACGTAAACTGAATTAATAAAATAAACAATCTAATCATGGCGGCAGTGTAATCGTTTGACAGATAGTGTCCAGTGTTGTTTTTCAGTTTGTCTAGTTCCCAAATAAATGAAGCACTCACCATTTCGTTTTAATATTTCAGCGCTGAAATAGTCCAAATTGGATAAATAATAATTGTCAATCATTTCACTACTAACTACTGGTAAATTGTCTGAATCGGCTTTAACGAAACCTTGCTCTATTTTCCGTCCACAAATATACTAATTGACACAATAAATAGGAATAAAAACATAAATAAACGGCAGAGAACTATTTATACAAATAAAACAAATGTCAAATTCTGGTTATTCCTAACACTTGCCCGTAGTATCAAGAGGTCATAAATGATCATAATGCGCGCGCCGTTGTCCGTTTAGGTTAAACACACCCCTTAAGCTGTCCTCGCACCGAAAGAGATATATGATCATTATGACTTACTGTTAACAAGGGCAAATCATTATTGCTCCCTACTTTACCGGCTCAAAACTCCACGTAACAATAGCTTTCTGGGTATCAAAACATCAATTCAGATGACCAATCACAAGCGCTTCTAAGCTAATGATGTAACCAGGGCAGCACGTGTTTCTGTTTAATTCTCCGAAGGCGCGCTTCGTGCTAAAATCGCCATTTTGGGTTTCAAAAAAACCATATGGAAACCCTAAGTGTATAAAAAGTGTCCTACAAAATAAAAAACCGACTTCAATGAGAACATCATCAATGTAGTCGAAGTCAATTAAATACGCATTATTAAGCATAACTCAAAAACTACGGGTCAGATCTTGATCAAATTTATATGGGACCACATGAGAAGTACCAGCTTTCAAATAAAAAAAGAATCATCAAAATCGGTTCACCTGGAAAAAAGTTTTTGAGGTAACACACATAAAAAAAAATAAAAAAAAAAAATAGTCTAATCGAGTACCTCCTCCTTTTTTTAAGTCGGAAAACGAAAAACACCCACTACAGTAAAACTGTTTATTCAATATTTAGTGTACAGTTGCATGAAATTAAAATTATTCAGTAGAAAACTGTATCTTCGTAGAATGTAAGACAAAATGTAATTTATTGATACATTCTAAAATATGAAGTATTCAAAAAAAATCAATTAAATTTTACATACTTTGATGCATTCTCACGTTACCATAGTTCACATAATTTAATTTATTGTGATTCCAGTAGGTACCATAAAAAAGAAATGAAACGCAATACCATTTATAAACGAAATAAATAATCTGCAAAAGCAGTTTTTGTATCAAATAAATACAAAACCGCACCTCGTATGCACTTAAGGATACAAAAATATCATTCACACCCACAAGAATCCACAGTACATAGAGAAAGAGTGCTCGAGATCACCATGCACCGTCCCATATTTACAAACAGTTGACATTTCAAATAAAACATGTCGCTTCTGCTAATTCCGGAAAGTACAGGGCGATCTCTTCAAATTCTATTAAAACTTAATGCATTATAAAAATAACTATGCTGTTCTCAAAACTTCGCAAATGGAATATACGAATAAATAAAATGATGATTACAATAAATCCGCTCCGCTTTAATCGCAACCCTTCGATCACTACAGCAAAACAAACAAAGAAAAAACTACTAAAAAGAAATAAAACAATCAGAGAAAAATGTATAAAGCCCGCCGTTCACTTTCACGTCCATTTTTTGGTTTATACCACCGCACTTCTTTTTTTACAAGGAATAAAGAGATCGCTTACACAGTATTTACATAAAGTCACTTGTCCACCATATCTATTTTCAGATGATTCCGTAATCGTTTCGCAGGCGGCTCGTCTATTTCCTCCTCAAGGCCGGGCAGCTGGATTTTAGTTTCCGACGCTTCCGATGGCTGTTAACAAAACGAAATATTTAGAACAAAGAGGGGCCAAGGAACAAGTCCCCAAAAAATAATAAACGGGCTGGGGCTTTGACGAAAGTAATATAAAATTATTCACGTTGGAGTTCATCATATACATACACCAAGAAAATTGTAACCAAAATGTTGATTGCAAAAAAAAAACTACTACAATAAGCTTACCTGTGCATCTATTCCATCTGTGAAAAGCTAAGAGGAAGAAAATCGTATTATAACGATGAATACATATTAAAAAAATGAAGAAAAAACTTGTTGTTATCATTTCCTTCTAAACAAAATCAAACGAACTAAATTCTTACTTTGATATCTGTGCCCAACGGGCCGCAAGCCTCTGGCTTTGGTTTTCCTCTCGCTTTCTTCTGCCGTTCCGCATTTACCATCGACAGCGTTATAGTCGATTTCTTGTTGGGTTGATACTGCAACTCGGGTGGCAAGAATACTCTCGAGTTCATAAAGTCAGGTGGCTGAGGCGTAAAATACATAGTAGGAATGCGTGTCTCAGACGGGAACTCTTTCAAATCGTAATTTGTCGTTTTCGTTAGCAACAAGCCAGAAGCTAAATCACACAGGGCCCACAATTTCTAACAAAGTAAAAAAACACGTTCAATTTTATCGAAGTATTAAGCAAAATGTATATACACACTACCAATAATTGTTATATAACTTAATAACATACAATCAATTTCTTAGTGCGTTTTCGGAAATTTTCTTTCAATCGTCAGAGAATGTTTTCATTACTGAAAATAATAACACAATCCGAACAACTTAAAAACTGCAAAAAAACAAACCAAAGGCACTCTTGCAGTCCAGAGAGACTGCAAAAAAGTAGAAATTGGTGATTTTGACTTCGTTATTGACAGACATTTTTAGGAAACCTAAGAAATCAAAATTGCCTACCTAAATATGTAATTTAAATTATTGTAATAAATTTAACAGACATTTTAGGAAACCTAAAAAATCAAAATTACCTATCTAAATAATTTAAATTATTGTAATAAATTTAACAGTGTAACACTTCACGTCACCTAGTAGTTGGAAGTGAAGAAGGTTCTTACCGGGCCTCCTGAGATACGTTCTCTTCAACCCCTAGCGTGGGGATGCGGGTTACGCGAAGACATTTGGTGTGAATTATTGGTATTCGGCATCCGGGAGTCTAGTTTTGTCAACGCGTCTAACTTTTATTATTATTTTGTTTGTTGTAACTTCCACCCTACTTTATTATTGATCATTAGTGTAGTGTTATGTGTTATATGTAATAAATATAGTGTTTAGCCGTTCGTTAGTGTTTCTTGTATACTAAAACCTCCTAAAATATTTGTGAAAGAGGAGACCCCATAGTGAATCCCGTTCCAACAGATATTTTTAGGAAACCTAAAAAATCAAAATTACCTACCTAAATAATTTAAATTATTTTAAATTTAAGACATTTTTAGGAAACCTAAAAAATCAAAATTACCTACCTAGATAATTTAAATTAACATTTTTAGGAAACCTAAAAAATCAAAATTTATATAAATAATTTAAATTATTGTAATAAATTTAATAAACATTTTTAGGAAAACTACAAAATCAAAATTACCTAAATAAATAAATTAAATTATTCTAAATTTAAGACATTTTTAGGAATATTTGTGAACGAGGAGACCCCATAGTGAATCCCGTTCCAACAGATATTTTTAGGAAACCTAAAAAATCAAAATTACCTACCTAAATAATTTAAATTATTTTAAATTTAAGACATTTTTAGGAAACCTAAAAAATCAAAATTACCTACCTAGGTAATTTAAATTAACATTTTTAGGAAACCTAAAAAATCAAAATTTATATAAATAATTTAAATTATTGTAATAAATTTAATAAACATTTTTAGGAAAACTACAAAATCAAAATTACCTAAATAAATAAATTAAATGATTGTAAATTTAAGACATTTTTAGGAATACAGTAAAATCTCTTATAACGGACACCTCCAATAAACGGACGACCCTTTTAGATGGACACTTTCTGATAGTCCGGAATTCGGTAATAGGAAATCTCATATATGTTGATCTCTCTTGGCCGGACTCTCTCCTGGGCGGACACGGACACCAAATTTCTATTACAAACTGAACCGAAATTCTCCCATAGGCGGACAGCAGGAGATTTCGAGCTCACGCGTTGGCACGTAAATTATGCGCGGCGAGTATTTCCCCGACTCTCAAGCATGAACAGACTTGTTCGTAAGTGTTAGTTGGTAAAACGCAATAAAAAAAATGTCTGAAAAACGTCACGTCTTAACACTTAAGGAAAAAATTGACATAGTGGACGTTTATAATAAAGAAAAACTTAGTGTGAGGGATGTATCAAAACGTTTCAACATAGGAAAGACACAAGCAGCGGAAATTGTTAAAAAACGAAATGAACTGTTGGATAAGTGGCATTCTAATGACAATAGTGGTGTGAAGCGAAGTTTTTTGAAGCCAGAAGGTTTAAGCATAGATAAACAATGTTACGATTGGTTCATCAAAGCAAGAAGTAAAGGAATTCCGCTGTCAGGTTAGAGAGGAATGTGTAGGTACATAGGGTGTTTTCTATGTTAGAATTGAAATTTTCAGGGCCTATTGTCAGAGCTAAAGCGAAGAATATTGCAGAAAGTTTGGGATGCCAAAATTTCAGTGCATCATCTGGATGGCTTGAAAAATTTCGTAAAAGACATAACATTGCATTCAAAGCTATATTCGGAGAAGCTGCAAGTGTTAATGCTGAAGATGTGCAAAATTTTATTGATAAAGTGCCCTCTCTACTGAAAGATTATTCGCCAAGGGATGTTTATAACGCGGACGAAACAGGTCTGTTTTTTCGCGCTTTGCCAGACAAGACTCTAACTTTAAAACACGAAAAATGTAGTGGCGGAAAAAAGGTCTAAAGAACGCGTAACAATTCTTCATTGTGTGAATATGGTTGGGGACAAGGAAAAACTGTTGGTGATTGGAAAAGCGAAAAAACCTAGAGCTTTTAAAAACATTAGCGCCAATAATTTGCCAGTCTTTTGAAAAAGTAATAAAAAAGCGTGGATGACGTCTGCTTTGATGGAAGAGTGGTTAAGAGAGTTTGACAGAAGATTGGGGTCAGAACGACGAAAAATTTTGCTATTTTTAGATAATGCATGTTCTCATCCAAGAGACATTCAGTTAAAGAACATTAGGGTTGCTTTTTTACCGCCAAATTGTACCTCTGTTGTTCAGCCACTTGATCAAGGCATAATCAAAAATTTTAAAGTGTTCTATAGAACAATTTTAGTTAAGAATTTGTTGTCAAAAATCGACACTGTCGATAGTGTCCAAGATCTTGACAAAGCTATCAATTTGTTAGATGCTGTTTATTTCATAAACTCTGCTTGGCAGAAGGTGACGAGGGAGACGATTAAACATTGTTTTTGCAAAGCTGGATTTACATATGGAAACTATGAAAGCACTGTGGTATGCGAAGATTTTTCGGTAGAAGATGACTTACCCCTGGCAGTTTTAGCTGAGATGTGGCGAAATACGGGCGTTATGGGCATTAGTACTAATGATTTGGGGGAATTCTTTAATATCGATGCCAATTTGATATTTGAAGATACTGACGACATTCTTCATGATGATGGTGGAGTGCAGGCAGAAACTGTGTACGTTTCTGATGAGGAATCAGATGAAGAGTCGATTAACGCAGCAAATATTACGAATTATCAACAAGCCATAGGGTCAGTAAATGAGTTAAAAATATTTGTAAAAGATCGTGGGGACGCTAAGGCTCTACAGATGCTGTCAGATTTGCAACTACATTTTCAAGATTCCATGTTTAAAACGAAAACTCGACAGACCACATTGCTTGATTATTTTGGGGTGCCATGAGTCAGACGTTTATTGCAAACATTATTTGTTAGTTTCAAGTACATACACGTTTTATATATATGTACGTACATATGTAAGAGGAAGATGTTTTATTTGTAAATTATATACAAATTGTTGTTCAGACATTGTGACATAATATAAAGATAAAAGTTCAGTCTTTAGTTTTCCCGTTTCCCATAAACGGACACCTCCCTTAAGCGGACAAATTTTTACAGTCCCGAAGGTGTCCGCCCAAGAGAGATTTTACTGTATTTGTGAACGAGGAGACCCCATAGTGAATCCCGTTACAACAGATATTTTTAGGAAACCTAAAAAAATCAAAATTACCTACCTAAATAATTTAAAATATTGTAATAAATTTAAGACATTTTTAGGAAACCTAAAAAATCAAAATTACCCACCTAAATAATTTAAATTATTGTAAATTTAACACTTTTAGGAAACCTAAAAATTCAAAATTACCTACCTAAATAATTTAAATATTTGTAAATTTAAGACATTTTTAGGAAACTTAAAAAATCAAAATTACCTACCTACATAATTTAAATTAAGATTTTTAGGAAACCTAAAAAATCAAAATTACCTACATAAATAATTTAAATTATTGTAATTTAACACATTTTTAGGAAACCTACAAAAGCAAAATTACCTACCGAAATAATTTAAATGATTGTAATAAATGTAACACATTTTTAGGAAACCTAAAAAATCAAAATTACCCATCTAAATAATTTAAATTATTGAAATAAATTTAACAGATATTTTTAGGAAACGTAAAAGATCAAAATTACCTACCTAAATAATTTAAATTGTTGTAATAAATTAACATTTTTAGGAAACCTAAAAAATCGAAATTACTCACATAAATAATTAAATTATTGTAAATTTAACACTTTAGGAAACCTAAAAAATCAAAATTACGTACCTAAATAATTAAATTATTGTAAATTTAACACTTTAGGAAACCTAAAAAATCAAAATTACGTACCTAAATAATTAAATTATTGTAAATTTAAGACATTTTTAGGAAACCCAAAAAATCAAAATTACCTACGCAAATAATTTAAATTATTGTAATAAATTTAAGACATTTTTAGGAGACCTAAAAAATCGAAATTACCTACCTAAATAATTTAAATGATTGTAATAAATGTAACACATTTTTAGGAAACCTAAAAAATCAAAATTACCTATCTAAATAATTTAAATTATTGTAATAAATTTAACAGATATTTTTAGGAAACCTAAAAGATCAAAATTACCTACCTAAATAATTTAAATTGTTGTAATAAATTAACATTTTTAGGAAACCTAAAAAATCGAAATTACTCGCCTAAGTAATTTAATTATTGTAAATTTAACACATAGGAAACCTAAAAAATCAAAATTACGTACCTAAATAATTTAAATTATTGTAAATTTAAGACATTTTTAGGAAACCCAAAAAATCAAAATTACCTACCTATATAATTTAAATTAACATATTTAAGAAACCTAAAAAATCAAAATTACCTACCTAAATAATTTAAATTATTGTAAATGTAAAGCCTGTTATTGCCAGGCGCTTTTTAGGCGGCTGAATCGTTTTAGGCCGCTGAAATTTTCTAATTTTAGGCGGTTACTGCGCCTAAACCATTTTTTCAGCTGCTTAATTTTTAAATGAGCGTGTTCATTTTTCAGGCGGCAGAGAGTAGTATTGACATTTGCTGTCAAAATGACAGTAATCAGTAAATATTAAAATTTAGCTTCATCGTCCACCTTCATGATTAAAACTAACTTATTAATTTATTACTTTGTGTCTGAACCATTGATAGAATTATGATTATTATTATTTTCTATATTTTTATGCTCAAACAAAAATACAAGCTAAAATACTGACGTAACGTCAAGATACTGACACATCAATTTCAGCGGCCTAATTACATTTCCTGGCAATAACACCCCGCCTAAATGCAAAATTCAGCGGCATGAATTTCAGCGGCCTAAAACGATTCAGCCGCCTAAAAAGCGCCTGGCAATAACGGGCTTAACACATTTTTAGGAAACTTAAAAAATCAAAATTACCTGCTAAAATAATTTCAATTATTGTAATAAATTTAAGACATTTTTAGGAAACCTAAAAAATCGAAATTGCCCACCTAAATCATTTAAATTATTGTAAATTTAAGACATTTGTAGGAAACCTAAAAAATCAAAATTACCTATCTGCATAATTTAACATTTTCAGGAAACCTAAAAAATCAAAATTACCTACCTAAATAATTTAAATTATTGTAATAAATTTAACACATTTTTAGGAAACCTAAAAAAATCAAAATTACCTATCTAAAGAATTTAAATTTTTGTAAATTTAAGACATTTTTAAGAAACCTAAAAATCGAAATTACCTACATATATAAATAATTTAAATTATTGTAATAAATTTAACATACATTTTTAAGAAACCTAATAAATCGAAATTACCCACCTAAATAATTTAAATTATTGTAAATTTAACACTTTTAGGAAACCTAAAAGATTAAAATTACCTACCTAAATAATTTAATTATTTTAAATTTAAGACATTTTTAGGAAACCTTAAAAATCAAAATTACCTACCTAAATAATTTAAATTATTTCCTAAAAATGTTCATCAATAATGATGTCTAGGTCACTAATATCTACTTTTTGCGGTCCCTCTGGATTGCAAGAGTGCCTCGGTTTGTTTTTTGATCTTAAGTTGTTGTCCGGATTCTACCGGGATTATGTTATTATTTGGAATAATAGAAACATTCTCTGACGATTTAAAGAAAATTTCCGAAAATTGGTTACAAATTTAATAATTACCAAAGAGTAATAAGTGATTGTGTTAACAACTCGAACTTACATAATTTATAGAATCGTCATCAGGTCTCAGAGAATCCTTGTGGTTCTTCATCCTCTCGATCAGACTCTTGTAAAATCCGTAACTGAAGTAATCGCTTTTCGTAACTAGCGGCTCGAGGATAAACCAAAGACACTGTTTCGCAATCGTTAAATCTTTAACGTCGTCCCAACGCGAGAGTGCAGAGTCGTGCGCCAACACTGGTACAGCAAAAACCAACATGTAATCGGGCAAAATGTGCGGCAACTGACTCGTCGCTTTGTCCAGTTGCCCGCTGCCCATCGTTAAATTCTTAACATAGTCTCGTCTCCGAGTTATGTCGGCTATCATGTAGTTACGGATGGTCGACCGCAATCTGTTTTCCGGCTCACGCCCCGCCAGTGCATAGTAACCCATGAAGTCCAACGGCAAGCATTTATTGGGCAAACCTCTGCCCAATCCCTTGTGCAGCTTAATAGCAAACAGCTCTCGAACTTGCTTCACCTCGTCCACCATAAGCTGCGACAGATTGTAGAACTGTTCCGCGGTGTACTGATCTCCGACGCCTTTTTGCTCACAGATTTTCAGCATCGCGCAACCAGCCGACAGTCGCAACCAAGACATTTCCGCCGGAGACAATCTTCCCGTCTGCAGCAAATCTCCTTTGTGCAAAATGAAAGCGTTGAGCATCCTGAATGTCTTTTGGGCAGACGCAGTGTCCTGCTTGAGACCGAGCAGCCAGCGAGCCATCGCTTTGAGGCCTTCGATCTTGCAACGAGTCTCTTCCGGTAGTTCGTCTTCAGAACACCAAGCGTCATCCGAACTTTTAACACTTTCCCTGGCTTCTTTAACTAACAGCTCTTTTACAATCTGCGCAAAAATATAAAATATTAAGCAACATAATACATCAATAAAAAGCACGATAAAAATAAAAACTATAAACAAACGTAATAAAATGTGGGAAGGCAAAGAAAGAAATTATTTGAGATAGAGAAGTAGAATAAACAACACAACAACAGAAGAGGGGAAAGGAAGCAAAGATGATAAGGCCGGTGAGGTTTAAACTGGGAAACAAGA
This sequence comes from Xestobium rufovillosum, assembly GCA_963966045.1. Lineage (NCBI taxonomy): Eukaryota > Metazoa > Arthropoda > Insecta > Coleoptera > Ptinidae > Xestobium > Xestobium rufovillosum. The sequence goes on from OZ014502.1 coordinate 5,192,769, forward strand.
TGAGAATTGGAAGGTACTGTGAAAACGAAGATAGAGGGAAGTGTAGCGGGGGAGATGTGGAAATGTGTGATAGAGAGGTGCAGCTGGAATTGGAGCACAAAACAGGCAAGAATAGGTAGAATCCTGGAGGAGAAGATGCGCGGAAGTTAGAGGAATATGAATTTAATCGTATAATAAAGCCAGAAGACTGGAAGAAGCGTTGTGATCTCGTGATTAAGACTGAGGAAAAATATTTAAAAAATAAAGTGTTCGCAGACAATATCAGTGATACAGAGCAAAGTGAGGTACAATGGCCCACTACCAAGCTTTAATATGCAAACAGGATCGAGACAGGGGGCCCCCTGTCATTGATATTGTTTAATCTAGCGTTGGGGATAGTTGTCAAAAACAGTCCAAGATGGGAAAAGTTCGGGAATTCTTAGGGACGGTAATTACGGAAACCATGGATTACAGTACGTACTTGAAATTAGTGTTAATTTCCAGGTTGAAGTCGAAACTGCTTTTAATTTCCAGTTTGAAGTCGAAATTGCTTTTAATTTCGAATTTAGGGTTTGAAGTCGAAATTAGCCTTAACTTCGAAATTAAACACGAAATTAATCTTAATTTCTTGTTAAATGTGGAAATTATTGGTTGGCTTCGACTTTAAACTCGAAATTAGTGTTAATTTCGAGTTTGAAGTCGAAATTGCTTTTAATTTCCAGTTTGAAGTCGAAATTGCCTTTAATTTCGAGTTTGAACTAGAAAATATTGTTAATTTCTTGTTAAATGTGAAAATTATTGGTTGGCTTCGACTTTGAACTTGAAAAAATTGCTTTTAATTTCTAGTTTGAAGTCGAAATTGCATTTAATTTCGAGTTTGAACTAAAAAATATTGTTAATTTCAAGTTTGAAGTCGAAATTGCTTTTAATTTTCAGTTTTAAATCGAAATTGCTTTTAATTTCGAGTTTGAAGTCGAAATTAGTCATAAATTCGACTTAGAACTCGAAGTCAGTCTTGATTTTGTACTTGATGTTGAAAGCAGTGCTAATTTCGGGATTGAAGCTGAAATTTACGAAGGCGTAGAGCGGCCACGCGAAAAAAATAATTTATAATGTCGAGTTACAACTCGAACTCAGCTTTATTGTGGATTTGAAGTCGAAATTAGTCTTAAATTCGAAACTGAACACGAAATTATACTTAATCTCTTGTTAAATGTGGAAATTATTGGTTGACTTCGACTTTAAACTCGAAATTAGTGTTAATTTCGAGTTTGAAGTCGAAATTGCTTTTAATTTCCAGTTTGAAGTCGAAATTGCTTTTAATTTCCAGTTTGAAGTTGAAATTGCTTTTAATTTCCAGTTTGAACTAGAAAATATTGTTAATTTTGAGTTTGAAGTCGAAGTTAGACATAAATTCGACTTAAAACTCGAAGTCAGTCTTGATTCCGTACTTGATGTTGAAAGTAGTGCTAATTTCTGGATTGAAGCCGAAATTTACGAAGGCGTAGAGCGGCCACGCGAAAAAAATAATTTATAATGTCGAGTTACAACTGGAATTCAGCTTTATTTTGAATTTGAAGTCGAAATTAGTCTTAAATTCGAAATTGAACAAGAAATTAGTCTTAATCTCTTGTTAAATGTGGAAATTATTGGTTTTCGACTTTAAACTCGAAATTAGTGTTAATTTCGAGTTTGAGGTCGAAATTGCTGTTAATTTCCAGTTTGAAGTCGAAATTGCTTTTAATTCCGAGTTTGAACGAGAAAATATTGTTAATTTCGAGTTTGAAGTCGTAAATTCGAGGTATAACTCGAAGTCAGTCTTGATTTCGTACTGGATGTCGAAATTAGTGCTAATTTCGGGTTTGAAGTCGAAATTAGTCTTAAAATCCAGTTTGAACAAGAAAGATTAATTTCTACGAAGGCGTAGAGCGGCCACGCGAAAGAAATAATTTATAATGTCGAGTTACAACTCGAATTTAGCTTAATTTTGGGTTTGAAGTCGAAATTAGCCTTAACTTCGAAATTGAACAGGAAATTAATCTTAATTTCTTGATAAATATGTAAATTATTAGTTGGCTTCGACTTTAAACTCGAAATTAGTGTTAATTTCGAATTTGAAGTCGAAATTGCTTTTTAATTTCCACTTTGAAGTCGAAATTGCTTTTAATTTCCAGTTTGAAGTCGAAATTGCTTTTAATTTCCAGTTTGAAGTCGAAATTGCTTTTAATTTCGAGTTTGATCTAGAAAATATTGTTAATTTCGAGTTTGAAGTCGAAATTAGTCGTAAATTAGAGTTAAAACTCGAAGTCAGTCTTGATTTCGTACTTGATATCGAAATTAGTGCTTATTTCGGATTTGAAGTCGAAATTAGTCGTTCTTGTTCAAATTGGATTTTAAGACTAATTTCGACTTCAAACCCGAAATTAGCACTAATTTCGACATCCCGGGCGAAATCAAGACTGACTTCGAGTTTTAATTCCAATTTACGACTAACTTCGACTTCAAACTAGAAATTAACAATATTTTCTAGTTCAAACTCAAAATTAAGATCAATTTCGACAAGCAATTTCGACTTCAAACTCATAATTAACAGTAATTTCGAGCTTAAAGTCGAAGCCAACCAATAATTTCCACATTTAACAAGAAATTTAGACTAATTTTCTGTTCAATTTCGATGTTAAGGCTTATTTCGACTTCAAGCCAAAAATTAAGTTAAATTCGGTAGTAACTCCACATTATAAATTATTTATTTTGCGTGGTCACTCTACGCCAGGCCCGTGCAACCTGCGGCCCGCGGGCCGCATGCGGCCCCTCTGACATTTTTATGCGGCCCGCGGCACGGAACTGAATATTAAAAAAATAAAGCTAAGTACTTAATGTCTATTAAAAAATGTGACGTGTCTCTCAACAAGGAACACATAATATACACCGTTTCATGTGCAGCACATACCGTGATTGTACATTTCATGAACTGTATATCCGGATATAGTTTTTGTGATGAATAGTTGTTTTTTTTTTCTAACACCCCGCTTCGCGAAATGAAGCTTTTCATGGGCTGTACAATTACGGTAAGTGGATGGAACACTCAGACATGGTGGTGTATGTGGTGCGACATAACATGTACTAATGGGCATAATTTCTTTATGTAACCAGTATGCTTTATGGGGGCTTCGCTCGGCTAGATTCGGGCCAATTCTTCCATCGCAACACGTGTTGTTAACTATTTCTTCCTTAATTCGAAGGTGTCAGGAAGCTCCTGCTGTGTCCGGATAGCTAATGCGCTGGCTTCGTAATCGAGATCTCGACGGATCAATCGTAGTTTGCTGCCGTTTTTTTCGTTTGTTGCTAGGTTTTTGCATTAACTCCGAATTTATGTTTAAAGTTTTACTACTCAGATAAGGGAACACATTCCAAGAAAACGATTTATTTCTTGATTTATAACACACATCAGGCCGCCCGAATCCAGCCAAGCGAGTCACCCATACGCATACTGGTTACATAAAGAAATCACGCCACTAATCGTGGTGGGAGAAACACCGAAGTAGTTTAACGGAAGATCATCTCAAAAATTCGCTTATATTAGCGTCCGCACGCTTAAATTGTGGACAAACACCAATGTCAGAAACCACATTAGAAACAACATAGATCATAGATAAAGTTTTTGGTTTGATTTATTATTACTTAGATATTATTTTTGTATTTTGTATTATTTTTATTAAAGTAACTTTAAATTTTGTTAAAAATCCATTTAAAAATTGTTTGAAGAATAAAATTTTTATTTTTTGCAATTTTTTCTCAATAATTTGTGATTTGATGGTAAATATTTTATTTATTTTTGCACATACAAATGTACAAGTGTTAATAACGTTTTTGTTTAATGTTTCTACCAAGAAAGTGTTCTTTATTAAATTTTTCTATTATTAAAGCATTTGTCTTTAATTATTCAAAATACTCCGGACCCACCGAAACACTTGATACACAGTAGTGCGGCTCGCTAAGATTTCATAAAACTCACAAATGGCCCTTTTGCTTAAAAGGTTGCACGGGCCTGCTCTACACCTTCGTAAATTTTGGATTTGAAGTCGAAATTAGTCTTAAAATCCAGTTTGAACAAGAAAGACTAATTTCGACTTCAAACCCGAAATTAGCACTAATTTCGACATCAAGTACAAAATCAAGACTGACTTCGAGTTTTAACTTGAATTTACGACTAATTTCTACTTCAAATTCGAAATTAAGAATATTTTCTAGTTCAAACTTGAAATTTAAATAAATTTCGATTTCGAACTGGAAATTAAAAGCAATTTCGACTTCACACCGGAGATTAACAGCAATTTCGACTTCAAACTCGAAATTAACATTAATTTCGAGTTTAAAGTCGAAGCCAACCAATAATTACCACATTTAACAAGAAATTTAGACTAATTTCCTGTTCAATTTCGAAGTTAAGGCTAATTTCGACTTCAAATCCAAAATTAAGCTAAATTAGAGTTGTAACTCGACATTATAAAGTATTTTTTCGCGTTGCCACTCTACGCCTTCTTAAAAATCAAAAGAAAATAAAAAAAATTAAGATGCCGACTCACTTTGCGCGAAACAATGTTCTTGATCTGCACTTTGCAAATATCGGGCACATTATAGGCGATGTGCCCCAGAGTGACGATGGCCGTCCTGTAATGCGGCGACTCCGGCGTCAAATTTTCCTTCACCGTTTCCAATATACTGGGGAACAGAGTGCAGTGCAATTCCGGGAGGTTCACGTATATGCACCGTATCGCACCCTTGGCTTGTTTCGGTGTACCCGTCTCCGCCAACTCTTTGCAAATCGGAGCCAACGCGTCCATCATATCTGGGAACTGCTCGTCTACAAGAAAAAACACACGATATTTGGACACAGACCAAATTATGCGACTTACAAAGGCATTTATATTTTCCCAAAAACGTGAAGACGGATAGTACGAGAGGAGCGACATTCTCATCGTCCAAATGCAAGAAGTCCATGAGTTGTTCCAGGACATCGCTGTGGTGGAAGTGCGATGGGAAAACGCAACTTAACATCACCAGGAGTTTCAGGCCACGATCACCGGCAGTTGCTGGATGCAACCCGACTTCTTCTATGGTATTCCCGCCACACAAGCAATCCTTCACGTATCTAATCAAGAGAAACGTTGTTAAAACTAAGAATACCATATAATAACTGAATTAAACTCACCCAATTAATAGTCTTATAGCCTCGTGATCGACCATCACCGAACTGATTCTCTCCAACAACATCTTCACAGTGTTATAATAGAGATTCGTCATGACCGGTTGCCCCAATTTCTTCAAAACTGCCGCCATGGCTTCGGAACATTCTTTACAGCTTACTGAAGGTCTCGCAACCGTTTCCATTAATTCCATCAAGCTGTTGTCGCGTTTCAAGTTAGCGCTGAATTTCGTCAGGAATTCTAATGCCTTCACGTGCTCCGGAAGGCACTTTGATATCGTTCGCGCCTTAGCAGCGAGCTCTCGCTGAGTTTCAGCATTTGGATGTCTTCGATGTAGTTCTAGCCATTCGAGGACAAGTTTCCTGACGCACAGTTGGTTCCTCTGTAGTTCCATGAATGCTTTCGTTGCATGTTCATCCACCGTCCCTAATAGATGATATAACTTCTTCATACGTTCAGCTGCGGGTAGTTGGAATGGGACCAAGTAGGCGTTCAACAATCTCTCGACCAATAACCTGTCTTCTATGCCCACCATGTAATACCCATTCAAAATTTTATCCTTGATCCACGTGACCGCCTTCTTCGTTGCGTTAGGAACATCCGGATCACTCAAATGCTTGCGGTAAATATGCGCTAAACCAGTCATCGCTTCCTTGCGTATCTTGAATTTTTTATCCAAAGTACGCTCTTTAACAAACTCCAAAAGGTCCTCAGAGTCGGAAACTACTTGAAAATCGTGTCTAGCAGTCATCACTATAGCCATAACAACCTCGTAACGCACATTCTCCTCTGAATCGTGCTGCCGCAACTTAAGAGTCTCGGTAATATCTTTACGGAGATTCGGATGGTTCAACAAAAAGTGCATGGAATATTGAACGCATTTAGTGCGTATGGCGTCCGAGATATCATTAAAACGCCCTAAAAATGCCCTCCAAAGTGGTTGGTGCCTCTGTGCCAACTCGGAATCCTTCTCGCTAAACATTCTCGCTAATAGTGCCACAGCACCGAGCCTCTCTGTCTCCTGGGTGCTCTTTAACTTGCACTCGAGTTGCGGTAAAACAGCCACGAGAACTTGAGGACAAATATGGTTCAGTTCGTAAATCAAGTCGTATACTTTGCCGCAAATCTGGAGATTCTTCACTTCCTTCCCCAAAAACAGAACGTGATTGAAGAAATCTTGAATGTACTGTTCTAGGGTCTCCGAAGTTTTAATTATGAGTTCCTTCGCCAAAAGGTAAGCATTTTTCCTCTGCGTCTTATTCGGTTCCACGACATTCATTAAAATTATATCCAACAATTCATTACTAACAACATCGCTCTCGGTAATTAGGGGACACAAAACGTCCAACATAAAACTCTTCACGCGTCCCGAATGCTCGTCGTTCACGATCTTAAACATCAAGTGGAACAGAGCGCAGAATATCTCTTGGCAATCTTCCAATTCGAAGCACATATTGAAAGACTTGACGTAAGCCAAATTCTCGAGTAAGTAAAAGTACCGTTTAAAAGCCGCATCTTTGGGATCCTTCAGCCCCGACAGCTGGGTTATCAAAAACAGAAAGATCGTTTTGATTTGTTCGGCGTCCCTATAAGGAGCCTCTGGGGCATATATTCTTAGAACGTCCGCTATGCAACAAGCGATAAGCAATTGGACGTCTCTTGACTGATGAGACAAAAACTGTTCTTCGGCCAGATGTAGAGCCAAAAGGGTGTATTGTTGGTTATTCGCAGCTTCATCTTGATCCATAGCTTGAAGGGTATGTGCGAGGGTTTTCAATCTCCGAATCAGTTCGTCCGTCATCAGGTCTTCCGTTATGGGCCGACATCCCGGTGGATATACTATCTCAGACATCTTAGAACCTAAGAAAGAATCAAATTAACGCTGAAAACAGGTTAATCTGCAACCATCAGTTCAAACTGTCAACACGCATGTCGTTATCGCAACAGAAATGAAGTTTCGGTGATGTAAATTCAAATTTACAATGCCCCCTTTTTCCCAGTGTGCATTTCTAAGAAATTAACTATAAATTCTAAAATATGTCGGGCATTCTCCATTACATGCAAACCACATGACTTGAATGCCAATGCAGTGCAAATTTTCTTAGGGGAATAGATGTAGTACCGAAATTAAAAGAAAACTAGCCAAAAACTTCTACACATCACGAAAACTGATTAGAATACCTTCAAAGAAGAGTGTATTTTGTGTTCAAGTTTGTACTAAAGACTACATAACCTTAACATAAATACTCAAATATAAACCACTTCATGGAGCATGAAACTAGTTATAATCCTCAAAAACAGTAGGTTTTATATAAATACAAGAAATTCGTGAGTTACTTACCTGTACAATCACATAAAATCCACAACGAATCAAAAGTCTGTTTGTGATGCCCGCCAGATCACCAAAATAACGACAGTACCGATCACCAGTATTTAATAATATACTCACTGATACTCACTAATGCATTATAAAAGTGAACAGAAACCGACAATAATCACAAAACTAGGAAAATTAATGTAGAAGCATCTTGTTATTAACGGGGACGCTCATAACTCAACTGAGAATTGCAACATGACATTGACGTTATGATAGTTGCAAGACGCGCACCAAATCGACGGTCGAAAATCCCTAAAAAGGCACTAACAGACCAAATTTTCAAATGCAAAAATTACACCCCGTAAAACAAACTCTGATTTTCTTAGTCTCTTTTTTATCGTAAGTTGTCGAGCGCAAAAAGTTCAATAAATAAATTCTGCAGCGTCGAAAGAGTTTATCGTATATGGCCATTATTATTTGAATTCGGGACATAAGTGCCTCCGTCATACGTCAGATTTTCATTCCAAACAAAACAAAAGCACGTGCCATTTGACGTTTATCGATTTTATTTAGAACGTCTTAAACTAGTTTTTGCAATATAATTCTAGACGTTTTGCAGTGAAAACAGTTTATTTTCAATTTGTGTGTTGGGCTTACGCGTAAAAACTTGAAAACAACTATATGTAATTATAATTATATTTTAGAGGTTAGGTTAAAACGTCAGAAAGCACTTGGCTTTGTTTTGTTTGGAATGTAAATCTGACGTTTGTGACGCGCCACTTAGCTCTCGAATTACTAAAGAAATTGCCCCAAACGGCAACTTTAAAATGTTAAATAACTGTTTCGAAACAACCCCATTGGCTGTTTGCCGTCCCAATTCTATTAAATTTTGATTTTAAAAAATAAGGAATGTTAATATGCAAAAGACAAAAACAAACCAGATTATTTTTATTAATGTTTACAAAATGATAATTACTTAAACAAAAATCACTTGTTTATTATGGCCACTTACCTATAGGGTGCATTCAGATTGACGTCCAACCTTTTTATTTGAGTTTTAGAAATACATATAGATATAGGTATTAAAATAGTATATTATACACGAGTTTATAATAGCATCATTATAACGAGTTGTATACTATACTTTGTCCACGACTATCAAAACAGATTCCCAGAAAGAATTTACCTTCATTTCCCTTCTCCAGTGTAAGAAAGATTCATATACATACGCTCTCATCAGGTATAATTTTCTTGGTTTTTTGGGCAATGAATCTAATGAGGCAAGTTCTGCAGCTTCTTTTATTGCTGGTGCTGTTAAAGAAACCTCGTTTTCACTCTCACTACTCATTATTTCTTCTTTTTTAGAATATGCATTTCAAATTAAAAGCAAACCATGCTGATTTGACGTTTCAATTTGAACTGACACATCGCGATCGCGGCCTACTAAATAAATGTAAAAAAGGGTCAAAGCGATGTTCCTATTGGTTTAGTGAATAATATTCATTATTCACTGCAGTGATTAATGTATCTAATTATGATTGAAGAAACACAAATATAAAGAGTAGTATGTTGTAAGATAGTCGTGGACAAACAAGTTTAATACACCACAAAAGTGGGGCGTCACAAACGTCAGATTTTCATTCAAACAAAACAAAACCATGTGCTACCTGACGTTTTAACCTAACCTCTGCAATATAATTATAGTCGTTTTCAAGTTTTTTCACGTAAGCGCAACACACAAATTGAAAATAAACTGTTTTCACTGCAAAACGTCTATAATTATATTGCAAAAACTAAATTAAAACGTTGTAAATTGTAAATAATATCGATAAACCTCAAATAGCACGTGCTTTTGTTTTGTTTGGAATGAAAATCTGACGTATGACGGAGGCACTTGTGCGGTGCATTTTAATAAGACTCATTTTTCTTCATGAGTTCATCAAAAAAGCTCTTTCCGGTATATACAGGGTTACAACTAATTCAAGGGCCACTATGGGAATATTTCAAACCGTAATACATACAAGGTTGGTCAAATGGGATAAAACTTGGGTAATTATGGGGACATCTCGCACACATTTACAGATCTCGGAAATATTTCATGGATCACTAGATATAACAAGAAATGTGAAATTTGCCGATTTCTTTAATCGTAAATATCTTTTTTGCTATTAGAGATAGTGATCTGAAATTTGGTACCATTGCATAAGCAAATATTCTGCATCTAATAGTAGTCATATAATCTTCCCAAGCCTACTAGTTTCTGCATGGTGATAATAAACTTTTGTTTTCCTTATGTGCGCCATATTGGTTTTTAATCGCATTAAATAGACAGAAAATCTCTGAATACAAAGGTACCAAACACATTATAAAAACTTTGAAGAAAAAAATGCATATTAATAGATAAAATGATATTTTTAATTTTTTCAACTTGGCTTTGGAATTTTGACATTTACACTGCTTTTTGTTATCAGTTGACATCTCTTACCATGAAAATAATTTTTTGCAAACGAAATTTTTATTAGCATCACATCTATTAATATGCATCTATTAATATGCATTTTTTCTTCAAAGTTTTTATAATGTGTTTGGTATCACTGTATTCAGATTTTTTCTGTCTATTTAATATGAATAAAAACCAATATGGCGCCCATAAGGAAAACAAAAGTTGACTGTCACCCTGAAGAAACTAGGAGGCTTAGGAAGATTATATGACTACTATTAGATGTAGAATATTTGCTTATGCAACGGTACCAAATTTCAGATCACTATCTCTAATAGCAAAAAAGATATTTAAGATTAAAGAAATCGGCAAATTTCACATTTCTTGTTATATCTAGTGATCCACGAAATATTTTCGAGATCTGTAAATGTGTGTGAGATGTCTCCATAATTACGCAACTTTTATCCCATTTGACCAACCTTGTATGTATTAAGGTTTCAAATATTCCCATAGTGGCCCTTGAATTAGTTGTAACCCTGTATAGGAATTTAGGATTGAAAAAATGGCATATTTATGGACGAATTTTAAAAAACTTTTTTTAAATTGTAGGTAGAGGATGAAAAACTCAACCTAGAAGATCCAACGAAATAGAATTTTCTATAAAGCCTGATTTTGACAGGCCGCCATTTGTTGTTGGAGGGCACTAATTTATTCATATTTTATTTGGGATGTTGAGATTAAGTTTTTATTGGGTACCAGAAATGAAATGTCTATAACATACTCGTCAATTTTTTATTGGTTTTTGCTCAAAACTCCCCTTTAAAGACCCATTTTTCGCGTCTGCAATTGAATGGTTTATAAAATCGGGAATACCTTAAAGCGCCTACCATGGTGGGCGAGACGTAAAATTCAGAGATATTACTCCCATTGTCCCACAGCACATTGCCTCCAATATTACGCCAATGGTCATTGTCCTGAATTAATAAAGTGGGGAGAGAATCGGCATGTTTCGAATGGGAAATTTTTAAAATTTGTGGGTTTTCCCCATTTTTCGATGTTTTTATTATAAATTTGAAAGGTACAGTACAGACTCATTAATCCGGATCCTTAATAGTCCGGATTATTCGGTAATCCGGATAGTTCCTTGATTGCGTTGCATACTTTGTAATCCGGATAATTTCAGTTTCGGTAATCCGAATGCGCCTCTAACGTACCTTTTAAACGCTTTGCGGGCGCGTCACCCCCTCCTAAGGTGTTTTTCTAACCAATCCCCAAATACTTGCCAAATCAGCCGTTCGGCGGCGAACCCGAATCAGCGTTGCCACAGCTAGTACAAATGTATGAATCTAGTACATTTTTGACCTGATTGTACAAAAATACATTTTAAATTCTTTTTCCGATTTAATGCTGGCTACTCCACTGGTACAAGTTGATTTTGGTCAACTGGGAGTGGCGGCGTGGGTATCAAAGGGTGAAAATAAAAATGCCGGCAATCCGCACACTTCCTTGCAGCTTATGGATGCCGAGGCGGCTTCTTTGTTTTGCAAAGGAAATACTGACGTCTATAAAGAGCCGTCGCATTGAAGTTCGAGAACATTTTGACATTAACAACTTTGCTTGATGAAATTCAAAATTTACGACTAAAGGTACGCTTTCGTTTGCGCCGGTAGCCGACACACCCGTTGTACTTCTCCATTAGTATTTAAATAGAACTGCTCTCGTTTGTGCGTTTCACCTGCCGGCCGGTGCATTCACGTTCAAATGCGACTGTGTCCGTCGCGCGTGTCGGCCACCGGTACGTGCCGCATCTACCGGCGTAAACGAAAGTGTACCTTTACTATTTTTCAACACTGTATAAATGCTCTTTACCTCATGCCCTGAATTCACAGAAGCCGATTAGACACATTTAAGCATTCAACAATGTATAGATTGGGCTGAAAAGAACAACGCACCCCTAATTGAATTGTTAATACTCAGGCATCAAGCATTTTGTTTGAGTCAGCAGAAGGTCAGCCAAACTAAAATTACAGACTTTATTTATTAATGTAGTAGAAGCAATTATGCAAAAGTGTTTTTATGTTCATTTTACCTGTTTTGTATGTTTTTACAATGAAATAATTAAAAATCCCTCTTGTTCAGTTCTTTTATTAACAAATATAGATTGATTTAATAATCCGGATTTTTCAATAATCCGGATCGCCCATGTTTTTATTGATCCGGATTATCGAGTCTGTACTGTATATGTTGGTTTAGAAAAACACTTCAAAAAACCTTGCCGTTTGTCTTTACATTTTTTTAAATTTAAGTACGTAATAAAACAAAACCATTAAAAAAAACAACTTTTAATATTAGTAAAATAAAGACCAATATCTTAATCACAAAATCATAAAAATACGAAAATAGTCAACAAAACATCATTTGTTTCTACTTAATTCTAAATTCTCTTCCACTGCTTTCCCAGTATACTCTTAAAAATAAAAAAAAAACAGTCAATACTCCAGAAAAAAAAACAAACAAAAATAATTAAAAAACTCACTTTCATACACTCCTTTTAACCAAATTTCAATATCCTTCATAAAACTTTGGTCAGTTTCTTCTTCTTCGTTAAACTGATTCATGATATGGCCAGTCAACAAAACAATCGCATTGCGCAACTTCATATCGCCAGAATTGGCGACTATCGGCTTAAACTTTTCATTAATCTGTTGAAAGACCCACTTCGAAGTCTGATTCTTAAATAAAACTAAAATGGCAAGCTCCAAGTCTTTACTAGGGTTTTCTACAAAAACAAACACCGAAATTATTAACCAATAATTTTAAAAAATAGGCTAACAGTACCTTGGAATCTCGCCCACAATTTGGCAAACAGTTCCTGAGTATTAAAATTATCCGGATTGAATTTATAAAATTTAGTTACTATATGTTTCACAGCCTCAAGATTATAACCCGGAGTCGTACACTGCTTGTACAAGATTGCGTTAATTAAAACACTGACCACAAAATTGCCTGAAATTCACAAAAATCTAGTAGAATAATGCCTAGATATTAAAACCAATGAAGCAAGTGGTAAACAAGGTTGTGCAAAATTCATATGTGACAGTTGACGAATATTTAGGCTACTAATAAAATGCGAACACAAAAACACGAGTCAAATGTCCTCTGTATACTAGAAGACAGCCAGAAAACGCAGCTTACCTTCGCACTCGTCCTGTTTGAGCAACACTTCCATTCCCGACAACAAAACAGCTCTCATAAAGGGTATCGATAGATCACCCATGTGATAAAAAGCATCAAGACACATCCGCCTGATCCTATGGATGTCCTGCTGAGATCGGCACACTGCCGCGTACATCCTCGTCAAACGAGTTAAGCATTGCACATACTCCTCTGTAAGTATCCAAAGTTCCGTTCTCGTGAGAAACGAATTAATGAATCCCGCAGCACCTATTTTTTCTACTGTAATGACAAAGCCAAGCAGAATTTGCTGTCTGGCGGTTAAGGGCGGAGCTGGCCATTCACCCTCAGGATCTTCTTTGTCAGCAGACACCTTACGAAGTATGGCACTGAAATATCGCAAACAATCACGGAAAAGACCTTGCTTTTTAGTATAGAGAGTTCTCACATTAGTATGGATTATAAGTATAACAGAAAAATTACAAGCAGAAATGAAATTACTTACTCAGCGACATAATCAAAATCTTGATACATAACTTCATTGGCAACCTTCTCCACAACATGAAGTTCATCGGGATAATTCAGAACTTCGTCCAACAGTTTCCTTAATGTTACTGAAAACATATAAGGTAAGGACAGTGGAAAGAATTGAAACATCGAAACTTGTAATAATACAAGTCACAAACATCGAAAAACTAATTCAAAGCAGAGTAAAAAAACTTCATCTAAAAACGTTATAGAATACAAAAACACAATCATCAATTTTTTCCATAAAAGTTTATTGATAATAAAATAAAGTTCGAAATGTCCAAGCCAGTTGCAACGCAGGCTTCTATCCTCCTTTATAATGAATGACGAATGCATTGCAGAATACCAGGAGTCCCTGGCAGCTCTGTTCCAACAAGTTAGAATTCCGGGTTGTAACACAGAATTCCGAGTTGCAGCACAGAATTCTGAGTTGCATGTCAGATTTCCGACTTACAACTCGGAATTCTGTGTTGCAACTCAGAATTCTGTGTTACAACCCGGAATTCTGTGTTGCAACCCGGAATTTTGTGTTACAATTCATAATTCTGTGTTGTAACACGAAATTCTGACTTACAAATCAGAGCTGTCATCGTTGAGTTAAAAATTATTTTTGATGCAATTCTGAGTTGCAACACAGAATTCCGAGTTTTAAGTCTACTTACAACTCGGAATTTTGTGTTGCAACTCGGAATTAAATAAAAAATAATTTTTAACTCAATGATGGTAGCTCCGGGGCTTCTCAGAAATTAAAGTTTGCTTTGTAATATTATCACGAAATAATAATTATTTTGACTTTTATGTTGGAATTGGGTTTACTTTGAGGTATTATCACGAAGTAAATTATAATTTCTTCTTACATGTCGAAAATAACGTTTACTTTGTAATTTTATCTCGAAATAAACTATAATTTCGAGTTATATGTCGAAATGAAAATAATTTCCAACTTACTATCTAGAAAATAAATATAATTAATGCATAATTACAAAATGTATACCTTCTACGCTTTCGTAATACACTGGCGAGCATAAAATTAGGGTCACTTCAAAAATTCAACTTTTCTGGTTATTTATTTTATCTTATTATTGTTAATGGATTTCGTTGTATACATATCTCTAAACAGGAATGTTTTAAAAAGAAAACGTTTCATTTTCTAATGTTTTTATTGAAAATTCGTAAAGAAGCAAATTTTAACAAAATTGTCTTAAAAATGTGTAGTGAGAAAAATGTTGGAATAAAACAAGGAACTGTTAAAATTTTGACCCCTAATAACGAGTGGTTCCTCCCCGTGCATTGATGACAGCCTGGAGGCGACGTGGCATGCTCTCAATTAAATTACGGATCACATTTTGGGGGATGTTATTCCACTCCTGTAGTAGGAGCTCCCTAAGATCCTGTGCGTTGGTGGGAGACGGCGTATGACTTCGTACACGTTGTCCTAGCTCATCCCACACATGCTCTATGGGGTTCAAGTCGGGACTCCGTGCTGGCCAATCAAATCACGTAATTTGAACCTCATCCAAATAACCGCTAACAATCCTTGCCACGAGGGGTCGAGCGTTATCATGCATAAAAGTTGCATTTTCTCCCAGAACCGTCATAAAAGGCATGACATGATTTTCTACAACTTCCGTTACGTACCTATGCGCAGTTAGGGATCCATTGCCGATAAACACTAATTCGGTACGTGCGTCTGAAGAAATTCTTCCCCACACCATAGCTGAGCCTCCACCAAATGGAAGTCCCTCATCAATACAAGCCTGGGCATACCTTTCTCCGGGTCTTCGCCATACCCGCCGACGTCCATCCGACCGATTTAAACAGAAACGCAACACGTCTGAGAATAATACCCTCCCCTAATCGTCATTTGTCCATCCCAAGTGATCTCGAGCAAAGTTCAGTCTTGCAATTCTATGGCAACGGAGAAGTGGAGGACCCGTAGCCATTCTCCGACAAGATAATCCAGCAGAACGAAGTCGCCTCCTAGCTGTCCATTCGCTAATGTTAACATTTCTGACTTCTTGGAGGAGATTTCGAAGCGAAACTGCCGTAGCAGTCCGATTCCGTAAAGCCATGGACACAAGAAAACGGTCATCCCTTGGCGTGGTGGTTCTTTTCCGCCCTGATCCTGGTCTTCTCGTCAGCCTACCAGTTTCCTGAAATCGTTGGGATACCCGCTGAACTGTAAAAAGACTTACACCAACCGTTCTTGCCGTTACACGTTGCCCCCGACCATCTTGCAACAGCGCTATAATTCTGGCCGCCGTGACAGGATTTAAAGCCATTATAAGGAAATAAACGAAGACTACACTTTTCGACCGTCAAGTTATACACAGGAAAGTTAGTTAATAAATGAAGGAAATTGAAAAATAGACCCCGAGAAATAAGCTTCCAAGTAGCGCACCTGCAAGCATTTCCTAGAAATCGGAAATATTGAATATTTGTTGTGCAAAAGAAACCACAAAAAGCTTATAACAATTCTCAGAAATGCAAGTGTTATTGCCTTCAAGAATTAATTAAATTTAATATTTTGAATTCTTAGAAAAATAGGGAAGTATTAGAAAGAGTTGGGGAAAAGCGAAAGGTATGGAAAACAATAAAGAGTAGGAGAGATAGGATGGTAGGACACCTTCTAAGACACGAAGGAATAGTTCGTGACATACTAGAGTCAGAGATAGGAATAAAAAGAGGTAGGGGTAGGCCTAGATTAGACTACTGCTCTCAAATAGTTAGGGATGTAGGATGTTCTACTTTTAGGGAAATGCGTAGGTTAGCTCAGGATAGAAAAGAATGGAGGTACGCGTCCAACCAGTCTTCGGACTGAGAACCTTATGATGATGATGATTAGAAAAATTGGCAATTTTCAAAGTGACCCTAATTTTATGCTCGCCAGTGTATTACGAAGCTGTGGAAATTAGGATTACTTGCATCTTATATGTCGGAATAATTTTTATTTTCGTGTTGTTATTTCGAAAATAAAGTTTACTTCGTGATATTATTTAGAAATTATTATTATTTTCGACTTTTATGTCTAAATTAAGTTTACTCTGTGATATTATCTAGAAGTAAACTATAATTTCGTCTTGCATGTTGAAATTAAAGTTTGCTTTGTAACATTATCTCGAAATAATTATTATTTTGACTTTTACGTCGAAATTGGGTTTACTTTGTAATATTATCTCGAATGATTATGATATTACGTAGTACTGCTAAACGATAATTACCCTTTGGCATTTTTTTGATTTTCTGATGCTGATCCAAACCCTCCTCAACAACACCATCGAGAACTTCATTATGTACATCGGATTCTGGAGGGAATCTATTATTACTATTAGGTAAAGATGATTCATTTGTTTCGACTTGAAGAAAACAACTGCGACAATCTAAAAAAGGTGTAAAAGGTACAGATGTTAGCAAAATAATATGTACATTTTATTGCATTTAAAACATCGTGATTATAGTTCATTTTTAAAAGAAATAATTTAGACTTTACAGTTTGAAAATTAGGTTTCAACCCAAAAATTCTTAGTTTTGAAGCATTTTTTGTTGCAAATTTAATTGTGAACATTTTTCCATGCCAGCATATTTATCGGAAACTGAACGATTCAACGGATAAATAAGCTGGATCAAAATATAATAGGCATTGATCCTAAGTTGGGTAACAATGCTCTTATTAGCTGGATACCTATATTAATAAAAATTAGTAGCTTTTTTATGGTTATTTCATTTCATAATAGGCAGGTTCGGTAATTTTCAAATTTCATTAAAATTGATAGACTTTATTATACTGAAGGCGTTGCAAAGTTTTCCGTCGGTGCGAGGCTAGAAATTGTACCTTGCAGCGAGAGTAGGCCGCGTGACGTCAGAACTTAGTATAACGTACAAGTCCCAGCTTCAGCACGCAGCAGTCCCATAAGTATTATGCATATGCATGTGTAGTTAAATTGTTAAATATTATTAACTGGTTCTAACTGGTGTTTTCTGTTTTGTACCCAGACTAATACATCGTACAGCACACCAATAAAACGGAAAAAGTGGTTCGTTGGAGCCAGAAGGAAAATCGGTCAGCATTATCGATATTTTCGCGAGTTAGTTTATCATTGCAAAAGTTTATAAAATTATCGGCTGCCCCATTGCAGCCACTCTAAATAAAATCGAACATAATGTAATTTATCGACAGTTTTCTGGGACCCCTTGGTACTTGGTAACGTGTTACGGTTAGCATAATTTGAAACAGGATGCTAGGAGCATGACGGAGCCAAATACTGAATTGCCGTAGCGTTCCCTCCCTGAACTAAAAAAGGAAATTTTATTAACTATTTTACAATAATAATTAAATAGTACGTCATCATAAAGTTCTCTTTTGAAGACTGGTAGGACGCGTACCTCCATCCTTTCCCTGAGCTAGCCTACGCATTTCCGTAAAAGTAGAACATTCTACATCCCCAACTATTTGAGAGCAGTAGTCTAATCTGCTCCAACCTCTACCTCTTTATTCCTATCTCTGACTCTAGTATGTCGCGAACTATTCCTTTGTGTCTCAGAAGATGTCCTACCATCCTACGATCCTATCCCCTATTCTTTATTGTCTTCCATACTTTTCTCTTTTCCCCAACTCTTTCTAATTCCTCCTTATTGCTAACTTGTCTATCCACGGTATCTTCAACACCCAGTTAATAAATTGTCGACTTTGTTTTACTTATACCGGTCTGCCTTTACACTACTGTTTTGAGGATGAATGAAATTGGGGTTAGATGCAAGAATCACACACCATTTCCACATTTACAGGGACATTTACCTACCTACTACATAAATATGGCAAATTATGTGAATCGGACTTTTGATACCCTTGTTGCATCATTATATCGATTATGTTGTCTTTGTTTTATGTTTCCTTGACACCTTACTTTAAAAATTCACGCTCGAAATAGTCCCAATAAATATGTTATGAGATAGGTACCGCTTCACGGGCACTTCAAGAGAAGTGGGAGGAGCGCCTTACGAATCTCTGACGTCAAGCCATTAACAAAGCGAACTAGCATGTGGGCGTGATAAGCTAATTTCTTTCGCTTATTACGCTGCAAAAAAATTTTTTAGAAAACAAATTTCGCCGTAAATCAATTACAATAACAATTTTCTGTCATTTTCATGTCAAAAATAGATATCTTATTTTTCTCCGAACCTCCCTATTAGTTTTTTGTTAATATCTCCGGTTTAGAAAGATTTAAAGTTGAGGTTTCCACTGACTTATTGATAAATGTTCGTTCTTTTTAAATGTGCGAAGAAAGGTACACCATTCCATTTAATATTTTCATGAAAATTTATCAAATCTGTTGAGTTTACAAATAGCGGCCTTTAGCGGACAGATAAAATGTATTCCAAGCATTGTTTGTAATGTGAACGACAGAGTTGAAAAATACGTTTTCAATGAAACTAAGTTTGTTAAATTTGCATCTCTAGCTTGTCGGTGTCAGTTTAGGTGTAAAATTGACAAAAAACTTCTTGAAAGTTATAAATTGGATACAGTTGTACCTAGTGATGCAAAAGCAATATTACCACAGTAATATTACCGGTAATATTACCTTCCAAATGACCCAAAGTAGGTCGGTAATGGTACAGAACATAATGCACTGCAGATTTGGATTTAGCACCTAAAATTCTTTATTAACATCACAATTTAAAAAAACCTAGATGTCCAAAGTTGCTGTTACCCAGGGCAATATTACCAAATCATAAATTACCGGTAATTTTGCATCTCTACCTATCTGTTGTACATGTAACAGTACTATTGTTTAATATGCATAACCTTGGTGCCCATTAGTATAGAATATCTTTGAATACACCATAAATTTTAAGAGAATACATACCATCAGAAATTTTTTCCAGCGGAATTATTACGGGCCACGCTGAACTATCGATTTCACTGTCGGAGGGCTCGGGTGATCTCGGAGAGTCTTCAATAATTTTTCTAGACAAGGGCCTCTTGAATTTCCTAATTTTTCGTTCACTCTCTACCGGGAGATCACTTTTACCTACTGCAGGATCTTTAGATATATGCGCAATACGAACACGTTTTTTTATAAACAGTTCCGATTCACCAATTTTTTCTTTAGCATCATTTGCACTATTAACACTAATACTAGAAACCTGAGAGTAATTTACGACTTGTTCTATAACATCCGTAATACTCTCGAAGTTCGAAATATCACAATTTTCTTCGTTCTTACGACTTACGATTTCGTTCTTCTTTGTTTTTCTTTTGCCCTTCTTCTCAGGCTCTTTCAAAGGAATTTTGTGTCTGCTTCGAGCTCTCGTTATCATACTTGTTAAACGCGACCTTAGCGAAACTTTCTTCGCCAGCTTGCACTTCTTTGGTTTGGACTCGGATATTTGATCTTCTTCATCATCTGTTAAGTCTGGCACGATCAAATTAGGGTCAATTATAATACCCTTTTTATGCTCTTCAGATGGTTCTTCAGGCCTGTTTGATTCATGAGTAGAAGATACAATTTTAGGAAAAATTCTATCGTCATTCTCATTGCAAACCACTGTGTCAGTATCACCAAATTCTTTACACGTATCATCGTCTCTTAATTCTGCAGCAGGTCCAACAGATTTATTGGGATTGCTGTCAACATTCTCAAAATGTGAATTCAAATTTTCCTGAAGTAATAATGACACTGACTGGACTTCTTTAGATTTTTCTGACAGTTGCTCGGGCAATACTGGGTTAGAATAGTCACATTCGCTAACAACGCGTGTAGAGTAACCGGAATCGACGCTTTCCAATTCTGTTTCCGACATGTAAGCTCGTATTTCATCAACACCTAAACGTGAAATATTTTGACGCCAATTCGAACGTTCAATTTTAGAGAAATGTCCAATGACGTCTTTCAAAAGTCTGTTATAAATGCTATTCGTATATTTGTTTATGTTTACTTTCTGTTTCTTTTTTATTTTTCGATTATTTCTGGGTAAAATGTTTAGTTCCCTATTTTCATAGATTGTGCGCAGTGAGTTTACACGACGGTCGCTGAAGCCTATTAAACCTCTATTACGACGCGAAATAGCGTAACTACTATTTTTGCAAGACGCGCAGCTCCTCAGTTTGTGATTAAAAATGCTCCTATCCCGCAAATTAACATTTACATTGGACGCGTTTATAACTATCTTCTTTTCTTTGTTTATTTTTCTCCTAACGACGGTCTCATTTGTTTGGATGTTTTGTTCGTCCAACGACGATACAATAAACGTTCCACTCGAATTTATAAGATTGCCACTTTGTGTCGAGTCGTTCGATGCCAACCAAGTATCGCTTTCTGCAGCTGACATACAGGGGACGTCTTCTAAAGAACACTCGTTCGCTTCATCTACGACAAAACAAATTAAATTTTTTTATATACACATATGAATATACAGGGTGTTTCATTAACATGCCTTATCCAAATGTTGATAGTTTAAGAAATACAGGGTGTTGAAAGTTACAATTTTATTTCCATTTTTTGCTATAACTACTAGGTTGTCGACTTGAAAATTTGCAATCCTATGATTTTTCTTGTGGGAAAAAAGATTCCAATAACATTTTTGACGTTGCCCATAGAGGGCGCTACTTAAAACCTATTATTTTGATAAATTGACCCAAAACTTTTTACCATGTACATCTAACGTCCAATCGGCTCCAAAATCTGAAAGACTAACCTTTTTTAAATAACAAATGTATTCTTGTCTCATTGTGATATTCCAGCACATTTTCAAGAAAAAACGACTTAATGCATATAGTGTTTAAAGTCCAAACTTTCTCCATAAATTTATCAAAAGTATTAAAAAATGCCGCTTCATAATGACTTTTCGAATAGTGATATGAGAGATACGATTTGTGTTTTTGCTCAAACCAAATTTAATGGGCTCGCTGCAGCCCGAAGGTATTCAGAATTATACCCCCACCGAAGGCAAACAAATCATAAATTATTTAGAAATCTGTACAATCCCTTAGGCAAAAGAGGATCTTTCCGTCCAAAAGGTGAAAATAGCGCTCTGAAGATTATTTCGGCTGAGCAGGAAGATGAGGTTTTGGTTAGAGTGCACGAAAATCCAGGCATGAAGAAGTACCACTTAAATTAAGGGAAAATATGCGGTTCTTGCAGGACGGGGCACCCGCACATTTTTCCCGGTCGGTGCGGGAGTTCTTAGACAACGTCGGTGGATTGGCTGTGGAACTGAATTTGCTTGCCCGCCTAGAAGCCCCGACTTAAATCCTCTGGATTTTTCGATGTGGTCCAGAATGAAAGATATGGTTTGTAAAGAAGCTGTTGATTCACCTGATGAGCTGTGGCGAAGAATACAAGCGGCTGCCAATGAAATCAAGGGCAATCCAGGGGCATTGTTTAGACCTCGGGGGTCTCTCAGGAAACGCATTGAAAAATGTATCCAAGTGAATGGGGGACACTTCGAACAACTACTTTAAAATTTAATGTTTCCTAATTTTATTTTTCTCATACCTAAGCGTTTGTAGTGAATTAAAATTTATTTTGTTAGCAGTACTTAAGAACCAAGTCTCCCTGCTGCATTTTCGAGCAGTTCAGACGTTCCCGCCTTTACAAACTGTAGGGTTATTTATTAATATTTGCTTTCTAATTTAGCAAGCATATACAGAAAACATTTCTTAAGAGTCGTCTCATCGGTGATTTCTAAAAAAATAATAGAAGTTTGTCCTTTTCGGCTCCAAATATACCCTAATTTTGTGTACTTATAACTTACTAAAAAATTACTCTCTTAAAAATCCGAGATGAGAGGCCGACTTCCACAAGTTTCTTCTTTCAAATAAAACAAACAATTTCAAAATCGGTTCATAAATAAGGAAGTAATTTGTAAAGAGAGCTGCCCTTGCAAACGCGATTTAATGCCCTGCTTTGTAACGCCCTCTGCTTGTTCATCGCGCAACACTTGGTAAACTGCTAGTACGAACTCAGTGATTTTTGTATGGGGCCCACTTCAATAATTGTATAGCGATACATTACATATTCTAATCGTATATACGCGAACATAGAATTTTGGTCTTGCGAATTAATGTATTTGTGCTTAATTGCAGCGCTCTGCCATATCTCACATTTTTATTATAATTTTGTTCAATTTAGAGTCGATTTTATCTGAAAGTAAATTTACACAATTTGAACACGTTTGTTATTGAAAGTAATAAACATATAGCAAGATATAAAATAATTCGAATTTCACCTTAAATAATGTTCTCTTTATAACCAAATAAGAACAACTTAAAATCTCTGAATGAAAACCCAGTAAATTTTTTCTGATACGAGGGTTGTTCTGACATGAGCGGGGATTTTATTTGTAAATTGATCCAAAAGTAGACCTGAGCAAATATTTTCAAGATTGCAAGTAATTTATCTGCAATATAGTAATTCCGGGTTATAATAGAATGATCCTCATAAATAACAAGTATTTAGGTAATGTAACTCTGAACAAACTAAAAATGCTAATTTCGCCCAGAGTTCTAATAGCGTGGCTTTCAACATTCATCGTAGAGGCATATTCCTACTTTTTCTACTATCATTTAATTCTGGTAACACATTCGTATAAAAGTTTACAAGTTGATTTTCCATTTTCATTTTCCAAAATTCATTGTCTCTCAACTCTCATAGCCGTTTCATATTTTATGCCTTTGGATGTACAGACTGTAAAGATACAATACCCTCTTTTTGTAATTTGCATTTGTCCCTGAATTTGGTAAAAGCAATTGTGATTCTTATTTATCTTCCCGTTTCGATTCCAAAATATGATTTTCCTTTTCTCGATACCTTCTGCCGGGGTTAGATTACAAGAACTTTGGGCATAAACGTCAACAACACCTTGATCTCTTACAAGACCGTCCGGAGTTTCTGACAAATACGGAATGCTCAGTTCTTTAAATATTCTTTCACTTTATTATACAAAAAATTAAAATTATGGTTCAGAGCCACAAATGAAGTAAAAAAATGTCATATGAAGGTATGTCCGGAAATACTTCGTATAAAAGTTATGCTCGTCCAAAAACGGAGGCTATTAAATTAGGTTTCTAATTTTTTCTCAACTTTTGAGAAAGACATAAAAATGAATTTTGGTACACCTATTATACTAATAGGGAAGCTTCGAAGAGATATTTTTTAATCATCCCTTATTGTTTCAACCTAATTTATGCTCGTCCAAACATGGAGTCTATCATGTTTGGACGAGCATAAATTTTAAACGAATCATTTCCGGACACACCTTCACATGACATTTTTTACTTAATTTGTGCCTCTGAACCCTAATTTTAATTTTTCGCTCCCTGGTATAAATCACCCTGTATATGTTACGGGCATAGTGATGAATCGGGCGATGTTAGCAATGCTTGGGCAACGTGACCTGACCTTACAAGACCTGACCGGACAGCATGAACGATCATTGTTTGCATTGCCCGGGCACCATCAGCATTGCCCTTCTTTCCCACTATACCCGTAGCATATACAGGGTGTTACAAAAAAGTAGGTCAAGCCAATAACCACAGGTTATCTGACCGAAAATAATGGGACTTTCCTTAAGCCATTTTTCATTTAGGCTTCTTTCTTTCAAGATACAGGGTGTTAATGTTAAAATTTAAAAAACTATTTTTATGAATAACTTCTTTGCTTTTCAAGATATTCCGTTGAAATTTTCTCATATACCGATAAAATGTTTGTGTAACTTTGATCAAAAAAATCGATGCGCGAACCGAGGAAAGGGGGGGGTTGTAATACCCATTGACCCCCAAACTTTTCCCTGCGCATGTCTATGGTTCCTATGGTTCCTGCATAACATCTAAGCTTCAAAAAAATGCCCTCTTTTATTAATAATTATTTTGGCAACACCTGCCCGTCTTTCTTTCCAATGCTAATTTGGCTGTTAGACGTTATGCAGGAATATGACCGAATCGGTACCATCCAAGGGCATTTTTCTGAAGCTTAGACGTTATGCAGGAACATACGCATCCAAGGACATTTTTCTCGAGCTTAATTCGTCACCTTAGAAAAATTGGGAGACTTAAACAGCGAGTGGATTAACAACACACATAGTCAAATGAGTTGCAACATCTCGTAAACCAAGCCCTAAATCAAAATTTTACAAGAGGGAAAAAATAAAAGAAATGAACGCTTGGTATCAAACCATACACGTGCGCAGAGAAAAGAAGTTGGGGGCTCAGTGGGTATTACAACCCCCCCCCCTTTCCTACGTTCGCGCATCAATTTTTTAATCAAAATTACACAAACACAAAGCTGAAACCAGAATTTGGATACAGTTTTTCTCAAAAATAATGTTGATTTTTATCTCTCCAATTCTTTTTGTACTAAGCAGACTACTATAGAACTTTTTCCAAGGAATTCAGTAGCATACGTAGTTGTTTTCTAAGGTGCGTATTTTTTCAGCTATGACATAAAGTTGAATTTTTAAAATGGAAATCATACGCTTTGGTCTAGTTCGAAAGGTCTTTTTTTAACCTATCAAAATATATATATACTTTTATATTGTTATTTCAAAAAACGGCAACGATTTTGGTACTTTTTAAGCTTTAACTTTAGAAAATATAAGATAGGTAGGTACATTTTGATAGCTTAAAAAAAGACCTTTTGAACTTGACCAAAGAATGCTGTGATTTCCATTTAAAAAATTGAACTTTATGTCATAACTCAAAAAATACGCTCCCTAGAAAAAACTACGTAAGTACGCCACTGAATTCCTTGGAAAAAGTTCTATAGGAATCAATCTTAACAGTTTAGTCTGCTTAGCACAAAAAGAATTGGAGAAAATTTTTGAAAATCGATAAAAATCAATTTTTTTTTTCTCGAAAACTACAAACGATATCCAAATTCTGGTTTCGGCATTATATTATACTCAAGAAAATAGCTCATGTTTTCGAAAATCCCAAGGCTCTATCTCTGCTGCTTCTATGAGAAACCGCCAAATCACAACGAAAATAAGACACCCTGTACAGACAAAAATCCAATTGCATAGTCCCTTCAAACGTCAAACCGAACCAGATTCAGACCTATACAAGCTGCAATACAAATTGAAATTAAAGCTTTGCTAAGCGAAGCCAGAGTGCGACCCTGGAAGAGCTTCCGAGCCACGTGTAGCTCCGCCTTCGGAGCATACCTCGTCTTACGTCCCTAAAAAATCTTGATGTTGGCGATCGGATACTTGGCTCTTAATAAGCGTTTCATTTCTAAGATTTAAACACTATCTGCATTAAGTCGTTTTTTCTTGAAAATGGGCTGGAATATCAAAATGAGACAAGTATACATTTATTATTTAAAAAAGGTCGGTCTTTCAGATACTGGCTAGGTCGAAGACTGACGGTAAATCGGACACCGCCAGCGAGTGAAAACAAAAGAGTAAAAGAAGCAATAGAACTCAAAGACGTGTAGTGGTACTAATGGATAACTAGATCTTGGAACCAAAAACTTACCATCATCAAAACCAGAACCGAAAGGCGATACAAGTCTCGGAATGCACCCCATCTCTTTGAAAATTTCATCGGTAGAGATACCAAAAACACTTTCGTTATCAGAATTTTCGGTCTGTGTCCATTTTGAACTCGCATCTTTATTGTTCAAATCCGAATTCAAAATGTTCATTTCCAAAGTAAGTGCTGTAACCCTTTCACTCAAACGAGCGTTTTGTGCTTGGAGACTCGAAACTTGTTTCCTGGAACTCTCGTATCGCACCTCTTTTTGCTTGAATCTCTTTTGTAGTTCCTGATTTTCTTGCCGCATATTCTCACACTTCTCTTTATACATATTAGTTTCGTCTAACTGACTTCTTAATGCGGTTATTTCAAGCCTTGATTCTCTCAATTCTTCTGCGTATTTGTTTTCATTTATATCTTGTTGGTCACTTACAGTCCCATCGCACGTTTCCGAGCTTCCTTCCTTCTTAATTTTGGCCGTTCTCTTCGGAGGAGTTTTCAAAATATTGTTCTCAAGTCTTTTTGTCAAATTGCTTACGGTTTTCTGCAACTTATTGATCAATTTATTTTTCTCTGCTATACTATTTTCAGTTTCGGCAAAAGAAGTATTAAACTTTATTTGAGATGAATTAACATATTCATTATGTTTAGCTTGCAATTCGTCGTATTCTACTTTAAGCGTTTTGTACTGACTTTGAAAAGAATTAGCCAATTCTCGTCTTGCATTGACGTAACAATTTTTTTCCTCCCTCTTGGATTCTTCACATCTTCGATTATATTTTTCAAGCAATGCCTGATAATCACTTGATAGCGAATTCAATTCCTTCTCTTTCACGGCCAGTTTCTTGAAAAGTTCACTGTGGGAAAAATAATTCAACAACTTATTTTAGAAGCACATATAAATAATCAAATAACTTACTCAATGTCTATTATTCTATTCTTGAGATCTGCCAAGTCCGAAGTCATTTTATCCATAATTATTGCAATTTTTTAATAAAAAACCACTGTTAACCTCACTTTATGTAACGTATTTTTTTATCGACATTTGTAGTTATTGCAGCAAGAAACAAAACTGAATGAGTCTTTCTTTCAATTTTTAAAGATAGCATAGAGTCTTGTACCTTTCACACTTATATTTAAAAAATATAATACCGGCGTGATCCTAAACGTTTGACATGCGAAAGTTAGGTTAGCTTGTAAAACACCACCGGTGTTGCCAGCTGTCTTATCTAAGGTTGCAAGTCAAAATATTTAAAATTATGGAGGTGTAAAGTACGTTTTAGCAATGCACGCATTTCGCATTTTTTTCGAGTTTCTTAGAAAATTTGTGCGAACGATGCAATTTGATATATTACTTTTGACCGAGGAATTTGCGGGACCGTGTGCGAATAGGGGTGCTGGACGGGGTGAAGACTGGCAAAATAGATGATAGATCATAGATACGTGTTATTTTCGTTTGTAAAGAAGTATGCAATCAGTAGAAACCCTTCAAAGACGAAAAATAGCCGTTTTGAATGAAAAAAAAGGCTGAGTGCAGTAGACCATTTGGACTGGGGAAGCTAGTAAGATGTAGCGCGTAGTTCATTTGTAACACACGTGAAAATAGGAACAAAAATGAATTTCCACATTCTAGTTGTACCCCAAGAGTGAACCTTATTTTGGGATTGAGGAAAACGGTAATATACTCTCAGATTCAGAAAGAAACAAATTATTGCCAGTACATTAGTTGTATTGTGGAAATGTTACAAGGAATAGCAAAAGTAGTATTACTGGATGGGATATCGGCGAGTGATTAAACAATTAAAGCGGTTGCTCGTGAAAAATAGGCACCTCCGATTGTAGGAAACGTGCGTTTGGGGGAGACTGAAACGCTCCGCTCGCTTCGCTTGACCTTAACCTGAATTTCTAGGCCCGTGAAAGTCATTCCACTGAATTTGTAAATAAGTGTGGTATGAGTAAGCAAAAAGTTATTCAAAATTGTCAGTGACCTCCAGAAGGCCCAAATAATATCCAAACTTAAACAACAATTCGAAGGTGACGCGCTAACCTAACGAGAACATGTAGTGTTTGTTTTATATCCCAACAAGGTTTTGCTAATGCACATATATCAAACGTTTTAGCGTGCTATTATTCCCTTGTTTTCATTTTAGTAATCGCGAATTTTCTTTAAAAAAATATCTTTTCTGACTAGACACCGGACACAACACATCGAATGTAAAATTCTGTAAATTACAATGAACTCTAGAAGAAAAAAGAAAAGGGATGCTCTTGGATTCGAACAAAAAGTCCCTATGCATTTTCGTACTGAGCCACGTCTGTTACTTGCAGAGCATGATGTTTAACAGTTTATTAAAGCGTATGAGCATGGAAGTGGCCTACTTGGCTAAACTTAGTTGGGATATGAGGACCGATATTCAAATGAAATAATGAAATGGCGAGATGCGAGAATGTAGAACTGGATACAATATTGCCAGTATGGGAGTATGGGTGCAATAAATGCACTGAATTAATTTAGAAGTTGTAATATGCGAGAATTGCATTCCCCGTACCTAGAACGACGTGTAATAAAGTTTTAAGTCAATAGGAGTCTTGTGTAGTAGGGTGTTGTGTTAAAGGAATTGCACCCTTATTGAGAAGTGTCCATATACTCTATCTGGTAACAAATCATCATAACAAATCATCATAATAAAACTCAAAACTACATTAAATTTTGGAAATCCAATGAGAAATTGTAATACGTGGCAACACCGACTTATTGTGGTATTTTAGAACTACTTTGTGACAAGGCAATTGACAGAATCATAACCTTGATTGTAGTTTGGTGAGTTTGGACAAGCATTGCATATAAAAATAGTTATCGTCATTGGAAAAATACTCGATTTCGTATAGAAACTTTCTGTTTTGCTCATAAAATATGGGTGACCGCTACAACGTACACAGTCAGCTGGAACATCTCCAATCGAAATACATTGGTACAGGTCATGCGGATACAACAAAATACGAGTGGTTGGTGAATCAACATCGAGATAGCTACTCAAGTTATTTGGGCCATCCTGACTTGCTGAATTTTTTCGCAATTTGTGAAAACGAAGCAAAAGCTCGCGTGCGTTTTAATTTGATGGAAAAAATGTTGCAACCGTGCGGCCCACCTCCGGACAAACCAGAAGATTAGATGTAGGCATTCTTTTGTAAGTCAAAATGAGAACAATATAATAAATAATATGTTTATTTAAAAAACTGTAACTGTAGTACAAAATTATTCCTACTAATAATATTAAGCAATGACTAGATTCAATTAGTAATTTCGGTGAAAATACTGACCATATAAAGATATGGTGTCTCTGAGCAATGGCTACACCACAAGTTACGATTAAAGCTAAGAGTCGAGCAATTATCGTAACGGTCCAAATGTTGTAAACGTTTTGTTCGTTATTTTTAATAAGTAGGCCGAATGATAATATTGGGAAAGCATATGTATGACACAAAACTTGAAAAATCACTATTACGGGATAATACTCTCGTAAACCTATAAAACCAGAAGCTACGTTAACACTAGCTAAACTGTTACTGTGTCCCTGACAAAAGTACAAAGTATTTGCTAAACATATATGCGCAAGTGTTAATACCTCTATTTGTTTTATATTTCTTTTCAATATTACACTTGCGCCTACACATGCTGGTAATAATATGATATTATACGGCCGCATTAACAAGCAACACATTAAAATCCAAGAATTAACGAATGAAATCTTCAATAAAAATCCAAAAATTAAATTCGAGATGATTGATAACCATATTAATTGACCTAAATGAACGCTGTTTGCAAAATAGCTCTTGAAAATATAAATAAGCGTAAGAATCCAAATGTTTAGTAGCAAAATATCCTTCCGGTTACACATATGATGGCAACAAAGACAGACAAGGAGTAAGCTCACAATGAATAAAGTTTGGAAATACAAATAGTTCTCCTCAATTAATAACCACTTAGCTAAATCTGGGAGATGCGCAAATTTATCTCCGGTTTGATTAAGCTTTCGGATAAATCGCAAACCACAGAACAATAGTAAATACTGGAGAGATTGTCGCATTGATTTAACATTTAACAGCACGTTAAAAAGTAGAAAAGTACTGGCAAAAAAATACCAAAATTGGTGCTCCTCCTCTATAAAGCTGGACGATAAAAAACTAATCGAATGAAGTACATTCGCTAAAACCATAAATAATTTGAAGTCGTCACAAGATGCAATCTTTTTTGCAAACGAAAAATTACGTATAAAATTAATTTTTATTAAAACTAGGAGAAAAACCGTTAAAATACTGAATTGACTGTTAAGTAACTGAAATAATAATATTGCTATTAAAGGAACATGATCAAATTTTAAACTCAAAAAGTTTGTTTTCACGTCTAGTAAATAGTAAAAGATAATTTTTGTAAAACATACAACTATAGTTACAAAGGCGATTAATATAGCATGTAAGTCGTGTTCTGTAGAAGAGGTTATTAAGAATTCACTAGTTTTTGTTAAATATTTTAAGTACAGTTCCTGCGCTTCGTACCCTTTTTTAGAATCATTACTCTGAAGATATTTATAATGTACGTCACTGGCCAATTCAAGAATACTATTGAATTCTTCGCACTTTTGTTTAAGCACTAGAGCATTGTACATTAGCACGTAAAGAAAATCGTTTAACGAATAAGTATGAAATAAGCCTCCGATAATCTTCCCCACCGAATTTCCAGGTATTTCCAGACCCATAAGTGCCGAAAGCGTTACGGATACATCAGTTTGAGCAACTGTAGCATTATCAATGCAACTACTTCCTAAAACAACGAGAGGTACATGGGTTTCTGCATAAGAAGAACCACCATGTCCACCGTTATCTTTCATACCATGATCCCCAGTCACGAATATTAAAACATTTTCATTCTTCAATTTTATTTTGGAATGGATTTGCTTTATAACTTTGTCCATTTCTATTAATTTCGGTGTCATTAATTTACTCTGAGGTCCAAATACATGGCCTATATGATCAAGACCTATGAATTAAACAAAATAACGTTAAATCAATTATTACAAAACTAAATTCTTATACCCAAATAATGTAAAATCATAATATCCCAATCAAAACGATCCAGTTCTTCATCCAAATGTCTGGTAACATTACAATCAACTTCGCTAAAATCGTTTACATAAAAAGAACGTGTACCTTCACTTCTCACAAAACTATTCGGAAATAGTTTTAACCAAGTATCGTCTCCATAAAACACCACCTTCTTACCACGATCTATTGCTTTATGAATAAAACTATCGTGCAATACTTGCGAACTTCCCAAATTGAGAATCACGTCTATGAATTGAGGAACACTGCCAGTCATCAAAGCTTTGATACGAGGTAACGTAACTGTTGGAGATTTAACGTTTACTTCCATAAAGCAACCATTTTTCCAGGCACTTGATACTAAGTAAGGCATATTTTCTTCAGTAACAAAGTCAGTTCTTACTGCATCAATAACCATTAAAATAATTTTATCCACAACTGGTTTGTACGTCATATTCAAATCAAAAAACATGTTTCTTATTCGTTGTGGGGGTGGAAATGAATTGCTTTGAGACTGATTTAATGGAAAGAAGTTTCCCAAGAAAATACACAAAGAAATGATGGATAATACATAATATCCAAACATATTTGTGCTACATAAACTTACATTCCGTTTTTGAGGTTAATGAGCTAGACGTAAAATGACAGTAGGTCAAAATTTAATAAAATAGTTGTAATGCGCAAACACAAACCTTA
This sequence comes from Xestobium rufovillosum, assembly GCA_963966045.1. Taxonomy (NCBI): domain Eukaryota; kingdom Metazoa; phylum Arthropoda; class Insecta; order Coleoptera; family Ptinidae; genus Xestobium; species Xestobium rufovillosum. Next base: position 5,224,682 of record OZ014502.1, read on the forward strand.
GATAACGGAAGAGTAGGGATGAGTTACACTTGCGATCGTCGCCATACACACCAAGTATTATCAAAATTTAACGGATTTGGTCCAAACACACAAAGCGTTGAAACAAAGTTAGTTTAGAATTCGTATAATTTAACCCAAAATAACCGAAGTAACTTTTGTAATAGACAGATTATTATAAAAATTCTTGTAAAACTTTCGGCGTAAAAAAACTATGAAGTTTAGGTTACGCCCCTTACAATACGCACAAAGTAGTGACGTAGAGAATCTCGGATCTCATATAATGCTAGAATGCTAGAGTTGGATTTCTGACAGATATTTAGTAATTTTGATTAAGTGTGTCCCATCTTTGTCCCATTACGATTTATCTTACAAACGGCTTGATTATTAAGACTTTTCGATTTATTTTGGATCCCATGTCCTTATAAAACATTTTCTCTTTTTATCTTACAATCTGTGTAAGGGCGTGAAATTATCTGATGACGCAAATGAGCTCGAATTGCAACATGAACCACGTTATGAAAATACATGAGAAAATGCCCCACAATCCTGATTGCTTATCTACTAGGATAATAGCCTATCGTAGCTAGGTAACGCGATGTGTTAACAGTTAACCAATACCCTTCGTCATGAACCGAATAGAATATCGAGTACAATATTATTATAAATAACCGAATACGTTCTCAAAAGTTTTATTTTGATTTTCCCTTTGTTAGCGAAGATAGGAATAAGAGACGAAGCAAAGTAAAAGTTATAAGGTTTCTTTACAAGTAAGTATAACAGGTGGAGAAATTTTGCGGATAATCACAAATCCGTTGCAAAATTTCGCAAACGCGTAGGTATCATCCCATTATTGATTGATTGTCTTCAAATGTTATAGACGTTTCTACGTCGCAAAATAATTAGATAGGTAGGTGTAGGTACCTATATATGTATGTACGAATAACTATAATAACTTTTGAATTTGTACTCCGAAAATTTGGAGAGACGGTGGTACAAGAACACGCCTTGTAGATACTTAAAAAACAAAAGAAAGAAAAAGATTACGTAACAAAATAACAATTAAATAAATTATTATAGCTATTAATTCTCCGCTTTTTCGCCTGCGCTTTGGGAATAACATTACTTTTATGGCAGAGAACAGGGAGGGTTTTTACGAGCAGTTGGAAAAACTACTTTGCGCTGGAAGCACCAGTGGCATATAGTGACGCAATATCCAATATTTATGCAAGCGGTTTTATCAGCAAAACCACGAAAATCCCTTCGATTATCTAGCCGAGATAAACAATACATTGTCGATATCGTGAACGTGCGATTCGTTCTGAGGAAGAAATAAAATTTTCATTCAAGGTAAACTAGAAAGCCCTATTTTTAGCAGCTTTTCATATGTTTAAAAATTCAACAGATCGTTAAGTGAGCGTAATTTTCTTTTGTAAATAAACTTTTTTAGTCAATAGCCTTTATTTTGAGTGAATAGGCAAAAAGTAGGTACGTTGCCTACGTGCCGATCGTAACGCGTGCGGAAAATCTTAAAACAAACCAGCACAAGTGAATCTTTTTACATTACGAAGTAAACGATTTATCTGTTTGACGAATTTTTGATTTACTACGTGGTCTTTTAGATGTCCGAAGCCGTAGGGAAAATTCCCCGACCGCCACAAATGAGACGTTTGCTGCACAGTCAAATTAAAAGAAACCTAATTGGCGCATTTATTGTAACATTTGCCGCAGGACTCTCTTGGAGAATCTTCGTCGCCAACGAGAGGAAGAAAACTTATTTAGAATTCTACAAGTGAGTACTCGATAATAATGTAGATAAGTAGATAATAGATAAAGTAAATCGACGAGTGAAATTGAAAATTTGCGTGAGACACAGAACTGTAACCCATAAAAATATATATCGATTTCTACAAAATCTTCTATAACAAAAGAAAGTACGGCACATAGAACAGATTAAGAGAAAAAACCTGAGGATGAAACAGTTTTTGAGTCAGAAAAAAATCGGCCCGGGAGTAAAATTGGGGTGCTGGGCGGGTAAAACAAGGAATAACTGCGAAATAGTCTCAAATCGTAAGGGAACTGACCGACTCCGGTAAACGCTAAACGGTAACAGGGCCCAAAATTAACAGAAAAAGAACACGAAAAATCGTGACCCGCAAATGGCATGCCGGATTTTTCCACAAGGAAGTCTAGTACGAACCGAAATTTCTTGTAACATGCCAAGCTTAGGGGGGGTTGCAAATGCAACGTTTTGATGTGCTATTATTCCGGACACAACACGGAATGCAAACTTCTGTAAATTACAAGAAACTTTAGAAGAAAAAAAAGAAAACGGATCAGCTTGGATTCGAACAAAAATCCCCAGCGCGTTCTGGTACTGAGCCAAGCTTGCTGCTTGTTTAGCGTGAAGTTGTCTACTTGGCAAAACCTAGTTGGGATATAAATAAACGCAGCAGTCAACTGTGTAAATGTATAGTCAATAATGAAAGTAAACCCGGTACATTTTTATGTTATTGGAAAAATAACTATATTTGTTCTTTTTGCAGGACGTATGACATAGAAAAGGAATTCAATCGTATGCGAAATTTAGGCCTGTTCCAGTCATGCGATCCAGACGAGTGAAATCATAAAATATTCGCTGCTTTGAGTTGAGCCATAGTTTTATATACCTACTCAAATTTACATGCCTGCTATTATAATCAGTAAAAAATAAAATTTTATTAAAGGTTTAAACAGACTTTTCTGCCGTTATTTTGAATTAATCTTCTATTTCTGTGAAAATGGGCGGCAACTTTCCATTTTTCTACTAACGAAGATTGCTGTTTCTTTCTAAATGCCCAAAAATTAGACTTTTATACCTGCAGTTGGCTGTGGCACTTGTTTTGGAGAAAAGTCAAAAGTCAGCTCTCATTTCTGTTTCAATCAAACCGACGTAAGTTTGATACATTTTAGTTTCTCTAACATCTCAATTATTATATTTTTCGGTCTTGCAGCTGATGGGGGGCGAAAAAAAGCTCAAAAAGCCGAAACTGACTGGTTTGTTTGCCGCTCAAGCGAAATTTAATTTGATCTCGGCTATTATTTTGGCGGGAACTGTAGGCGCCATATTTCGATATGGTTACGCGATTCCCAGACGCCGTAGATATGCCGAATACAAAAAGTTAGTTCTTGTTCTTCAAACTTCAACTTCCAAAACATGTTTTTATATTTTTTAGAAATGTGGATGTAGAAGAGCAATTTAACAAGATGGCAGCTATACCGGGATTGTTGCAAATTACTAGGAAATAAGTCAAATTTAATGACTTAGTTATGAAAACTTACAATTTATGAACATTTTCTCGAACAAATATTTATTGTTTCGACTAAAAAAAATGTGGATAGGTGTTCTGTAGTTATGGTCGTTGCAGTGATTAGCGCCAGATGGCTGTATAATAAATATATAATATACTATATTATAGCGTTGTTTGTGTTCTATGAATATGCATTGACAGTGACAGAGTAATTAAACTCAACACGTGTTTCGCTGGCAACGCCAGCATTCTCAGGAGTTGAAGATCAATCGAGTTTAATAGACTGATTTGGAATGGCTCGATTTTGACAGGTCGCCATTTTTTGTTGGAGGGCAGAGTAACACAACGCCCAATCTTTGCTATGCACTTGTGTTACCAAATTTGAACAGATTTGGTGCCAAACAAAGTGGTGAAACCAGGTTGCTGTTTAGAGTTCATGTAATTTAACTCAAAATAACGAAAGCAACGTTTGCAATAGTGCAACTAGTCATATCATTTTAAGAATTTTCGTTCAATTCTCGACGTAAAGAGACTAAGGAGTTACGCACCTTTTTTGGTGCCAAATGGTAACACAAACATCTTCTTTGTTATTCCTCCTCTTCTTCCTTCCTCTAAGCTTTAAACAAATAAATGTTTGCCCTCCAGCTGTCAATTGTGCGACGTAGTGAAATTACACCAAAGTTCTCGACTACGGAGAACTGAGTTTCAGTTCTCCGTATTCTCGACCCAGCCACTTCGGTACAATTTTCCGTAATGCTCATGGACTCTTGCATGGGTCGTAAGTACTTATTTCAAAATAGGTAAGAAAGTTCTTTAAATGAAGGGATTGAATTTTGGTAGACTACCGCGCCGTCAGACCGTCACCTAAAATTTTGTTCTAACTCGGTCGGGCATGCGCATTTAAATCGAAAAATCCGATAGGTTTCATCAGTTAATTGGAGGCTGCCAGGCCGGAGCGAGTTTCAGCCATTTAAAATACAAACCTCGCGCTGGCGTCCGTGTCCGCAACCGCCACATATACAAAATGAAAATAAACTGGTCAAACTACAAAACTCCTACAATTTTTTAGTTGGGTTAAATGTTGTGTGTGACACTGACAGATGTTAAAATCTGACATTAAGGCGTCAATTTAGGACTTGGCGATGAATTTACTAAAACGGTAGTGACGTAACTTTGGGATAGGTCAGTTTTTCATTCCAAATAAGCAAATGCGCCACGTGCTCTCGACATCTGTCAGTTGCAAAACATATGACCATAAACAACTCTTGCAATATAATAATACAGGTAGTAGTTTTAAAGATTTTTTACACGTAAGCACAACACAAGTGAAAATTAACTATTTCCGCCGCAAAACTACTAATATAATCATGGTATTGCAAAAGTTAGGTTAAGATGTGTGACAGTTAGCACTGACAGATGTCAAGAGCAGATGGCATGTTTATTTGAAATGAAAAACTGAAGTAGGCACCTTACTACTATGTACAATAAAATTAACCTCAATTGTCTGGCTACTTTGGATTGCAAGGGAAGGGATTATAATGCAATACTATCTTATATTTTATATTTCATCACTAGCTCCATAATTTAATGAAGAAACATCAATTTTAGGCTTGGTTCCCGACTAATTTTTGATATTATTGTCCATACATTTACAGGTTGCCTCTAATAAACGCTACAAAAGAGCTCTTGCGGTAAAAATATTTAATTTCTTCATTGTGCATCATAAATATAAACTTAAATATCTATAAAACACGAATAAATATCAATCAAACAAGTATGGACTGTCTAAAGCTCCCAGACCAGCAGCAACTCCCCCTTCATTTGCCGAAGAGACCTTCGTCCGCAACATATGACCGACTTGACGATTAACAAGAATTTTCTTCGAATCTCTACGCAAATAAACACAAATTCAACATCTACAGTATACAGTACTGTCGATATACTGAGCTGTATATGGAAAAGTATACTGAATCTTACCCAATGATGACCCCAAAGATGCCAAGCTCCGACACCAGATCCACTAATTCTGGCACTTCTGGACCTCCCGGCCGGATCATATAACCTGTCACTACTGGCGGATGGATCCTTTCCATTAAAATCCAAGCAGTTCTCTCTTTCGAATCTTTCATTTTCAATATGGCGTCTTTCACTTCCATCCCGTAAATGTTGTTCCCACCACCCTCTCGCTGCGGCTTCAACACAAATCTGAACAATTTATTAAAAGATGATTATTTTTCCTTTCTCCGGTAGAACAGCCACAACTACCTTTCGGGGCTGTTCAATGCCATCTGAACCGCTTGATCCCCAAATTCATCGAAATCTAAACTATAAAGGCCAGTGAAAATATCCTTAACGGCATCTATTTGATGGGCATCCCCAAGAAATCGTTCAATAGCGCCACCTTTTGCCAACGCTTGCTGCACTTTCTTTGTTCCCGCAAGGTGGTACTGAATCGAAGGACATTTAATCGCTTGCGATCTACAAGCACAAAATACTGTATCCGCCTATTTTATTTCAAAGAGGCGTGATCACCTTTCCATTAAAAGACGGGCCTCCCATTCCCGTTGAGTGGGGTAATGATCTGGCTCATATCCGGCTCGGAAATATATCACAGATACTACAAAGTTATCTCTGTAAAAATGTTCGCAACTTTACCGACAAAATTTTTTAGAAAAAAAAATCTTACACTATAAGTTCATTATTTTTTCCTAGATGAGCACTTTCGGCTATCTGCGTCAGTGTGCGCCTAACAATCCGAACACTACCGTTTAACCTCCTCAGCTCAAATTCGTGGAATCTCTGGTCGCATATGTTGTACGTAATGTCTTCAACGATAAACAAGATAACCGCTTTTTCGTCTCCGTATATTTTCCACGCTTCCAGCATTCCCATACAAATGCCTTGGAGTGCATTGTTCTCGGGTAGCTTAAATTTAAGGCTTTCGATAATTTGTGGAACATGTAACACTACTTTTACACTTTTACAAATCAAACTTGATATACACAGTAATTAGTAGTCTAATCTGCGCCTACCCCTACCTCTTTTTATTCGTAACTCTGACTCTAGTATGTCGCAAACTAAGCCTTCGTGCCTCAGGTGTTCTATAATCCTATCTCTCCTATTCCTTACTGTCTTCCATTGCTCTTTCGTTTATCTACATTCCCGAATAATTTCCCACTTGATCGCCTTATATCTTTGTTTCCCTCTTTCTTCTAACCTATTTTTATATTTTCACCTTTCCTCTATTAGACTCACAATATGTTTCGTTATCCAGGGTTTTCTACTTTCAGTCTGTTTATGACCCAAAATATCTCTAGCTACGGAATCTAAACTATTTTTAATGCAATTCCATTCTGCCTCTATGTCCCTAACCATATTTTCACACTGTATTCTGAATTCTACAAAATGTACTTACGTTGTTTAGTTTATCAGAATGTCCCAATTCCTGCAGCACATATCTGAAAAATCATCGCCTTAAATTTAATTATTTTTTAAGTTTTCTGTTAAAATTATATGCAGCATGCAGGTTATGCAAAAATTAGTATCTAGGAACCATATTTGATTTTACATTTTCACTACCATCACCACTTCATGCCATTTACATCCAATTTCTAAAATTTTGAAATCGAATCCCCGTTAAACAGATGTTTCGAAAAAGTTTCTACCAACAACAATCAAGTTAAGTCAAAGAACAACAAATACACACGCTTGACAAATATAGTGGTATTCAGACACAGAGATAGACCAAAAAATGTAAACTGCAGATGGAGATGCACGCAAGCAATGGGAAAACATACCTATGGAGTATAGAGAGTCGACTTCCCAACCCAGCCAAACTCACAGATATCGTGTTATATTCCACCTGTTTTATCTTGCCTGCGGCAGATACGTCCTCCATGTAATCAGACCGCACCAGACCTAGAGAATACCTCTGAAAAAACAGTTGGACATTTCACAGAATCTGTCACATAAGTCAGCGTACATTTTGCACACTTTATTTTACACTGGGAAGAAACAGTTCCACATCAAACATTCGCACGAATATACACAGTGTCCCACTTAACTTGTTTAGTATGGGGAACTTTTAAACCGCGGTATACATGGTTGAAGAGCTCTTGAAACCGTCTACTCGAATATGGCGGCCATAAGAAAAAACAAACAACCTCTGGTACGCTTAAATTAAACACCCTGTATAAAAATTGATACCACCGGCCTGTTGAGAATTTTCAACCATAACTTGCTTCAAAATTTCGTATCAAAATATCAACAAATAAGGGCTCTAGAACAAAAACAATATTTCGGCCATTTTCACTTTTTCCCGATTTTCTCAGAAACAGAAATAGTTTCCGAAATTCTCTTGGTACTGCTAAATTACAATTATAATAAGCAACATTTTTCTCCATTTGAGCACCCTTGTAACTACCGCTGTTTAAAAGTTCCCCATACTAAACAAGTTAAGTGGGACACTGTGTATAAAAGCAGACAGACTGGCTTATTTTTGCTAAAAACTAAAAGAGTGCTGTTAAAAAAGCAGAACTAAGTGATGTTGATGTTGGATTATGATGCGATCACGTATAATCAAATATGGCATCCTTAAAAGTTGAACCCCCAAATGTACGCATAAAGAAAGTACCCTAAAAGTATCATGTATACAGTGCCCTAACAAATATACAGGGTGACTGTTTCTTCGTCTATTAGAAGTACGTATATACTGATCTGAAAATTATGTCTCTTCAGATAAGTATCATGGAGCATGGTTGGATTGAAGGGTGGTTAAACAACTGCGTACGTCGTCATAATACAGGGACACATTCCAGACCTAGACCCCGACTGGATTGCACATCTGTTGTACAATAAATCTAAAGACTGCATACACTGTCTAAATCATCCGACGAAGCGACTGGTGATTACCCAGGATACTATCGCCCGGAGAACTGCTTGCAAAACCTGGTTCAAGACCCAGTGCTCAATACTAATTTTCTGTAAATATTATTGCATTACTTATACCATTTTTACCTGCTTTCAAATAATGCACACAGCTAAATTAACAGAATCATTTTATTTTGTTTCCGTTTTATAATTTTCTTTGCTATGCTATAGAGCACCCAGCCCTTCTCCGTCTCGACGCTAAGAGCATATCGATGAACAAGTTTTGCATCTGACAGACCTACTTGCAACAATTAAAGTAGGTAAATACATACTGGTTCGGTTGTTCGAAAAAAGTAACGCAGATTTGAGTCTGACAACGGCTTGACCTAACCATTCTGTCAAATTTCTTAAAAATTACAAACTTGGAGTCCCCTTTCAGTGTACCCGTAAACGCCACCATTTTGAAAATACTTTTCATTAAATAGATTACAACGATTGCTTTCTCCTGATTTCGGACGTCACTTATACAACGATAACTTTCGTCTGGGTTTATTTCGTACGCCAATTCTGGACGTTCTAGGTGCGGTCCCTAAATATGCAGCGGTACCCCTCGGTATAACTTATTGGGATACGCTGTATATTTAGGCTGGTCGGATCGTTCGCTTATGAACGTTTTTCTTGGGTTGTATTTACGGTCAGGTAAGACTTATACGTTGGTCACCCTTTAGTCGCAGAAGGGCGGGTCCAAATATTATGTTACTATTGCTAAACGTCGAATAACACAACAGAAAGAAAATGAAACGGTACTCTATTAAATTAACTATGTATATACACTTGCAAAAAACGGAACGATAAATAAAATAGAATTGAATAGATAAAAACATAATATATACAAAAATACGAGATATTTACATTTAAATCAAACACGGTTTTTACGGAGTGTTCAGATAGAACGCTTGCGGTCTGCCGGGTGATCAATACTGAATATTTACGGGGTCTCGGAGATTTCGTGGGAGCACCGAACGGTGCCAGCTCCGAGACGGGATCGGCGGGCAATTCTCGTTATAGCACGCGAGTGCAATCGCCTGGGGGAACGCCGCTAGCTCCTCCGTCGCAAATAATCAATTTGTTCTACCTTAAGATTTCACCAGGAGCCGCCCGTTACCCGGATGCGATCGATTTCCACCGGTATATCGTCCTATTACAGGCGCTAGGGCCACACAGGATGGGAAAATCGATCGATCTTCATAGACAGCACTCCCAATTCCCCAGCATGAACAGATTGAATTTATTTGATACGAACGAGATAGGGTACTTACTCAAAGTTACTTACTCAACTATTTACGGGATAATATAATTACTTTCGGTTTGATCACACGGCGAAGTCGGAACGGTCGATCAAGTACTACTAGTTCGGATGAGAGCAGAAAAATTCTGATCCTGTTCAGTGCTTCGGTCTTCTCTTTTATAGCCCCGGGGAGGGGATATCGGTGGCTGTGTGACGTCGAATTTCTCTACGTCAGCTGTAGTAGCGGGTGCAAATTCAGCACGAAATCTTGCCATCTCTTGAAAGTGGGCGTCAGGAGCTTCTACGTCACGGTAGTGCCGCTTGCAAAAGAATAACTCAGGAATTTCTATCATCTTGCGTGACATCAGGCGCACGTGTAGCGTGGTTTATTCTTTCATCGGTGCATGCGTACACTGGCTAATTTATCATTTGGATCGGGTTCTCGTCTGTTTCACGTTACCAGTAGAGGTCTCGTAGAACAATTTCGGAATGTCACTCTAAATTCATTAGAGCTTTTAGGCATTATTACGGTGCATTGTTACAAGATCGTACTCCTTTAAACCCTCGTTTAAACCAGTATCTTTTTCGTTCCCCATATACTTCTAATAGACGATCAAAAGCAATCACCCTGTACGTTTAAATATTTGGGCACTCAGTTATTTTTCATTTCCAGTTAAAGACAGCTTTAAAATGTATTAAAATTTTTGAATTTTGTGTACTTTTAATCATCTCTTTAAATATTTTTAGGCATAGGTAACATTTGCAATAAGGAAAGTAGTTGGTAAGCTATGGGAGTGCACACTTTAAATGTAAAATAATTGGCATGCTAAACTCGAGAAACAACAGTTTAGGCTGAATAAGTAAAATGAATGATAGAGTGAACACTTAATTATTAAAAGTTCGTAAAGTCGTTCATTTTCGATGCCCCTTTTAGAATGATGTAATTTATTTTATTTATTTATTTATTTATTTCAATAAAGAGTCTATCTGAGTCTGTGAAGATCTGCACAAAACAATTTGAGACTTGGCACAAGACAATAGGATATAATAAGTCGGCGGGGAGATTATAAAAACGTTATACCACATAGCCTCGATCTAACATTTCTTAAGACTTAAGGCATCGAAAATGAACAGCTCTAATGCTCAAGAATGAATATAAAAATATCGGGATATGCCCCAGCAAAGAAAACAAGCAGTTACCATTCAGCATTATTTAATTAGAAGCAATTTACATACAACCAAACCTCAAAAAACCATTTTCGTTTCTGACGACAATCTCCCGACATTTATAAAAACGTTCTTTACAAAGACTGTAAAAACCCACAGGGTTTAAAACAAAATGTCACCTTTGGATACTGGCAGAAGCAGGTCCCAGCCAACCAAAACCAGAAGCGATGCTGTTTATTTCGACCTGTTTCCAACAGCAATAGGGAGCGTGTTTCTGACAACTCTTTCCCGGAACAGGGCAAGCGGTTTCTAGCATCAGGTCTGAACGAAGCAGACCCAAAGAAATTGGCTATTGCACAGGTAGCACAGACTCAGTTAATGAATTACACCCAAGAAATTGTAAGACATCTCGGACAATTGCAAATTTAAAAATTACACCTAAAAACGTTGAATTTTGGGCAGCCAATACGCTGTTCTTTAATAGACACTTTGTAATTTTAATTTTGAAAATGTCCAACGAATCTTTCACAACATTTACTGGTGTAGAATGAATTTAAAAAAATTTTAAGAGACCACTATTTGTTCTTAATTCTCCATGATCTAAAGCTACATTGCAAATTTAAAAATTAACTCCATTATTCCAGATAAAAACGTTGTTCACAATCAGATTGGTTACAATCGGCATTAATCATAAATAAAAAGTGTTTAGTATCCTCTATCGAGATGCAAAATGTATTTATTATAATTTATTACTGACAATAATCAAACAGCCGTCGTTAAAGTTTTGTTTCTTTTTTTTATTGGCGTTCTCCTCAACGGCTATCGCCTTTATAACGAAGCAGGGATATATGGTTGGATTTAACCAGTATGATGTCGATTGTGAGGCTGACCCACCATCCCCGCCTCTTTTCGAATACCACATACAAAACACGATATGTGATTATTATTCAATATTATAAAATAACTAATTATTATTAAAAAAAAGAAGTGTATCGTGCAAAAGAAATCAGTCAGAATGTATTAATGAAAATTATTTAAAAATTAATAGAGGTCTCTTAGAATTTTTTGTGCTAAAATCGAAGAAATAGACTAGTGGGACACTTGCATACATGACAATTATTTACTCAAAAACTAACAATTGTAGGTGTGTATTAAGAAATAAGTGTAATCATCTAAGATATTCAGTTCGAAGACTAGTTGGAATGCACACCTATATCCTCTCCTATCCTGAGCTATCCTAAGCATTAGCCCAAAAGTAGAACATCTTACATCCCCGACTCCCATCTTTCTTTGCACAATTCTAGCAAAAATTTTTGACGTGCCGGAAGTTAAACTAATCGTTCTAAAATGATCACATTTCACGCCTTTCCTTTTCGACAGGGTTACAATGATGTTTCATTTGTAATTTTCTAGAATCTTGCCTAACACGTATGCTTAAAAATGAATACATGTACCAGGTGACCAGATAAGAATGCAAAGTGCTGTATCTCGGAAGCTATTCATCATAGAGTCTTGCGGTAAAAAAATTTATTACTAAAGTGGCCAAGAGAAGACTGTGGAAAATATTTTCAGATTTCCAATATGGTCGTCAGGGGGCGTTTAAAGTGATTTTTCATTGAAATCCACCTAGTAAATGTACCAAAAAAATATGTGTTTTTTAAAGATAAGCTTTATTCGAGTAATTTTTGTTTAACACTTTTTGACGTATCTATTAAAATGAAGTGGTGGGGGGTGATTCAATGTTTTTTTACATAAACAGCTGTAACTCCTAAACGACTGAACGGATTTTAACAAACTTGGTCTCGTTGGAAAAAGCATTTATTGCTCCATCAAACCCATCTTACCTGTGATATGTCCAATTCTTAGTGATGCCGCTAGAGCGCGTTTTTTGATATAATAACAGAAAATTGCAAAATTCTCTAAAAAATTAAATGCAATAATATGACTTTTTGTCATAAAAATGTAGTGAAATGATACCTAAATAGGCTAGTGAAGACCACATCTCGATATCTTATTCATAGCCAAAAATATCGAAGAAAGAAAATTTAGTTATAAAATTTTAGAGAGACGCTATTACACCGGTATTTATTCTTATTTATTTGTCTTTTTTCAAGATTCAGTGATAAAATTTTATAATTTTATCATTTTTAACTAATAAAAGTATTCTTAGTTCAAACAATTAAAAAGAAACGTGTAGGGGCATAAGAAGAAAGAAGGACCGATTTTGAAATAAAACTAATGCCTCCTTAAATGCTCGAACTGTCTTCCATCACACTCAATGCATTGTTGGAGCCGCTCATGCGTAGGCATTACAGCAGCTTCAATTCTGCTCTTGACAGGCTACGGATGGCCTCTTGTATTTGTATGTTCGTGTCGTCTCTCGTTGTTGGTGGAATTTGGTAAAAAATATCTTTTAAGCGACCCCATAGATAGAAGTCCAAACAGGTGAGGTCTGGGGATCGGGTGGCCAAGGAAATAGACTTCCTCGTCCAATCCACCTACACGTTTTTTTTATTGTTTGAACTAAGAATACTTTTATTATTTAAAAATTATAAAATTTTGAAATTTTATCACTGAATCTTGAAAAAAGACAAATAAATAAGAATAAATACCGGTGTAATGGCGTCTCTCTAAAATTTTATGATAACTAAATTTTCTTTCTTCGATATTTTTGGCTAGGAATAAGATATCGAGATGTGGTCTTCACTAGCCTATTTAGGTATCATTTCACTACATTTTTATGACAAAAAGTCATATTATTGCATTTAATTTTTTAGAGAATTTTGCAATTTTCTGTTATTATATCAAAAAAAGCACTCTAGCGGCATCACAAAGAATTAGACATATCACAGGTAAGATGGGTTTGATGGAGCAATAAATGCTTTTTCCAACGAGACCAAGTTTGTCAAAATCCGTTCAATCGTTTAGGAGTTACAGCTGTTTATGTAAAAAAACATTGAATCACCCCCCACCACTTCATTTTAATAGATACGTCAAAAAGTGTTAAACAAGAATTACTCGAATAAAGTTTATCTTTAAAAAACACATATTTTTTTAGTACATTGACTTGGTGGATTTCAGTAAAAAATCACTTTAAAAGTTTAAGATGACGGTTACGCCCCCTGGCGACCATCTTGGAAATCTGAAAATATTTTCCACGGTCTTCTCTTGGCCACTTTGGTAATAAATTTTTTTACCACAAGACTCCATGATGAATAGCTTCCGAGATACAGCACTTTGCATTCTTATCTGACCGCCCGGTACATATACACTTATTAGTTATTATGAAATCAAGTATGACGAAATAAGATATTTTGTATTACAACTATGCTATGTTTCATTAAATAAACTGCTTAGTATATACTTGTATGATTATATTTTCGCAACTAACACTTTTCATTTTCTATACAAACCAGTACGGATTTATACAAAATAGCTCTATTCATGTCGGCACTTATATTTCTAATCCTAAAAACTTTTGGAGTCATGCAAAAAAAGGCGTATGGCATGATCGACTCTCATAAGTAAATTTGACCAGCTCACCCTGAATATCTGTTGCTTTGATGACTTTATTTGACAAAGACTCGTGCAGATTTTTGAGCAAATAATTGAACAATAAGCACATGCCAGTCCTTAGACATATCCCAGTATAAAACAAAGCGACTTGAACCAACACGTCTCTTACCTGTGATATTCCTTCTTCCTGAACTTTCTCATAAATTTTAAACAGTTTTCGGGTAAAATCGTCGACTTGCACCGTTTCTTTTAAGCTTTCCATCAGAAATTCTTGATCGTAGGCCACCTTATGCATGAGTTCGTTTAATAAAACCTGAATTTCAACGGCTTTTTTGAATTCTTTTCGCGGAAAAGGGGACGGTGTTAAAATGAAAGGAGCAAACTGCAAACTATCGGCGGAAAAGTGAGATTTCGATCTCATCGCTGCACCATGCATCAAGGCCCAATCTTTTGCTTTCTGGACAATTTCTTTCAAGACATCTTTTGGGAATTCGAGAGGAATGTCGCTGGTCAAACGACGAATTTCTTTAGACATCGTATTACTAAAATTGAACTAATTTAACAGTAAAATATAATATAATAGAAGTACTTACATTTTTTATTACTAACTGCACTGCACTGTAAATTTTGAAACTGTTGCGTCAAAATGACACACCAGCAGTCTACAAAAACAAAACATGCAAGTCAAGTTAAATAATAAGCAGCCTTATCAGAAACCATATTATTGGTTATAAAAAAATTAGTCGGTAATTGCTGTACGGGAAACTGCCTTTTATCGATACATAGTTTTAGGATGATATTCGTAAATCGAAAGAAGTGAGGATAGTCACATTTTTGTAAAGAAACCACACTGAAAAAGACAACCATCTGTCACCTGTCAGTAAGGTAGTAATAAACTTAAAAAACACAATTCAATTCACCGAAAATGCAGTGACGTAACAGGTCAGTTTCCCATTTCAAATGAAATTGCGGAAATTGTGGAAGAACGCAAAACCAGTTAACAATTTCTTTTGTTAAGGCACTGTCCGTAACATTTTGAGTTTCGTTCTAATAAATGAACATTTTTTTGAAAAGTGTTATTTCCATTTTAATATATGAAACGGTAATGTTTATGTTTCGTTTCGTTCCGTTCCGTTCCACGTGGGTGCGTACTTTAGTACTTGCAAGTACTTCATGTTGTGTATACAAAAATACAACAGTGTTGACTGCATAGAAAACTTTAATTGGTGCGCTGGGCGTACGTATTAAAACTGTAAAATTTACTTTCAGATGACACTGACAGACGTCAAAGGCACGTGGCTTTGTTTTGTTTGGAATGAAAATACGTAATTACTTTCTTGGTCAATTGCAACATCATAGAATATTTAGGTGGCGATGATTGATATTCTACGAATTAACGGGAAATTATTCGGTTTCCCGTTTCCATCAATTTAAATTTCATCCAAATTCTTAAATAATATGAATTATTTGGGAAATTCATAAAAAATGCATTAGTTTCTTAATTGACTATTCTTGTCAACTAAGCGCCGCTTCCGGATGTCCGGTTTAAGATTACGAAATGCAACGCCAAGTGCTGCCATCTTTCGGCTTTTTGTGTAGTTGTTGTTGGGATCAGGTGAAATAGAAATTATTGGCAGATTATTGGATATAATTATCTAATCGGATTAATTTATCTGCCCCAGAAATACTAGAATAACGGTAGGCTTTCAAAACTGGAACATCAAATTACAATCGAGAGTGTAATTCATGGCTCTCGTGTTGTACTTTTTTGTTATGTAATGAATATTGACGATATTGTTGCACTTTTTTGTTGTTTATTAATGCTTGTTGTTTCAGATGTCCGAAGTTACCGGAAATTTGAAAAAGCCGCAGTTACGTGGACTTCTGCATGCCCAAATAAAAAGGAATGTGTATATCGGTATCGGTTTGAGCATAGCTGCAGGACTTTTACACAAATACACAATTGGTGAGCCTCGCAAAGCAAGATACGCAGAGTTTCATAGGTTTGTATTAAGAAAATTGATCCAGGACTTTCGTGCTAAACAGCTTTCTGTTTTTAGAAACTATGACCCATACAAGGAGTTTGACCGAATGAGAAATAAAGGACTCTTCCAATCCTGTGACCCTGATAAATAAATTTAGTGCTCGAAATATTACATTTAGTGCTCGAAATATTACATTTAGTGGAGTTTTAGATCTTACTATGTCGTAATACTCATATTAAATAAAATTAATGAGTATTAATTTTTCTTTGAATTTTGGTTAAAGCCAGCTTTGAAATCATTTGTCACTTATCAGCTGATGTTTAGGTACAATTTTGGCGCAAAATTTACGTTGGGGTAACTTAGGATAGAGTACTTTTTAATTTGTATGGGCGATTTAATGGTAGAAGGGGTACTACTGGAGGTTTCTAGGGGGCAATGAGAGTCTCATTAGAGTTGAAAATTACGTAAAACAAAATTAATTCTAATGTCAGCTGTCAAAAATCCCGTCGGTCTCTTCGATTGCACATATTGCGCAGGCAGTACGCGCATCTTGAATGGCGTCGAGTTGTTATTGTTGAAAGCGTTAATGTATTTGTAATAAAATTATGTACGTTTTTGGTAATTTTTGCGCGACAGTTTTACGTTGTTGATGAACTGTTGTTTATATCCTATGATATTTTGGTGATTTGGAGTGTTTAGTTTGGTTTTTGTGTGTCAAAAGTGTGTCACATAAAATGGGGTATGTAGTGTCTTTGCAAATCAATTTCCGCAATGATTATTCGCTTCTCATGTGAGGTAGAGAAGTACGGAGTGGTTTATTAGTATTGCTTTCCGTATAAAAATGGGTTTTATCGAGGCTGTTCAGGCCTACTTACATAAATAACGTTATTTTTGGCGATAGAACACATGGAAATCCACTCCCCCGTCTTGCATACAAGATGGCTGCGACCAGAACCATCTTTGCTTACGGCCAAATTATGTTTAATTTCTTATTAATTTTCGATTGTAGAGTCGAGCGGATTGAAAATTTAGCCTCGAAGGTGCTTGGTTCACTTAAATTGATGTTTATTTTGCCGTTTTCATTCAAATAAAAAATGTTCACCCAATTATTAACTTGGTTTATCGTTGTAGGTATCAGAAGTGACTCTTTTCCTAAGGAGAGAAGTATGTCTTTCGGAATGTGAGTCGAAAAGCTGTAAGTTTGCCGGGAAATATAGCAATGGCCCATTTTTGTGATTCCGTTGACGAAATTTTAGATGGCAGCAGACAGTGACGGCCACAACGTAACCACTGTCTTCACGTGCGAAGGTGATCTGTCAGATCCTAGCTTTCCAGGACAATTCAAAACCGTCTTGGATAAGCTAGGTGGTTTGTTGGGCCGGCATCTAGAAGTTCGCAAACTGGAGCCTTGGAATTCTGTGAGAGTGACGCTGTCTATTCCTCGTGAGGCAGCGTTGCGTCTCAGACAACTTGCCAACGAGGGATCGCAACAGCTTCGTGCCTTGGGCATTTTGAGTGTTCAAGTCGAGGGCGATCAGGTTATTTCCCTGCGGCTCGCCGGCAACCACAACTCCGAACCTCAGGAAATCATCTTGCAAACAGCTCAAGGTACGTCCCAGTTACCCTCTCCATAGTTTGTTTCTGTTTTCCCCTCGAAATAAATAGGATTTCGTTATACAGGGTTGATCAGCCGCAATTACCCAAACGTGGGTGCTAAATTTTATTTCATATATATCTCAGAACTTGGAAGTTGAGATTTTACAGATTTTTAGCAGTTTTATATGTTTCGAGCTTTTTATTTTATAAATTTCCGTGGTGCAAAATCAGAATAAAAAATAGCGAAGCAAGAATCGCGCGGAATCTTTTTCTTCACTTAATAAAAATCATTTTGATCGAAAACACATTTATCTACAAGTTTTTTCAACTGTAATGTGTCACAATTTGATGGATTATTATATTATTTACATTGTTTTTATTTGTTTTATGTTTAGCTACTTTTTAGTTTGTTGCTAAAAGCTGTTAAGAAATTAAATATAAATTATTGTTTTTTTATTTATTGTTCTGTACGAGTCTTGTTTTCAACAATACGTTTCTTTATAGATGGCGGAAATTCATCGACCAGTGCAGACTCAGGCTTGTCCGCCATCCGGTCGAGTGACACCCAGCCAGCTGATGCCACCGCGGTGCCTAGCGAAAAGGTGCAGTTCAGATCGCCCAACGTTGTGTGCCCGCCAGACACCATCGTTCCAAAAGTGCCCGTTCCCAGCGTGTCGAACAACACCACGCCTCCTGCGACCAAGGGATACCCCGGACCGTTTCCTTTTGCCAGCATGAACCAGGCAATACACAGCCGGGACAATCTTAGTGCAAGCAGCAGTTTCGCGACCCCACCTCCGCCGTATCCGGGAAAACACCCGCCGGTTACATTATCCAGCCCTCTGCTGGTTAATTTGCTGCAGAACGAAGGTGCCTCGTCTAGTTTAAAATCGAGTGTCGAAAACAGTGCCGTTTCTACTTCCGCGGTTGTGTATAATTGTGCTCCGGTAAGGACGGTTACTACAAAGTCGCCATTGCCTCCGAGTTTGATTCAAAAGACGTTACCGACGCCGCCGGTTAGAGCGAGTGTGGCAAATGCGACATCGGTTGCGAATATGTTGCACCAGAAGGCGGAAACGCTTGCTAACCACACGTCGATTCCGTTGTCCGTGACGCAACCCAAAACTTTACCCAACGCAGTGCAACCGATTAATGAACTATCAAATTCCAGTGTAAACGCCTTGTTACCAAATGTCAACATCAAAACTACCCCCGCACTGGTCAATTCCAACCACGGTAGTGTAACAAGTGTTAATATCAAACCGCAATCTAATCAGATATTCTCAAATTCCTTGGCCTATTCTACAAATCTACTTTCTACCACGAATAAGAACAATCCTTGCCGAACTCCGCCACCGCCACCACCAGTACCATCGGTTACGAATTACCGACCTTGTCCTCCGCCATACCCAGTGAGAGATTGGGATCCAGTATCTCAACAACTGTTGGAACTAACGCCGACTCTTACGGACTTGAAAGACGACGATTTGGACCATTTATTACCTTCGATAGAACAAGAATTGGCGAGCAGCCCTCCTGATCTCCCAGAGGAATTAACGAGCACGAGTGACAGGCGGAACTTTCTTATAAATCCACTGACGGGTGAATTGGAACTGCAGTCGAGCAGTGACAGTGAAGTAGACGAACCGAGTGATGTCTTCACGGGATTACCATCTCCAAGTGCTTTATCCGATGACGATACTAGTTCGACTATCCGACCGGACACTACAGACCAGAGTGACAGTGAAACCAGGTCCATTCACAGCGATAGCGGGAAACATTCGCGGTTAAAAAGTGCAAAATGTCGAGATCGTGGCCGCGATTCTCCTGGAATTAAACCGACGGAGAAAATAAAGCTCCGTTTAAAGCTGGAAAAATCAGAACCAATAAGTCCCGCGTACAAGGTAGACGTCAGTTTCATCAACATGCAACCCAAAAAAGCTACATCCGTGGCACTGCCGCCTGGCGAAGAACTCAGGGTACCTCCTTTGCATATATCGCTTCGTGGCAGGAATCACGCCGTCATAAGTAATAAAAAGAAGGTAAAATTCAACCCGGACGGGACCCCGGTGAAACCGAAGATCCGTAAGTTGTCCGAATCGTTCAAACTCAACAAGAAGAGCGATAATGCGATCGATGACCCGACCAATACAGAAATGACTGTAACAGATGGTGCACTAGAACCGAAGAAATTGAAGAAGCCCAAATTGAGCTACGATCAGACATTACTAGTCGGCAACCATGTATTGAATCAAGAGATATCCGAATTTCCCAAACACAAACTGGCCCTCTACAACTTCAAAGAAAAACTGAAAGAGCGGCGCGGGAGCGACTCGGAACTCTCTCGCACGTCAAAAAAGTACAGTGAGAGCAACGGCCTGGTTTTGGGGGACAAGAGGAGACGTCTGAGCCAGGTAGACTCAGATTTGGAGACTCAGTCGTCCGTTTTAGGCTCCACGAACACGGGCACCGTGATGGCTCTTCCGAATCACAAACCGAGGAAGGAAAAACAGAAGATCAAGGAGGGCATCAAGTGCAAGAAACTGGTGAAACAGGTGGCCTTGCCAACCGGTGACATGGACATGGAAGCTAAGTTCAAGCAGAGATTGCTGGAGGAGCCCGAAAAAGGGATTCCGAGGCCGCCGCACCGAACTGAGGTGGCGCATAAAATGACGATAGATAACATCCAGAAAGAAAAGGTAATTTGGTTATAATAATAATAATAACGTTAATAGTAGTTTATTAAACATTCAAGAAATTATTTGCAGTTTTAAGTTATAATTAGAAGTGTATAAAACAACCGAGAACTTTTGAGAACTTTAAATGTATAAAAGGAAAAGTTCGTCCAGTGGATGATTTTCAACTTTCCCTCACACCAGAAAAATCGACAAAAAATAATAATAAATTTCCAGAAATATACACAAATATATAAATACGAAGGGTAAACCGCTGACCATTTATCTGTACACTAATACCCCTTTTCAGTATAATACCTAGGTATTTTAAAATAATACCTGATAATACCTAGGTATTACTCAATAATACCTTGGAATACCTGGGTATTATTGAATAATACCAATAATACCTGGGTATTATGGAATAATACCCCGTAATACCTCGTTATACCGCGTAATACCCGTGCATTTTGAGTAATACCCCATAATACCTAGGTATATTATTTAATAAAATATGCATTTTAGGCAAAACATAGTAACATCAATATTAAGGAATCCAAAGATTCAATCAAATACAGGTTGTTCCATTTAAAAAGAAAGTTAAGTGCTTTGCAGAAGAACCGGGACAACCTGTATAATTGAAAATAATTTAATATAATAGCGAATCAAAAATCAATGGGTGTGTCTCATATAATACAACGAAAACGTAGGTAAAAGCCGAGGTAAAAGCTGACTTTCATGTGGGTCCTGAGGAGCGTAATTTCTAAACCCACCCCAAGTTTATATAGGATACTTAATCCCATGGTAAACAAAGTTGCGTAATCGCTTGAACTTCTTTAAGTTCACGTCGAGGTGCATGTCAAAGAAAATGTTGATCAGCGATGCCTCGTAGCACGTTGTGGACGCTTCAAGCGACTAATTCGCTGAGCCCGAGTTCGCGGCTCGCTCTCGGCGGGTTCATTTTTTTCTCAACAAATTTTTTGCAACAAAGGTTCCATGGTTTATCACTTTCTGGTTTTGGGAGAGCGTATTCAAAAACGGCCGTTCATCGGGCAAAACGGATTGCAGTATCGAGTCTTTTCTACTTCCGTTTCAAAGTCGGATGAGTTTAGAAATTACGTCCGTGAGAAGGAGAAAATAAGGGAAAAAATCTGAATAAGAAAAGAGCGAGGAAAACAGAAACCTAACGAAGAAAAAATAGAAAAAAGATAATGGTAGAAGCAAAAGAATTTCTCAACAATTAGCCACGACCCAGCAAATTTTCACAATACTGTTTAAACTAACTTACTATACTAAAACTGTGAGCAACTGCGGTATTTTATTCTACAATATGCCCCATAAAGTGTTCTACATAGAATTTTCTTTATTCATAATTTCTCAAAAAAAATAATAAAATTTGATGCATGAAAAATGTACTTTTGACAATGCCAAACTTCAGATATGATTTACTGGGAGTTCAAGGAAATATGAAAATGCGCTTTGGAAAAATGAAAATTGTTTGAAATCAACATTTTTTAAACAAGTTAATAAAAGAACATAAAAATACAAGACAAAAGCCATAAAGTTTTTCATGTGAGATATAATTACTGAGAACATTAAAGTTAAAAAGAGGATCTTTCACTTTTTCATCTTAACCTTCAGTTTAGTCAAAAACTACACACAGACACAGTCATTGAAAAAGCTAGAGCCAAGGGCAAAAATGTATGTTTTCAATTTTCAAATACATAACTCCTGCCTATATACATTTTTCTCCGAGTTTTTCTCCTAAAATGCGCATAACAAAGAAGTTTTCCCTTTGCCGCTGCTTTTTCAATCAAGCTGAATACGTTCCATCAAAAATATAAAGGTTTTTCCTCGGGTTTTCACTTGCATTTTATCTTCTATTTCGCCCTTTTTTTAAAATGTTGATTTGAAATAATTATTCGAGTGATTTTAAATTCGCGAAAACACAGGTTTCTTTCTCGCCCGCATTTTTATCCTCTTTAACTTCTCCATTTTAAAAATATTAATTTCAAATAATTTCCATTTTGCCAAAGCAGATTATTTTTGAATTGTTTGTACTCCTACACATCACACCTGAAGTTTGCCATTACCAAAATAAGTTTTTTATGTATCAACTTTTATCAAAAATAACTTTTGGTGGGTAACACAGTGGATAATAAAGAAAATTTCCGAACGTAGGACTTTATGGTACACACCTCGGAACGCACATACAATGCGTTTATGTTAGAGTAAATGATTTGCAGAAGGTGGCGACGAAATACACTTTACAACGCCAAACATCTTGCTAATGTGTAATATTAAATTTAAATTTTTCTCGTTTGGTAACAGATAACAATTGTTTAATAGATAAACCCGTTGAGTTGTATACTCACTGTGTTGTTTGTTGTCCGCGAGTACTTACATGAATACAACAAATTTTCAATTTTATACCACCCTACAAGCCCGTCTATAACCGTAAACTTCAAACTAATTAACCAATATAAAAATTCTTGCCTGTTTATTACTGCGCACACAGATTATTGACGCATGCGTAAATGCCGTTGTTTTGGTCGGGATGTAATAATGCTCCTCATAATACCTGCATAATACCTAATAATACCCCTGAAATACCCGTAATACCCACAAAATACCATTAATATCTTTGTAATACACCTGTAATACCCCTAAAATACCTATAATACCTCCATAATACCCATAATTCCCAAAGGTTGTACACCAAAATACCTCAGCGGTTTACCCCTTTTATAAATATACACAAAACCCAAAAATAACAAAATATAACAGCCCCAACAATCTGATTGCACAACAGCATTGTGGCAGGCGTCCATGAAGTACATAATATTAATATTAACACAGATTGCACACATCAAAGCTTGCACTTTACAGATTTTTTTAAAGCATTAATACTACCAATTTCGTTTCCATTATTAGTATTCAGAATTTTTGGTGCAATATAAGAAAAGCCACTCTCAAATAGTTTAGTCTTATGTGCAGCAACGTCAAATTGTTGATTGTAATGAGTGTCTCTAATATGCACATCACTCCTAATCTTTAATCTTCGATATAAATACTCAGGCACCCCCCTATGGAAGACACTGTACACAAAGCACGAGACATGAAGTTGCATCCTCTCGTTCATCCTCAACCATCCAATGTTTTTTATATGCTCACTTGTTCTCTCTCTTCTTGGTAGCCCTAAACAGTAACGCACAGAATCATTTTGTACTCGTTGAATCATACTTTTATTTTTCTCGGTTAAGAACGGCACATAGACAGAGTCACAATAATTGAATAATGATAATACCAATGATTCTACAAAAGTAATCTTCGCACTAGTTGGCAGAATGTTCTTCAACACTTTAGCAAAGGCATTCTGAAACTTACATTTCACGTGCTCATTAAATGAGAGTTGTTCATCCATTCGCAATCCCAAATTACCAACGCATCCTGTATATGGCAGCTCCGTATCACCCAACACAACATGCCCCCATGACTTGACATAAGAAACTGCCTTCCCCGAACCAAAAACTATCACCTGGGTCTTTGCTGGATTCACAGTCAACCCACTCACACCATTCTGCCACAGCACCAATCTCTGCATTCACAGAAGCAAGCGCCACCTCTATTTCCCCTACTGGGAATGAGTGTAAATACTGCACATCATCCGCATATAAATACAAAGTTCCACTCCCAACAATATCCGGCAAATCCGCAGTAAACATGTTAAAAAGAACAGGGCCAAGCACAGGACCCTGCGGGACACCAGAAGTTAACACAACTGCTCAGAATATCTTATTGAACCTTCCATATTTATCCTAGTTGTACATGTTCTCTGCTTAATATAGCTTGTGAACCATTTGAGTGCTACAGCACTGGCGCCATAATACCCCAACTTTGCCAGCAACAATTCAAAATTTACAGTATCAAAAGCTTTTGACATATCAATCAAAACCATTATTGTCACCATACCCCTATCTCTTGCTGTTATTGTTCATTTGGTTTCTTTTTATCGTAAATTAGTGCTTGAGAGAAAATGTTGATTACTCTGCAACACGATACTATGAAAGTAAAGAATCAAAGTGTACGTTTTAATATGTAGCAGCATTTATTCGCAAAAATTGGAGCACCACACAAGTCTAGCCTGTTCCCGAACTATTTTCCATTTACCGGAAGTTGCATTTACTTTCTTATTTGACCCCCGTATATAATTTTAATTCACGACTCATAGGTAAACTTTGAAATAGCACCCCGTATATAATTTTAATTCACGACTCATAGGTAAACTGCCCCCACCCTAACAGCTGATTGATTGAGAGCATGTCAGCTGATTTACTGATTATATAGGGAAGCTTTCGAAAGTGGCAAGTTTCTTTGAAAATTGTGGTTTTAAATGACAAAATTGTTAATGTCTATTTTGAAATTAGTTGGATGTGTACTCGTAAAATATTTGACCCAGATTCTTTTATTTTTCTCACAGCGAACGTTTCAGACATCTAAACCAGCATCAAAGTTAAGACGCTGGCCCTTTAAGCCTTTTGAATGATGACGTATCCGGGGCAATGCCGAGAATTGTCGATATTAGCCGGAAAGTACAACCGTTGTTTGTTTATGCTTGCTAGCGCAAACGTCATCTTGTGTCAAACGCGTCAAACGTAAGCTGAATTAATAAACAATCGTGGCAATCTAGTCGTTTGACAGCTAGTGTCCAGTGTTGTTTTTCAGTTTGTCTAGTTCCCAAATAAGTGAAATTGTCTGAATCGGCTTTAACGAAACCTTGCTCTATTTTCCGTACACAAATATACTAATTGACACAATAAATAGGAATAAAAACAGAAATAAACGACAGAGAACTATTTATTCACCCAATACAAATAAAAATAATAAATGTCAAGTTCTGACTATTCCTTACATTATTGCTCCCTACTTTACCGACTCAAACTCCACGTAACTTTAGCTTTCTGGGTATCAAAACATCAATTCAGATGACCAATCACAAGCGCTTCTAAACTAATGACGTAACAGGGGCAGCACGTGTTTCTGTTTAATTCTCCGGGGGTGCGCTTCGTGCTAAAATCGCCGTTGTTTAAATTTTGAGCCATTGGTGAGTAAATAAATGTAACCCAGAGGGCCATTAAACACCTAGTTACTTATTTCTATCATTTTCGATTTTCTATTTAGTGCAACGGAAAAACATGTATTTAAGTATCTCCGAAGTGTAGCAAGAAATTTTGTGGAAGGTAGGAAAATAATCCTGATAGTTTTGTACATGTCGTTTGAGGTTAATTATCATCATAAAGTTTTCAGTCTGAAGACTGGTTAGACGCGTATCTCCATCCTTTCCTATCCTGAGCTAACCTACGCATTTCCCCAAAAGTTGAACATCCTACATCCCTAACTATTTGAGAGCAGTAGTCTAATCTGGGCCTACCCCTACCTCTTTTTATTCCTATCTCTGACTCTAGTATGTCACGAACTAAGACTTCGTGCCTCAGAAAGTGTCCTACCATCCTATCTCTCCTATTCCTTATTGTCTTCTATAAATTTCGCTTTTCTCCAACTCTTTCTAATACCTCTCTGTTGCTAACTTTATCTATCCAGGGTATCTTCATCATGCGTCTATAGCACCACATTTCAAATGCTTCTAATTTCTTCCTATCGTCCTAGTTCCGCACCCTTAAAAACATAATTATGTATGGAGTATGGACTCCATACATAATTATGTTTTTAAGAGCCTTTTCCGAGTTTCTACATTTATCATTCCTGAGCATAATAGTTGTTTCTTTTTATTAAATGCAACTTGATCCTGCGCTATTCTTTGTTTTACGTTGTTTTATATCTAGGGCTATTAGTTATTTGACTTCATACCATACTTAGCCCTCCGTCAAAACTGCTTCCATTTCATTAGAGCCCTTCCTAATTCTTCTTTGCTGGATACTAATACTGCTATATCATCTGCAAATCTGAGTATATTAATAGTTTGGCACTGATTAATTCCAGCAGCTATTCTGCCTTCTGCTTAAAAGCACGTACGTACATGGAGACAAATTAGGATTGTTTCAGAGCCACCTTAAGTGGGGTAGCAGTCTGAAACGTCTCGTAGTACAAAAAATCTGAATTTAGTTCTATAATTCAATGCCTGGCGGGGTATTTGCCCGAGGAGTAGTTGTTCGAACGGTCCACTACTACTAATTAATATTAATCGCATCTTGAATATATAAATTGAAAACTAGAGGTTAATTAATGCTATTTTATTTTTTGACAAAGCTGAAAAGTAGAAAACTTACATAACAGTACCTTACAGAAGCAATATTACAACTCACAAGCACTAGGAAAATCATCTTTAAAGTGTCTTGAACAAACACGCATAAATTTGATGATGGCTTTCCCGTTTTTAATTTCATTTGCGTCATAAGAAGGGGATAACCTAGGGAGTCCTATAATGAGAGAAGAGTTTGAACTAGCACTAAAAAGTTTAAGGAATAATAAAGCACCAGGTATAGATGGCTTGCAGGCAGAAATCTTAAAGTGCGCAGGTCAAGAGGTAATAGATCGTTTATTTAAATTGGTTAGTCGCATATACCTGACAGGCGAGATTCCAGAGGATTACAAACTGAACATCATGGTAGCTTTGCCAAAAAGGAAAGGCGCGGATAGATGCGAAAATTTTAGAACTATCAGTTTAACTTCCCATGCGTCAAAAATTTTAACTAGAATTGTGCAAAGAAGGATGGAGAAAAAGGCGGAAGAAATATTAGGAGAAGATCAGTTCCGATTTAGACGAAATAGAGGAACGCGCGAGGCCATTCTAGCTTTACGAGTAATTATAGAAAAAACGATAGAAAAGAGAAAGAGCGTATATATAGGATTTGTAGATTTAGAAAAAGCCTTCGACAACGTAAAATGGGGGAAGATGTTCGAAGTGCTGAGAAAGGTAGGGATGAAATACAGGGACAGAAGAATAATACATAATCTCTACAAAGAGCAAAAGGCAGTTATAGAATGTGAGCAGGAACGAAGGGAAGTAGATATCCGGAAGGGAGTGAGACAGGGATGTGCATTGTCACCTCTAGTTTTCAACTTATATATCGAAGATGCGATTAATATTGTTAAGGAAAGAACAGCCTCAGGGATCAATGTACAGGGCCAAACTATTAACATGCTCAGATTTGCGGATGATATAGCAGTGTTAGCATCTAGCAAAGAAGAATTAGGAGCGGCTTTGAATGAAATGGAAGCAGTTTTGACACAGGGCTACGGCATGAAAATCAATAAAAAGAAAACTAAAATTTTGGTATGTAGATGGAGTGAAAATAGAACTAAAATTGAAATACGAATAGGAAATGAGAAGATAGAGGAGGTCGCGGATTTCTGCTACTTAGGAAGTAAAATAACCCAAGACGGTAGGAGCACTAAAGATATAAAACAAAGAATGGCGCAGGGACGAGTTGCGTTTAACAAAAAGAAACAACTGTTATGTTCGAGAACGGTTAATATAGAGACTAGGAAGAGACTCTTAAAGTCGTATGTATGGAGTACGGCATTATACGGGTGCGAAACTTGGACAATAGGAGAAGCGGATAGAAAAAGAGTAGAAGCGTTTGAACTGTGGAGTTACAGACGCATGATGAAGATACCGTGGATAGATAAGGTTAGCAATAGGAAAGTATTAGAAAGAATTGGGGAAAGGCGAAAGGTATGGAAAACAATAAAGAGTAGGAGAGATAGGATGGTAGGACACCTTCTAAGACACGAAGGAATAGTTCGCGACATACTAGAGTCAGAGATAGGAATAAAAAGAGGTAGGGGTAGGCCTAGATTAGACTACTGCTCTCAAATAGTTAGGGATGTAGGATGTTCTACTTTTAGGGAAATGCGTAGGTTAGCTCAGGATAGAAAAGAATGGAGGTACGCGTCCAACCAGTCTTCGGACTGAGAACCTTATGATGACATAAGCTAATGTTTGGACTAAATATGGCGTCCAAATTCGACGCCATATTTAGTCCAAGCATTAACATCAGTGGAAAGCAAATTCTTAATAAAATCGAATGGCATTAAAATATATACAGGGTGCTATTTAAAATAGGAAAGTGAATGCAACTTCTGGTTATACTGGAAGTGAATTTTAAGTGTTTTTTACCATCAGTAATGTATTTACCATCCATGGACCTGGTCCAAATTTCAAGTATTACGTTAAATAGTAAGGCATTGGCGGGCTGCACAACGATTTCGTGGGCACCCGGTTTATTGTTGTGTTGGGGCGTTAAACGCCAAGTGAAAAAATTGAAAAAGTACCCGCTTGACCAATATGTACTTCGTTATATTGCATTGATGCTTCACATAATTTAACAATACTTCATACATACTTCACACATATTTAACGAACTTCACAAATACTTCACTTCGGACTTCATATACCTACTTCATGACGTGCGTACACCACACTTCTTCCTTTGGCTCTATTATTTTATAACTAATTTTTTCCTATTTTTTTTTTAATATTTATCTGATGGAAAGTGTATTTTCCAGGTGACGGATATTGTGCAGACTTTATCGGATAACCCGCCTTTGAAAGACAAACCGCCAGAGCCCGACAAATGCAACACTCCCGATCGGAAGACCGACATCTCCGACAAGCAGCCTGGGCGATCGCCGAATTCTGGAGGTCAGGGTGAAGACAGCGGGATAGAAAGTATGGACGCACTCAGCGAAAAGTCTCCCAACCAGGCGATCCAGAGTCCTCACGCAGATATGCCAGACGCTCTTAAACAAAAGACCCAAGTGCCTGACATGCTGGACATTGAAGCTCAACTGGCCAAGATGGAAGGTTTAAACGGAGAGGACCTGAATGAAAATAAGCATAACAACGGGCAGACGAAACTGGAGCAGTGTTGCGGCCTTACGACTGCTCTTCAGGACAGTTTGAAACAGGGAACGGTTTCCCTTACCACACATCCGTCTCCAACCTTGAAAGAGCAGTTGCCTCAGGTCGAAGTCAGTTTGGTGCCTCTGAAACAGAAACCGAACGAGGAGGAGTTAGAACCGTTGCCCATTAGAGTTACGCCGCCGCTCTACACTTACTCGAATCCAGAAAAGGGCAGAGGCACTGACAGCCCTGGACTGTCCGATGAAGACAGTAATTCGTGCCCTACAATCATGAAGAGCACCAGTCTTCTCGAACAGTTACTAATAGAAATCCCGGACCACCAGGCTCCAAGTTCCCCAAGCCCGGCTACGCGGTCCGTGCGAACTCGCGCTTCCTCCAAGATGAACAGCCCCGAGCTCAACTCGCCCATCGTCCCGAAGCAGACGATGCGCGCCACATCTTTGACGAAACGGAAACGACACGAATCGGATAGCTCGGGCAACGGAATGGACGAGTCCCGTGCGAAGAAACCGAAAAGTGCATCGGAGATGAAGGGTTGCGCAGACCTGCCGGGTAAAGTGCAGAACAGCGTCAAGCGGAACAATAAAGTGACAGAGGAAAGTTCGGATAGTGACGAGCCGCTGATAGAGAAAGTTCGTAAAAACAGTGTTAGTAATGTGAATAGCACGTCGAAGGGTAAACTTAAGACGGCACCGGCCGGCATTGTTAAAACCGTACAAATAAATACCAGACGATCGGTAAGGACTATGCCTGCGCTTAACACTAGGAGTAAGGGGGAAAAGGGAATACCAGAGTCTGACGTTTTGAGGAGGAAAACACGCAGTGCTGGTAAGTTCATCCATTAGCATTTTATAAAACCTTTTGTGTATTTCTCCTTTGAGTACTTGCCCGAGCAGCGGACGGATACTTGTAAACCTCCCAGACACATTGGCAAGCACGCCAGTTGCCTGGGTCCACCTTTAGAGCCTTGCATGTGCCAAACACGAGTCGCTTTCTTTGATTGGGACAGTACTAAAGATAAAAGCTATATAGCATTCCCACTGTTAATCATTTCACAGGAGAACGAACGATTTCGTCATCAGAACTAGGGCTGCCAGATGTTATCGATATATCGTTTTATATCGATATTATCGATAAGCGATATTGCAAAAAAACGATATCAATATATCGATATTTTCGATAATATTGATAATTTCGATAATATCGATATTAATTTACGCTAATATCGATATTTTCGATATATCGATAATACTGATATTTTGATACTATCGATATTTTAGATATTTCTATGAATAATATCAATGTGATAGTACCGATATTTTGACAATATCGATATTTACAAAGAAAATATTAATAAAATATCAGCAGTAATGAATAGGGCTGCCAGATGTTATCGATATTATCAAAAATATCGATATAATCTCATTATCGATATTCAGCCCTAATCAGAACTGCACAAAAATAATGGCATCAGTGGCGCTCTATCTAAGTCAGAGACTGTTAAAAATAGAACGCCGCAACCGTCCGACATTGCAGAGAGAGGAAAATGGACGTCCAGGAAAACTTGTTTGTGCGCATGCTTCGTGTGAAATAACTAGAACCACAGTGATCTTACTCATAGTCATTGAAATAAGTTATAAATTAAGAAATTTATGGTATTTTTGATGCTCCTAGTAGGGAAATTTCTGGATCAGGTCCAAAACCCCTATATAATTTTAAGAGAGATCATTGAACTTGAGGTCATTGAACTGGTCCTGAAACCCCACTTTATATCTACTGCTCATCAATATGGTTTTTTAGAAATCTTGTCCACTCGTAATAATTTCTGAAATACACATACTTATTCTTTCTTTTTTAATAACTGACTTATTTTTTAACAGATTTACATAAAATTCTGGCTGTATACATAAATTTTTTCTATGGTCAACTTGCCAAAATTAGAAATGAATTATTTTACAGGGAGTCCCGGTGAAGGTGGGAAATCTCTCTGCGTATAGATTACACGAAAATAACACCCTAAGTTCATACAAAGTTTTCTCCTACGACCTTCCCCTGCCGAAATATTCTCCCTTAAATTAGAGAAATGAAAATTGTTTTTTTGTACATAAAATTTTTATTTTTAATCATATTTCGATAATTTTCTTGGTGACGTACGTAGTGATTGAATGCCGATAAAATAATGCGACCCACTTTTTGATAGTACATCAGGGGAGCAAGGGGTGAACTACCCCTTACCTTCTTTACTTCATATTTTTTAAGGGGCTGAATATTTTTAATTTTTAACCGCATTTTTTGTTTCCCCGGACATTTTGCTAATAAAAAGTTACTCTTGTTAGGTTTCGATAAAATGAAGCGTTTTCGAGAAAAAAAAACTCAACGAGCAAGAGGTACCGTGTTTCTATGATTTTCGTTTTAATTTTTTCTGGTATTCGAAAAACCGAAAGCAATTTTTTTAAATGTAAATTTTCACTACCTTTCGCAAACTGTTAAGGTTATTTTTGTACGACGTTTCGTCTGTTGTCTACATCGTCGATTTTTATTTTTTTTTAATACGAACCTGGACAATTTTTTATGAATTTCAAAAGAAATAGCTAATGTAGGGTCAAATCATACTTAAAAAATTCCTAAGAAATAATTTATTGAAAGAGCTTTCGATTTTTTGATATCTTTGAAAATAATGCCAGAAAAAATAAAAACGAAAATCGTAGAAACACTGAGTTTTATTTTCTCGAAAACGCTTCATTTTATCGAAACCTAACAAGAGTAACTTTTTATTAGCAAAATGTCTGGGGAACAAAAAATGTGGTTAAAAATTGAAAATATCCAGCCCCTTAAAAAATATGAAGTTAAGAAGGTAAGGGATAGTTCACCCTTTGCTCCCCTGATGCACTATCAAAAAACGGGCCGCATTATCTTATCGACATTCAATCACTACGTACGTCACCAAGAAAATGATCCAAATACAATTAAAAATAAAAATTTTATGTAAAGAAAACTATTTTTATTTCTCTATTTTAAGGGAGAATATCTCGGCAGGGGAAGGTTGTAGGAGAAAACTATATGAACTTGGGGTGTTATTTTCGTGTAATCTATACCCACCCGAGAGATTTCCCACCTTCACCGGGACACCCTATACAGGGTGTCCACACGTTCTGCCCTTATTCAATAGGGCCTCTGTTTGCAGGGTTCCGAAAATATGTTTCATACAAAAGTTGCTTGGATTTAACTTCTCTATTTTCCAAAATTATTTTAAAGTATACAGGCCGTTCCATTTCTTCTGCAAGGCACCCAACTTTGCATTTTTAAATGAAACACCCTGCATCTGATTACATTTTTGAATTCCTTGTAGAATTTAAGGGACACCTTGTTAACCAAACATTGGATTTAACTCCCATAATTTCGTCTTTATTTGACGTTAAATATCGTAATTTTTCAAATTTTGTCAATTTTAACTTGGAAACTGTACGAGATATTAAAAATGGCTTGCATGTCCCTACCCTAGTTTTAATTCTCTGTCAAACGGGGGTGGAAAATACTGCTTCCCGATTGGTCATTTTTGACCCAGTCTAAAGCAGTATTTTCTGCCCTCTTTAGATAGAGGATTAAAAACTAGGGTAGAGACATGTAAGCCATTTTTTAATATCTCGTACAGTTTCCAAGTTATAATTGATCAAATTTGAAAAATGATGATATTTAACGTCAAATAACGCCGAAATTATGGGAGTTAAACCCAATGTATGGTTAACAAGGTGTCCCTTAAATTCAACAAGGAATTCAAAACTGTAATCAGATGCAGGGTGTTCCATTTAAAAATGCAAAGTTGGGTGCTTTGCAGAAGAAATGGAACGGCCCGTATACTTTTAAGTAATTTTGGGAAATAGAGAAGTTAAATCCAAGCAACTTTTGTATGAAACATATTTTCATAACTCTGCAAACAGAGGCCCTATTGAATAAGGGCAGAATGTGTGGACACCCTGTATATGTAGCTTTCACAGGTTGTGTCGGCCTATCGCTGAAATTATGGCCTGCCATCCCCTTCGGTCTACCGCCCTTTTTCACCAACTCTCCACTCCTATCTCCCTCAAGTCCTGAATTGTTTCCCCCTTCCATCTGCTTCTTGGCCTTCCTTATTCTTGCTGGTCTGATATTCATTAATCATTATCATCTTGGTGATTCTTCCGCTCTCCATTCCTTGGACATGGCCAAGCCATCTCACCCACTGCTGTTTTATAAACTGTACAATTGGTGGTTCATTATACAGCTCTCTCAATCCCTTGTTCATTCTTATTTGCCATTCTCCGCCCCATCTTCATCCCCCATAAATCTTTCTTAGAATTTTTCTCCCCCATATCAGCAGCTTTGCTTCCTTCACAGTCTCCAACTTCCGTACTTCACTTCCATAGGTTGCTATTGGTCTCAGTACCGTTTTATGTATTCGCACTTTCGCTTTCCGTTTTCCATGATACATACTTCGACTTTAGGATATGACTTAGTGTCCCCGCTGCTTTATCTCCTCTCATTTGCCTTGCTTTCATTTCTTCCTCTTCTCTTCCGTCCTCTGAGATCTGTACCCCTAGATATGTAAATAGCTTCACTGTTTCTATTACTATTTCTTCTTTATCCGGTCTTTTTATTATTAGGTTGTCATTGTCCTGTCTGTACTATTTGAATATTAACAATAATAAATAATGAACGTCTTTTTTAATGAAAATAAGAATGGCAAAGTTTAGCCAAACGCTACTCTACCACTTAACTGAAATATTTTCCAAACAAACCAAGTATTTTTTAATAGATACAGGATAATAAAAGTATAAGTACATCAGAAGGTTGAAAAGTCCAGTATGATGTTAAGAACTATCGTTAGTCATTCAGAGAGGATAAGATTTCAAAAAATCATATTAATCAGACTCAGAATTACCATAGTTTTCCCGAGAGTTTTCCCCATTTAACCTCGTCGAGATTGCAATGGTGAGCTAATAAAATTTAACGCCTTGTATATCCCACCTGTCTCTTGCAACATCCGCGATGAAGGCTTTGAAATGTAGATACATGTGTGATAGAATTGGGCTCTTCTGTAAAAGACCCAATCATATTATGCCAATATTACGAAATTAACTTATAAATAATAAATTTTTATGTTGCAAGACAACTGCAAACACCATGCGACAGAATTTAAGAAATTATGTCAAAATCCTTCTATAGCCTCTAAAATGAATAATAAATCTTGGTCACAGCTTAGATTAATTTGTAAAATAAATAGTTCATCGAGTATGTTTTCGAGTTCAATATGAAAGATGATAAAAATTACCTTTTCCGATATGAACGTAGTTAAAAAGTCTGGATGTCTTCCAATGTTTAATCTGAACGTGCCCCTGAAGCAAACAAAAATGAAGCCCCAATCGAGCATATATTCTACCGCAAGGTGGACTCGCTGGACAGCCATTATAAAAAAAAATAATAGAACTGCTCATTGGCCAGTGTCCTAATTTTGAGCAGTCTGTATGGGGAACTTTTAGCTTGGTTAATATTGAAGATACAAAGATGGTTAAATAGAGAAAGTTTATCAGAATCTTATGGCCACTAAATCTACAAGCAAATTTAAAAAATCCTTTTTGGTTTCTGAGATATCTGAAGAAAACAAAAAATTGTAATTTCCTTTTTTATCTATTTTTTTTTTATTATACATTGAACACATTTTCTCCCACCATATGGTAAACTTGCATTATAAAATAAATGATAAAAATAACATATTTTGTTAATTATTATTTGAATATGTTTACTGATTTAATTTTTTTGCGATTGACGTTGTAGCCTTTGTGGGCAGCAAATATAGTTCTGTATGACATCCAGTTTATTAAAGCATTCTTGTGGTCAACACTAGATACTGTTTCTCAAAACCATCAGTGTACAGATGACAGGTACTTAACACGCTCTTCTGTCGCAGTCAGACTTAGCACACAACGTGGCAAAACATTTTCTCTTTTTTTTAGCGTATTACAACTGTGTTTCTTGTCACACTTCTGAAATTTGGGACAAACTTACATAAGCCTTAAAAATAGAATGTGGGATTTTTAATTTATTCTTTACGTGATATCTACGAGCTGAAAACGAATTACAGATTCAACGAGTCCGTACTGTACTGTACTGTACTGTACTGTACTGTACTGTACTGTACTGTACTGTACTGTACTGACTGCACTGTATAGGCACGATCTCTTTAAAATTTTACCACTCAGCGAGACTTTCTGAAGTGAAATTTCACAGTGGCATTTCTAAACTGTTTATTGAGTTGGTTGTTGTAGCCAATGGATTGAGAAAGCTTTGGTTGATGTAGATGGCAATCATGTTCCGACGTGTTGAAAGTTCCTTCTTTTTCAGTATCGGAAGGGGAAGCGAAACGCAGGAAAGACATCAAGTGACAGTGCCCAGACGACTGCAGCTGCTGCAGTCCGTGTTCTGGCGAGGGAGAGAGCCCGGCAGCGCCCTCGGACCTGCTGAGGTCGTTGTACATAACTCATACAGAAGTCCTGCCTTGAATACTCGCGGAGATAGTACAAACAGTCCGCTGATACTGTATAGATTGTGATATATAACTACTGTAAATAGCTAGATAATTGTACATAGCCCGTGTTGAGTCACATGAGTATATAAATATATATATAGTAATATTTGTATTTTACATACACACGGTAATTGCATATACTTCTATTAATTACTATTATTATTTGCATTTTACGTGGATAAACATTAAATATTTTATTTCTGTGTATATTTTTTTATGATAATTTGTGAATTTGTTGACATTTATTTGTTTACGTTTTAGCTTATAGTTTTTGTTTTATTTATACCATGGAGCCTTCTAGGATGTTTCTTGTTTCTTTACGTAAAATACAATGACTTGTAATGTTCTTAATTGTAGATTTGTGGAAAGGTTGATGAATTATAAGCTATATATTGTTAAATAGAAATATCTTAATAATTCTACGTGTTTTATTAAGTCTCCTTTCACTAATGGACGATAACATTCTACACTACCGGACAAAAAAACCGGACACTCTCAGAATCACTATTTTAGTGAATAAAAAACAACGGACGGTTTGAAATGATATTTAACTATATTCTTTTCATCTTAACAATAAATAAAAAACAAGAAACAAAATGATTCGTCAACAAAAATTCACAGACCTCGCATCTTACGCAAGTATCACAGGCGTATTGAAAATACCGGCACAACTGCTCGGTTTCTAACATGTCCAACAGAAGTGATCTGTGCTGTTTCAAGTTGGTATATTATTGATAGAATAAAATAAATGATTTGTGACAAGCTCAAGGCACATAGTCAAACTGACGCAATACTATAAGAAATTGTTGGCACACCATGTATAAGAAATGTTCCTGGGAGTTGTTTTGCATATTGTCACGTATGGGAGCGATAAGGAGCTCCTAACTGGGCGACAAGAGGATGGGATTCATTCATTGAGAATCGGGCGTGGTCCACGTTGATAATAAAATCATATGAAGTATCAATCATTTGTTAAACTTTTTGTTCTCATTATATATTTTGTGAACTTTAAGAGCAATCCGCCCAAAACACAGACAGCTAAAATGTGCAGTTTCGTGAGTTACAGAATTTGCTCTGCAGCATTTAATCTTTGATATTTTTCTACAATTTTTTTTTTGATGAGTAGAGGAAAGAAAGTACTACGATATAGATTGATTATTTTCTGACGTAATGTTTTAGTTTTAATACAAAATAGAGATAAACATCAACTTTTTCAGGAATATACATAATATTTGTCGGCCCGTAGCATAGTTACTATACCTGATATTTAAAATTTAATCGAACGAGCTTCTAGCTTCGTTCTTTGACTATACATTGGCAAAATTTCAGTATCTCAAGTGAATAAATTCCGGAGTTATGTAAAATGCAGTAATAAGTGATTTTGCAATTAATGTATGTCGAACTACAGTCGATCTGCCCTCTCCACTTCCATGTGCTCGTGTAGCGCGCCGACAGTCGTGTCTGTTCGTTTGATTTCCACGCCCCGTCACACGTGCTTCAACGATCAGCGTAAATCCCTAAATTTTCATATTCCTCTATCTGACAAAAGTTCTCTTGTTTCTGTTTGATCTTGGAACTAGTCGAGTTGAGTAAATCCTATTTTTTGAAAAATAATTTCGACGTAGAACCAAATGAAAACTATATGGTTGTGTTCCTTGTATTATTTTCCACATGAATCTTTGGTTTACGACATTTCCAGTCTGTGCAGAACTTTTTTATTTTCCAAAAATGTAAAATTTTGCATATGTATGAAGCAGTTGGTTTTTAGCAAGTAGCACGTCATATCTCAGTAAATATTCGAGATATCGATTTGATTTTTTTAAATTAAAGTAGATATGTACATGAGCGCCTCTGACAGTACCAAAATATTTTATATTACCGCAATAGGTAAGTATTCTTTGGGGAAAATAAGTAGAAACTTCATCTTACACCGCTCATGCAGTGTAAATTTCGACATTCGACAAACTTTTATATTTTTATAAATATGTCAGTAGGTATACAGGGTGTCCCACGGTGGTGGCCTGTTAGAAGTTTATGGAGAACGAGAAATTTGATAAATTTGAAACTTTGCAAGGAGTTATAAGTAGTTGGTAGTGATCTACTTTTCTAAAATATTTTCAGACTTCTAGCACTTCCGATTATAACGGAAGTTGACATGAAGTTCAGTTTTTTAAATAGGGCAACCCCCAAATACACCACTATTTGGTTTTATCACATTCTAATTTTAAGCTAGTGAGTGTTTTGGATCAAAAGTTATTAGCGATTTTTCAAGAGGAAACGTGTCAAAATTTCGAAAAATAATTTTTATCTCAAAAAAGAGAAGAGATAACAAAAAACTTTCCGAGTAAAAATAATTCAAACTCGCGTGATAAAACCAAATATTGGTATATTTGGGGGTTGTCCTATTTAAAAAACTGAACTTTACGTTAACTTCCGGTATAATCGGAAGTGCTAGAAGTCTGAAAATATTTTAGAAAAGTAGGTTACCACCAACTATAATTCCATGCAAAGTTTCAAATTTATTCCATTTTTCGTTCTCCATAAACTTCTAACAGGCCACCACCGTGGGACACCCTGTATGCTTGGAATGAAATGAGAAAGGTTGTAAAAAATTTTTGGAGAAAGAATTATTATTATTATATCATAGTTTTCAAATTACGATTTTTTTGGCAGACGCGGCCTAATGATATCTCAAATATTTACCGAGATATGAAGTGCTATTTGTTAAAAACCAACTTTTTCATATACAGGGTCCTGCATCTCACCTCCCGTCTTCTACTACACCTAAACGATTTATTTTAGAAAAATGACTGAAACGGGACATTAGACTGTTTGTTAGAGAGCACATTTTAAAAATATTTTTGAATATACATGTTTTCTAATTACAATTATTTCGACATTTTCAAAGGTTTCACAGATATACGTAAAATCTTAAAATTATTATCTAATAAATAATAATTTTACTTGGCAGTTTTTAAATCAATGACTAGAATATTATGTTCATTATTTTCTAACGGACATTTGAACGGTGCTATGTATTTTGATTTTTTATAAAATCAATTGCCAAATTTATGCCAAAATTTACCAATAGGTTTGAGTGATGCAATGTGGCTGCAGCACGACGGAGCCCCAGTACATTATTCATTACGAGTCAGGGACAATTTCAACACAACCTTTTCAAACCGGTGCGGTGGATTGGAAGAGGGGAGCCATGTAATTGGCCACCCCGATCACCCGACTTAACTAAATTAGATCTTTTTGTGGGGCTACGTTAAGGAAATCATTTATCAGGAACCTCCAACCACACCAAAAAAAATGCAGCAAAGAATCAGAAATGCATTTCAAAACATTGCACCCGAGCTATTATTAGGAAGAGTAGCAAGGTCATTTCGTACCCGCCTCCGTTTGTGCCTCCAAGAGAACGGAAGACATATTGAACATAATGTTCTAGTCATTGATTTGAAAACTGCCAAGTAAAATTATTATTTATTAGATAATAATTTTACGATTTTACGAATATCTGTGAAACCTTTGAGAATGTCGAAATAATTGTAATTAGAAAACATGTTCATTTTTTAATTCTGCATCCGACGGGATAAAAATATACAGGGTGTCCCATTTGAAAAAATTGAGAAAAATAGTATTACATTTTGAAAAGTTTGGCATTGAATTTTGAACATCCTGTATAAGTTATTTTTACGATATTCATAGTAGGATAAACTGACCTTTTCTTATAAGCAACCTGCTGCTTAGTTTTGGTTTGAAGATGTTTCTTATATTTTTTATAATTTTTTTAAAACATGATTAAATTTTTTTTTTCTCGATTTTAATTTATTCCTCTGGAACTATCAAATCAAATTTGATAATATTCTAGGGATATGTACAGTAGCTCGAAAAGGGTCTCAAAAATCAATAAGACTACAGGGCATTCCATTTAAAAAAATACAACTTTGATGAACCACCAATTTTCGGGACACCCTGTATATTCAAAAATATTTTTAAAATGTGCTCTCTAACAAACAGTTTAATGTCCCGTTTCAATCATTTTTCTAAAATAAATCGTTTAGGTGTAGTAGAAGACGGGAGGTGAGATGCAGGACCCTGTATATGCAAAATTTACATTTTTCGAAAATAAAAAAGTTCTGCATAGACAGGAAATGTAAACCATCATTGTTAGTGGCAAATTATGTAAGGAACACAACTAAGTAGGTTTCATTTAGTTCTACGCTAAAAAATAATTTCGTAACAATTGAAGGCTGATTTTACCCCAATAAACGTAGAAGTGGGTAGAGCCGATAATAAACACAGACGAAGAGTTTCTTCAACAAAGAAACCTCCAAGAAAATTAAATAACCTCTCAGCTGCTCGGGCGAGAATTACCTCCAATTTTAACAATAAAAGTAAGTTCGCATTATAACAGAATTAATCTCATCATCATAAAGTTTTCAGTCCGCGTACCTCCATCCTTTCCTATCCTGAGCTAACCTACGCATTTCCCCAAAAGTTGAACATCCTACATCCCTAACTATTTGAGAGCAGTAGCCTAATCTTTCTATTCCTGTCTCTGACTCTAGTGAAATGCGGGAATATGAGTCAATAGTGTGAGATTCTTCCATAGCACCTCTTTTGTACCTACATTTTAGAGAAAAATGTTATACAAGAGACCCCTTTAATTTGTGATTCTCTATCTTATAAAATTGTTTTCAGTTATACAGACTGTCCCATTTTTTCTGCACAGCACCTAACTTCGTTTTTTTTAAATGGAACAACCTGTAGGGTATTTCACTTCATTTTCGAATTCCTTCATCGATTTGACTATCAGGTTGTATAAAGTAATTTGTACTCTTTATACTTGTGTTTCTTCAATCATAATTAGATACATTAGTCACTGCAGTGATTAATGAATATTATTCACTACACCAATAGGAACATCGCTTTGACCCTTTTTTACATTTATTTAGTAGGCCGCGATCGCGATGTGACAGTTCAAATTGAAACGTCAAATCAGCATGGTTTGCTTTTAATTTGAAATGCATATTCTAAAAAAGAAGATATAATGAGTAGTGAGAGTGAAAACGAGGTTTCTTTAACAGCACCAGCAATAAAAGAAGCTGCAGAACTTGCCTCATTAGATTCATTGCCCAAAAAACCAAGAAAATTATACCTGAGAGCGTATGTATGAATCTTTCTTACACTGGAGAAGGGAAATGAAGGTAAATCCTTTCTGGGAATCTGTTTTGATAGTCGTGGACAAATTATAGTATACAACTCGTTATAATGATGCTATTATTACCTCGGATGATTACAAAACTCGCTCGTTTCACTCGCTCGTGTTGTAAACTTCATCCTCGGTAATAATAGCATTCATTATAAACTCGTGTATAATATACTATCTTTGTTGTATTGCTGCACTACCAACAATGTTTAAAACAAAGTTGGAGAAATTAATATAATAGCGTCAAGAATTTACTGGGTAATTAAGTAGTGCCAGTTCGTGCGTCGTGCCACATACACTACTGCTGCTTTTTCAACCTTGTTTATCAGTTGCAATAAAGGTATACAAAACGTACTGCTTTGTTTTATAGTTGCCAGTCACTGAATGCGGCCAAAAAAGTGGTTCCACGGCCCACTATTTCCAGTCTTTCGGCAAGCGGAGCGAGCCGAGCGTTTAAGTCTCCCCGCCCCACCCCAAACCAAAACAAAACAAAAAAACAACCAAAACAGAGAAATCAACATACACTTCCACATTAAAGTCTAGTTATTAACAGCGTTGTGTTGTAAAGATAAACTCGAATTAGGGGCTTACTGCATTATCAGCAGGTCAACGCACGAAACGGCACTCAAACCAGGTAGACGTTTGGGATGACGCACGAAACGGGAAAATTTTCATCAACGCATGAAACGGGAATGCACGAAATGGGACTAAACGGGTCCATATATGGGGATTTTCAGTCACATAATAATGCAAATTATTCTTTCACTTTCGCCCAAAGTGTAGAGGCCATGTCTATTAATTCTTGTTCTGCAAAATTCATTTTCACTTAAGAAAACTTAATTCTCAAATCAATTTTAACAAATGTATGCCTTAACTTTTTCATAGCCAACCGAATAATTATCAAATCATTTTTGCAAGATTTATCTGGAAAATACAAATATTTCAAAAACGGTTAATTTTGGTGTATTGCAATAAGAAAGGCAATTTTATGGGGA
Organism: Xestobium rufovillosum; assembly: GCA_963966045.1. Classification (NCBI taxonomy): domain Eukaryota; kingdom Metazoa; phylum Arthropoda; class Insecta; order Coleoptera; family Ptinidae; genus Xestobium; species Xestobium rufovillosum. Next base: position 5,266,724 of record OZ014502.1, read on the forward strand.
ATCCAAAAATGGTATAAAAGCAATAGGGGTATATTTGAAATTAGAAAGTAATGGTGTTTTGAAATTGTCTAATTTGGTCCTGCAATTGCTAATATCCTGTATAATATTTTCGATTGTTTCTTACAGCAACAGTTATTCCCAAATGTTGCTTTCATTCCATAAAAATATTACTGCTACAGTTTTATTCAATTCCGAGATATTAAAATTTCAAAATTGTTCTGCATCTGCAAATATTAGCAAGAAAATGCCTGTAACTCAAAAAATATGAAGTTTAGAAAAAAATATTTCTTACAACCTCATAGTAAAATCGATCAAGGAATTCGAAAATGAAGTCAAATATAAGGTGTTCCATTTGAAATAACGAAGTTGACTTGCATACAGCAAATATGGGACAAGCTGTATAGCTAAAAATAATTTTAGCTGGAGCGGCTTGTCACTGGAAACAATTTTTATATGGAAAGTTGTTTAGTATTTCTAGCTGTAAAGGATATAACGAAGAATCTCGCACTATTGACTCATCCTGTATAGCTTCCAAACTATCGAAGATAGGCATTCTTATACCGTCACCAGTTTTTTGGTAAAAAATGTAGGTACCGAAGTGAAATGCCCAACAAAATTTTTTATGACAATTTTTTCATGTTGCACTAATTTCAAGTCGTTCTGAATGGAACAGGAACGCAATAAATAAATAGCCAAGTACTGTTTTTGGTTCTCTTGCACATTTTGGCAAATCTTTCTAAGTAATTAATAATTTACTAGATTTTTCCTAGTTTTTTATATCTACAACTATAAGTTCAAAAGTAAGGAATTGAAACATGTCTATTTATCGTCTGCCTTTATGATCAAACGCTCTCTTGACGCCTGCTGAATGCACACTGCTGGACTGCTGGCTTTGGGTTTCTTACCGACTACCGAGTACCGAGTGGCCCCCCGCCACTTCGGACTGGAGACTTTCCCCTCTCAGCCGGGATCGGTGGAATGGGTAGATTCGCACGGAGGGGTAAACTATCGAGAACGCGTATCTTGTATTTGGCAGGATTGCTCTTAAGTAGTTTCGTTTTAGTACCTTCTTACAATACGTAACAAAATATTAACGCATCCGTTTTGTACAGTTTGGACTTTTATTTTTATTTGTTTACATCTGGCGATCTGGCTAGCGCTCTCCATCCAATTTATTAGCGGCCTCGACTGCGCGCGCCGCCAACAGAATCTATCGCGTGTCGATACATTTTTCGTAAGATGAGTCCCACATACACGAGCCCAGAAGTATTTTCAATACTAAAAGATCTAATTTTAAGTGGAAATACTAACTTTCAATTTCATAAGTCCTGCAGACAAAACTATACAAGTTTAATTAATATTAGCGGCCAATCACTCTCTGTAAACAACAATGGTTCTGCGGCCTCTAATAGCAATACGCTTTTAAATACCTAGAAGACAGGATCAATTTAATATTAGAACCATGTGTTTAATTTGTGGCCGTGGATAGTAGTCCGCAAGTTACGGATCACTATCATTTGTCATTATGGTTCCGCAAGTTGTGGGCATGCGAACAGGTGTTAAATATTGTGTATCAACGCATTTTAGACAGACCCTTTACTTGTCCTCGCACCAGACACACGCATTTTATGCGAAAAAGATAATGTGGAAACGTGAGAAAAAAATAACGTTTACGGGAGCCGATCCTACCCGGCCGGAGAGTAACAAACCACTAGCTCTCTACGATAACCTACCTACCCACAAACGCTGTTGGGTAGGGAATGAACTAACGAAGTACTTATACGAAAGTATAACGCATAACTTGCAGAACTGTAGTACACTTGATGGGATTCCGTAACTTGCGGACTACTATCCACTGCCTTAATTTGTGGAGGATCTGGCAAAAGAAAAGGGAAATCACTTATTTCAATTCAAACTGGTATCGTACTACTAAATGTTTTATTTGGTTAATTATGTATTGTTTGTCCTTGTTACTATAGGCACGGGTGATTCCACTCGCATAAAAATGCTGCAAGAGAGAGAAATGACAATCGTATTATCTCTAGACTGATTTTGTATGAAGACTTATTTGCATACGATGCAAAATACCACAAATTGTGCTACGCAGAGTACATATCAACCAGAAATATAAATTCCCACAAAAATAAAACTGAAAGAAATACAAAAAGTACCGATCGCTTGTTTTCAACATTTTCTTCTTGGATTCAAGAACACATCTTAGATAATAAAGAAAAGCTGCCATTAAGTAACTGCAGTAACACAAAAATATAATTCTATGTTACGTAATGCAGAAAGATCCCCAATACAATCCGCGAAACTGAAAATGAAATTGTCGAAAAGATTTAAAGGCTCTATTCAATTTATTCGTAGACCAGGTCAGGTCAGGTGATTTGTTGTGTTCTGGCAAAGAACTTTTGACAAAAAAAATCAAGCATGTAAATGAGGACGCAAGCTCTACATCTACAGACGAATCGTCTGATTTTAATCTAGAAACAACGGGTGATACATTATCAGATTTGCAAATTCTTCACAGAGCTGCTGCAATTTTAAGAAAATGTATGGAAAATTTAGCAAAAAAAATCATCCTTCCCCAGATGATATAAACAGTAAAAGTTGCGCTAAACAAGTACCTACCTCATTTACTAGCATTTATTTCGTGGCTATTACAGAAAGAGAGTTTTGAAAATGCATTGAAAGAAGATTTTTAAGGTGGCATTACAACGCTGTTCTTTTGCAGAGTAACTTGGCCGCGTTCTGTCTCCTTCTGGTGCTCGGCTATTCCCCATAGTCTATCCTTTTCACTCGCACGGCTCGTCCCGTGCACCGAAAGTGAATTTTTGACATCGGCGCATTGAAAGTGTTATAGGGGACTTATTTTTGAAACGCGACCATACATTATTCGAAATCATAACTTCGTTATACCATAAGGAAGTTTTCTATGTAAGAAAAAACAAAATCCATATCGTGAAAAAAAAAGTTATCCAGGTTCAAAGTGGAATGTATTGTTACCGATGTGGCGACATATTTTAGATACGGTGCAATAAAATTAGTTTGGTTTCTTGTATTTACACAAAATTTACACCATTAAAAACGTCAATATTTCTTCAACAATTAAAAAAAAACGCAAAGTTCTACAACTTGTAATTTTCGCATAAGATGCCCGAGAGTCTCCCGGCGCACGGTGGGATAGATTTACTGCTTTTTCACCCCTAATTTTTTTCGCTACCACCCAAAAAAGTCGTAATTGCCATTTTTAGGTGCCAAGAGACTTTTAGAATCATCTGTGAGAGTTTAATCTGGTTATACTTTGGGATCACTCAAAGTTAAAATTTTAGTATTTGCTGAATATCGCTGCACTACCTACGACAGAATCTGTCGCCTGTCGATACATTTTTCGTAAGATGAGTCCCATGTATACTCGCGCCCAAAAGTATTTTCAATACTAAAACCTAACAAAAGTATTTTTTAGAGATCAACCTGTTACTTAAGACAAACAAAAAAAAATATTAAAAGGAAAAGCACACTAGTAAAACCAAATTAATAATGGGTGTTACCACCACGAACTCTTATTACTTCCCTTATACGTTGTGGCATGCCCTAAAAGAGGCTATCAATAGATTCTTGGGGTATTTGTTCACATTCTTCTTGAACCGCCATTTAATGTCTCTAGTAAGGGTTGACGACGTCTAATCCTTTTCCCAAGCTGATCCCATAGATGTTCAGTGGGATTCAGGTCTGGACTATTGGCTGACCATGGGAGACATCCAATACCAAACTCTTCACGGTACTCGGTAACAATTCTTGCTGTGTGTGGGTGGGCGTTGTCATCCATAAACACAAAATTGTCCGCTATAAATGGCATATATGGTGTGACATAGGGTTCCAGGCACTCAACAATGTTTCGGTGTGCAGTCATTGTTCCATTCTAAATGAAAATCAATTCTGAGTGAGCCCTCAGAGATATTCCGGCCCACACTGTAATGCTACCACCATTGAAACTGACCCTGGGAGATATACAACATTGACTGTACCGCTCCCCTGGTCTTCGCCACACCTTTTCACGTCCATCTGGTGACCTGACACTAAATCTTGACTCGTCCGAGAAGAGCACGTTCCTCCATTGATGTTCGTCCCAATTTACGTATTGCCGCGCAAATGCAAGTCATGCTCTGCAATGTTCTACGGTCTACAGGGGACCCGTAGCTGGCTTTCTTGAAGTCAAAACATATTCGTTTAGCCTTTTCCGAACTGTTCTGGCTGAAACTGCCACTCCTCGAACTTCGGCTAACCTTCCAGCAAGAATAGGTGATGGCAATGCTCGATCGGGCAGCGCAGCAACATGGAGAAAACGGACATCTTGATGGTTCGCAGTCCGTGGACTACCAGATCCGACCTTCTTTACAAACCCATGAGTTTCACGAAATCGCAAGAGTACATTTTGCACTGTGTTGCGGGGTATATTCAGCACTTGAGCAATATACCGCACTCTCCGGCTATCGTGGCTTAAAGCAACAATTTGTGAACAAATTTCGGGGTGCATTGTATGGAAAATGTTAAAAGCCGACATTTACAAATGAAATTTCACCAAAAAACCAATAGAAAATAGAGAGCAGCCCAATAAAGTAAAAGATTTTGATGTTTCAATAAAGATGCATGAAGAGTCAAAATGCTGATTTGGCTGTTTAGGCTTACGAAAGGTGCAATATTCAGCTAAAACTTTCTTTTTCCTCACTAGTAGGGCAATCGTTAATTATTTGCGTAAGTTAAGTAACATAAAAATATTGTAGGGCCTCAAAATAAAAATAAAAACATGTGTCTGGTTTTTTTTGGCCGGCAGTGTATAAAACTTTAAGAGTAAATGACAACATTCAAATAACGCTCGTTTATTATTAACTGTTACAGGGGTGGGTTTCTAGCCCCTAGCGCTGAAGCTCAAGCTTATTGTGCCCCAATAAGTTCCTTCAAAAGATATGTGGGCGCATCTATTATTACTTATGGTCCTACAAACATAGCTCCAAAGCTAGCAGCTACAGGAGCCGGACACTATGCCAATTAAAAATTCTGAAGCCTTTGAAGATAATAAAGAAAGTTTATCCAACCATTAAGAGGTACGCTGAAATTTCATCTGCTATTAACAGATCAAGAAGTGGTCGTCCAAGGATATAGAGGACTTCAGCAGCTGTTAAAACAATATCAGCGATAATTCGCCATAATCCTCTTCTCAAACAAAAAATTATGGTGGTAGAAATAAAAATTCCCAAAATTTTGGTAACACAGGTGCACGGCAAAGATCGGGCGTTGTGTATCCATACTCTTCTCACATCTAAGCTGTAAACAAACAAATGTTTGCTCTCCAGCTGTCAATTGTATGACGACATTCTGAAATGATCTATTATATTGCAAAAGTTAGGTTAAGTGTTTGTAAGTGACACTGACAAGTGTCACTAACTAAACGCTAATATAATTTTGTTCGAAGGTAGGTCAAATTACGGGGAGGAGTAAATGGATATCCGCGAAATTTTGTTTCTACTCTTTATCATAATAAATTGTGTTTTAGTATGTGGTTATTATGCGAAAGTCTATACGAAAAGATCGTAAGAAAGTTCGAACTAAAGCAGAAAATTAGGTAACAAACAAACAAAGAGGCAATCGCGGAGATCTCTGAATCTGAAAAAATTAATAAATAACAGAAAATCCTTAATTCGTTGAAAATAAACAATTAACCAACATATAATCAGCAATAAACATACTCGTTTCCATTTAAGGTTGTATTATAGACCAGGAGCCCATAGACCAAAAATTGTGCATAATAGGTTTACTCCAAAAATGCCTGAGATGTTATGATTTTTGGGTCGTGGAGCACAGAAATGCCCATGCCAGTTTTTGTTTTTGGTACAGTGATGTGTGGCAGACCTGTAAATGTGTAAAAAAATTGCTTAAAAAAGTATTATAGGTTTAGGACTGGGGTTTGTGGGAAGCGCTAAATAATGAAAAGTAATCCAGCGGACGCGGTTCGCTTGTTGTGAATTCTGGGACACTGACCCGCTACAGGGGTCAAATTGTGTAAATAAAACACCCCCAAAAAAATTATAGGTTTACGCATGGGGAGTGGAGGGACCTCCTAATTTACCCCCAAACATCATGAATCTCAACTCCCATTCATTTTGGTTGGTACAAAGAGGCGCCACTCTCGCGACATTTTGTAAATTCACTCAGGTAAAAAAAATCATAAGTTTACTCTTCAAAACTTGGAGACAAGTTATTTCAATCACAAAAGTCGAGTATTCACCGTCGCCGATAAAAAAAATTGGTACAGGGGGGCGCTAGAGACGCAACATTTTGTAAAAAAAAAAAATTACGTAAAAAATCATAAGTTTATGAATGGCATTCAAGAATTTGATTATGATGAACCTGCTGAGTACAAAAATACATTCCTTATCATTGAACGGTGGTACAAGGGCCCGCTAGAAAGCTTGAAAGAAAGCAATTATAAATTTTCACCCTTCATCATAAAGATTTCAGTCCGAAGACTGGTTGGACGCGTACCTCAATCTTTCCTATCCTGAGCTAACCTACGCTTTTCCCTAAAAGTTGAACATCCCATATCCCTAACTACTTGAGAGCAGTAGTCCAATCTCGGCCTACCCTTACCACTTTTTATTCCTATCTCTGACTCTAGTATGTTGCGAACTCAGCCTTCGTGCCTCAGAAGGTGTCCTACTATCCTATCTCTCCCATAAATTTCGCTTTTCTCCAACTTTTTCTAATACCTCTCTGTTGCTAACCTTATCTACCCTCGGTATCTTCGTCATGCGTCTATAGCGCCACATTCCAAATGCTTCTAATTTTTTCCTATCCGCTTCTATCGTCCAAGTTTCGCACCCGGACACTGCTGTACCCCATACATACGTTTTTAAGAGCCTCTTCCGAGTTTCTACATTTATCATTTCCGAGCATAATAGTTTTTTTTTTTAAATGCAACTCGGCCTTGCGCTATTCTTTGTCTTAAATCTAGAGTTATTTGACTTCCTAAATAGCAGAAATCTGAGACTTCCTCTATCTTCTCGTTTCCTATTTGTATTTTAGTTTTAGCCCTATTTTCACGCCCCCTACACAACAAAATTTCGGTTTTCTTTTTATTGATGTTCATACCATAGCCCTCCGTCAAAACCGCTTCCATTTCGTTGAGTCCTTCCTAATTCTTCTTTGCTGGATCGCTGAATGCTAATACTGCTATATCATTCGCAAATCTGAGCATATTAAGTTTGACCCTGTATATTAATTCCAGCAGCTATTCTGATGTCTTTAACAATATTCATCGCATCTTCGATATATAAATTGAGAACTAGAGGCAATAACGCACGTCCCTGCCTCACTCCCTTTCGGATATTTACTTCTCTATGTTCCTGCTCAAATTCTGTAACTGCCGTTTTGCTCTTTGTGTAGATTATGAATAAATTATTCTTCTATCCCTATTAGTTAGGGAGCCGGTATAGTAAATTATGACTGTATTTTCTACCATGCCGGACATTATTAATCTTAATGTATGCAACAAGAGGAAGAAGAATATGTCTATGAGAAAGTTGCATCTGAGTCGCACCGCAGATGGCGCTCTTAAGAAAAGTTTAGAATCGTCTGGCACCCATCAACAGATTTTTCTTTTACTGAATTTTTGTATTATGAAGAATGCCAAAATATCAATGCCAGACACATTAGATAGTTGCGAGTGGGTGCCAGACGATTCGAAACTTTTCTTAAGAGTGCCATCTGCGGTGCGACTCAGATGCAACTTTCTCATGGTCATATTCTTGCAGCGGGTCAGTGTCCCAGAATTCACAACAAGCAAACCTCGTCCCCTGGATTACTTTTTATTATTTAGCGCTTCCCGCAAACCCCAGTTCTAAACCTATAATACTTTTTTAAGCAATTCTTTTTACACATTTACGGGTCTGCCACACATCACTGTACCAAAAACAAAAACTGGCATGGGCATTTCTGTGCTCCACGACCCAAAAATCACAACATCTCAGGCATTTTTGGAGTAAACCTATTATGCACAATTTTTGGTCTATGGGCTCTTGGTCTATTATATTTGTACATGCTGTGAATTTTTTGCTAGCTATCTAGTGTTATTAAATGAAAAAACATGAAAACATTTAAGACTGACCTTGTTTTTATTCAATAATTCTACAAGAAAAAAAATAATAAAAATGGGGCAAACAAGTAAAATAATAATGATAAAAATATCTACATAGAATCTATAGAATTCACCCTTCGTTGGTCTGCTCGGTTTGTCCAGAATTTTTCTGACAAATCGAACAGTCCAGCAAGAACCACGAGGAGGTCAAGAGTGTCGTCTTGCTGGGGAGGGGATGGGGAAGGTTTCCAATAACTACAGGAACGGAAATCACTATTACAAACTTAAAATAGACTTAGCACTATGCAGGTACCTGCGAGCTATTAAGTAATTAATCTATAACAAGCGATAACTAAAAATAAGAAACTATAGTTAAAAATAATATTAGCCTTGTTTATAGATCTATAAACAAAACGCATAAATATATTAATAAATAAAAACGGGCAGCTGCGTTCTCCTGAAATTTCAAACACAAAATATGAAATAAAAATAAACTGTAATTCTGAAATAAAAAAAGAAGTTAATTAAATAAACAAATTAAAAAAAAAAACGATAAACTGAAAGAAAGTACATAAATGCTGAAACAAACAACAGGTTATTGGATAAAACAAGTAAAAGCAATAAAAACGAAAGCCCTTTTCATAAAGCAGAAGAAAAATATACAAAATAAACCTCTGGAATGAAAGTAAATATTAAAGTTAAATTAGAGTTAAATGAAATATATCAGAAGCTAGAAACAAAAACAGATATCTGTATTTTCCTGAAACAAGAAGCGGATTAAATGTTAGTTGTTACAAATTAGATGGACAAAGATAGCTGAAAGAAAAGCACGACGTTAATATCAAAACGAACATATTTACGCCGAAACAAAAACTGAAAAATATATACTTACATACAATTAATGCTGAAATAAAATGATAGGTTACTTACATTGAACAAAATAAAAAAGAAAGCAAAACTTGGTCCTTTCCCTAAAGCAGAAAAAAAATATATATGCATATAGAAAAATATGATACCCGCTATAAGTAAACCTGGAATAAAAGTATATAATAATGCTGAAACAAATTAAATATTATAGGTACCTATAATATAGCAAATTGTATGTCAATTGAATCAAAATAAATGTTCTATTAAACAAAATATGAACTAAAAATGGCGTCCATAAGAAAAGTCAAGTTGATGGCCTTACCTAAATCGCAAAAAACAAAGTATTTTTGGAAATTCATGAACTCGTATACAGTTTATTGAGTGCTGTTACATTTTCTAATAAGTGCGATATCTCTCCCCATGATGGCCCTCGAAAATGGATCAACCCTGTACCTTTATATATCCTCTTAAAACAAAGAAAAACATATCAATACTTTAGTAAATGTTGCACAATAATTCTGAAAAAAAAAGATAAAATTAAAAAATTAATGCTGAAAACAAGAACAAACAAGATAATCGCAAGCAACACCCCGTTATTTACCTGAAACAGAAAAAAAGTAGGTACATACCTCTGAAAGAAAAGTAAAAACCTGAAATATAAACAATATAAATACCAAACTTTAGAAAAGAAAACCATTTTCCTGAAACAGTAAAATAGTTGATTAATAATGTAGACTTACTTTTGAAATAAAACACTGAAAAAAAGGATAATATTAATTCTGAAACTAACAAAAGTTATTCCAGTGAAACAAATTAATATAAAAAAAGAAACATATACAATACCGAAAAACTATCCCGTTTTCTGAAACAAAAATAGATTAATAAAACAAACCCAGGGCAAAAATTACTGCATACGTACCTTGAATTTATCCTGAAAGGGTGACACACACTCGAACGACACAACACACATGGAAAATAATTTGTTACCCGATTCACCGAAAACCGAAATTTTCGGGGAGAACATACTTCATATTTTCCCACAATTTTTAATAAATGCGCAATAATAGAAATCAAGAAAGATATTGGCGATACAAAAGAATAATGACTGACCTTGCCAGCTACGATCCGACGCTCCGATGAGACAAGCTGTAACAAGAAAAAAACAAATTAGATATATATATGGCAGTTTTTTAAAAAATCAATACAAAAAGTGTTGTAAATATAGTAGATACAAAATTTAAGAAGACAACTTACATCGTAACCAGCTTACGTTGCGATCCGAAATCCAGGTGCAGGTCCAGGAGGGAGCACTTAATTTTAAATTAAATCGCGATTTCTTTACGCGAAACCGAGCCGTTTGCTTTCCCGAATACCGGAATCATGCACCCACTTTTGATTTTTAAAATATTTGCATTCATTTCATTTAATATTTACCTGTTTTCTCAGCACTAACTGGTAACACACACTGTATATGCACTTGATAAATTGATAAATGAGTATGCCGCAAAAATCAATCTTTTAAAATTAAGCAAGAGAATGGCGGTACTCGAAATTGTACCGTGCCAATATTAAATTACAATATTTTGGAATATTTGTTAATAAAAAAAGAAAAAAATAGCCCTGACCTTGCCAGATATGATCTCATTCCCTCCACGAGATACAGCTGTAACAAAAGAAAAAAAATATTTAAACATTCGTATCAGAGACAGAGATATGGACAGACTGAGCATTATTCGCCCACCCTGTATAGGTTAAAATTTTTTTTCAGCAGAATAAAAATACGCAACTTTTCTCTAAATTTATTAAAACGCGCTATTCTTACCAGACAAACAAAAACTTCAAACGATGTGATTTGATGCAAAAACATTGAAAATATTTGCTTGGAAAGAATGCGTCATTTTCAAAACAAAAAATGGCTGATGATTCTTTTAAGTAGATTAAAAATTCTTACATCACACCAAGCCGTATCCTAACTTCATATCCAAATTCCACTCCATTTCGGTCACTAAGCACACTGTCCACACTTAAATAATAAATTATTTCGATTTTCGATACGTATTTTATTCGTTAGGATCTGGCACCATTATTCACTTTTCGGCAGAAAACTTCGTTTATAATTCCCGAGCAAACGGCCGTTAGTTTGAAAACTTAAATTAATGCACGCAGACGCATTGCGCTTAAGTTATTATTTAAAACACAATAATTATTAATTATTATTTGTTATAATTTTATAAACCGCATAATGCAGCGACGTCTGCACTCCATCACACTAGACGATAAACTGATCAAGTTATATATGTTTAAAATAAATGACAACGATTTCGTATAAAAACAATTGAAAGAATTGGTTAGCTCACTTTGTTTGAAGGCTTTTTTGTACATTTTATGCTAAAAGAAAAGGAAATATTTCTGCCAGTTAGTCAAGGAAAAAAACTTGAATACCTACTAATTTTAATTGATAGGCTTTTTATGCCGATTATATAGGCACAAGAACACTTCTGCAAAAAAGATTCCGTCAGATTTATTCCAAGAACTGGGTGTAAAATATGAAATTATTATAGGTTATTGAGTGGTTAAAAACTGAATATTCCCTTTTCCGAGATTTATGCAAGTCAGTCTATCCTATACAGGGTGCACCCCCTAAACGTATGCATTTCTTCTGTTGCGCCTTTATTTATTTATTGATTTTTGATTCTCTGTTATACGCTTCTTGGATTCAATGAGCTTGAATACTTCTACACAAACATACATATTTGTTGAAATCTGGCGTCTTGGATAACAATATTCCCTCGTACAGGTACACACAACATAAAATAATAAAACATAAAATTGTTTCAGCAGCAATATTTCATAAAAAGACTGCCTTAACGTTTATTTTGTCATTTATTCATAATACTTGATTTGAGTCAGGTCAGGTAAAGTTTTATCATTGTTTAAACAATGGTATAGTGTACCTACACAACGCAGAAAGTAGCCCTTGAACGATCGTTGCTATAGAAACCTGACAAATACAAAGTTGACGTGTTCGACCTCACAACAAAACTCGACATGCTACAATAAGAATTTTTTATCGAATAATGAACCTTATTATGTGTTCGGAAAGATACAAGTAAACTTGATAGTTGCAGGTGCAGGCAAATTTTTTGAAAGGAGTGCAAAGAAAGTCCATCTTTCTTTTACTCTTTTCCAAGCTATAAGATGAGATTTTAAATATTCATCATTAAACATGAAATACGAACAAGATTCTTCACAATGCGGTTATTTTAATTTCTAACGCTCAAGTAAAAGCAATCCCATATTTATTATATTTAAATTTCCCCCCCATTTCTGCTGGAGATTCTTAACCGGAAATAGCATAACCATTGTCATTGACGTTTCGCTTTTCGCATTTATTATTAAAAACCATTGTAAACAACAACACGTTTACTTTTTTTAATTCTTTTCAATTATGACGTAAATTATTAAATTAGTGACAACTCACAATCCTCAGATTGCGCGAAAAGTTTAATAGGGATTACTTTGGACATATTTATTTAAAATTGTTATAATCTTGCGCAATCTGAGTCCGGCGTTCGTAGTTTATAAAACCGCAATTTAAATTTTCGCATACGAATCAAATATTAAACGTGGCAGGTATTCGAGGAAAAATCAATATCTTCCGAAATTACTGTAAAATGGAGGTTATGCCGCGTCCTCTAATTCTTTTCGGCCCGTCAGGTTCTGGAAAAAGCACGTTGCTGAAAATGATTTTCCAAGATTTTCCTGATAAATTCGGATTTAGTGTGAGCCACACTACAAGAAAACCCAGAGCTGGAGAACAGGACGGTGTTCACTACCATTTCACAAACAAAGAAACGATGCAAAAATCTATTACGGAAGGTAAATTCATCGAACATGCCGTATTCAGTGGAAATATGTATGGAACGAGTAAAGAAGCTGTCGAGGACGTCCAAAAACAAGGTAAAATCTGCATTTTGGATATCGACGTGCAAGGTGTTAAGCAAATGAGGAAAACCAACCTAAATCCTTGGTACGTTTTCTTGCAACCGCCTTCGTTGAAGGTTCTCGAAGAAAGATTGCGTGCTCGTAATACGGAAACAGAGGAGAGTTTGGCCCAGAGACTGAAAGCAGCAGCTGAAGAAATCGAATATGGGTCAATACCTGGTAACTTTGATTTAGTCGTCGTTAATGATAATTTAGAACACGCTTATCGCCAATTGAAGGATTTCATTGAAAACAAGGTACTTATTGTTCAAAATGGGAATGCTCATTAAAAGTTGGATGGGGGGTTGATAATTTACATTTTACGCTGTTGTGGTTTCCAATCTTTAGAGAATCTGTACTGGATAATAGAAACGATCCATCGAAAACAGTTGCGAATTTTTCCTGTTATTTATGAATTGATTTCAATGTTAACAAAGTGAAATTACATTACGGATTAGTTTTCTATATTTGATATTTGCTTTTCCTGATCATTTCTCATTTGACGTTTTCTGCCGTGTTGAACTTTATTCCGCCTAGGCCTCCCCACTTTGGAGGCCTGTGGGAATCTGCGAAAGTTTCCGTTAAGTTATACTGAAATCCGATAGCCTGAGTAGCCTCCTTTTTCTTTTTAAAGACGCCCTTTGGCATGGTACTATACTTTCCAAGATCTCACATTTATACTTGCGATAGTTAGATCAATATTTAACGCGTTTTACTTAGTCACACAGAGAATATAAAGTAGTGAAGTGGCAGAACTGAATCTTAAATTACCATATTACCATCATGCTAGATGTAACATTTTACTTATGATAATCGGGTTTAAAATGTTTTTTCTAATTTATTAAAATAATTATTTGTAGTTTATGATTGTATAGAATAGAGAATTACGTAGGTATTTGTAAGTTAGGTAATGTAGTTGAAGAAATTGTCGGATTAGAGTGGTGCCAAGCAAAATGTTCCAATAGTTTTACTTATAAAAGTTTTATGAACGGGGTGTCCAAATAAGAAAGGATGTCGGCCATATCTAAGAAACCGTTCATGGTACAGCTATGGGAAAGAAAAATAATAATAAAAGTGGCCAAGAGAAATCGCTGGAAATTATTTTCAAGTTTCTAAGTTTGCTGCTAGAGGGGGTAATAGTCATAGTCGACAAAAAAAACATGGTTTTTCTCTAAAATGTACCCAGATAAAGTAGATCAAAAATATGAATATTGCAATCTTGAATATTATTTTGTATAATTTTTGTTTTTGGCATAATTTTGGTTGTCCTCTTTTTAAGTAATTTATAATTATTATACCGTTCCATTTAAAATTTTAAAGAAAATCTGAAAAGTTTGCTGATCTAGAGTCCCTATATTTAGAGAGTACCGCAATCTCCGCCATATTTACTCACAATAACAGCCGCCAAATTTGAATTGTGGCGGAACGTCAGAATGACATTTTGCTGCTGACACGGCAGTCCGCCATATTTACTCACAGTTCTGAAACATAGTGGAGCTATTGATTGCGGTACTCTCTAAATACAGGGACCCTATGCTGATCTTTCAAACAACGCCCTCTAGCGATCACTACAGAACAAAAATGACTTAAATTATAAAAGTATCTGATTAAAGGAAGATATGAGGGGTAAATATCCCGAAAAATTTTTGTACACAGGACTCGGAATTCCAAAGATTTCCAAGGAATTCCAAAGATTTCCAAAGATTTCATAGGAATTCCAAAGATTTCCTAAGAATTTCAAAGATTTCCTAGGAATTCCAAAGATTTCCAAGGAATTCCAAAGAATTCCTAGGAATTCCAAAGATTTCCAACGAATTCCGAGGCCTTCCAAAATACTTTTATGGAATTCCGAACGTCTTCGAGGAAAGTAATCTCCTCCCAATTATCCCAAACAAAAGTGCAATACTGGCATAAACCTTTTTACTTTTATGCTTAAATTTCTTAATAGAGTGCTTAAAGAAACAAAATAAACTAATTTTTGATTATTTAAAACAAATACATATCCTTTTATTAAAGAAAACAAAATATATATGTATATAAAAATAACAAAATGGTAGCTTGAAAATAAACGTAAATACTAATACAGTGTGCCTCACTTTTTACGACTTATTGCTTTGTTATTAAAATGGAAGTCTAATATAGGTAACTTTACATAAATGTTACGGTAATTGTGATTAATCTGGCTATCGGCAATTATACATACTTAATCACCACGAAATTTGGCGAATATAATAAATTCTTTAATATTTGCAGTAGGTAATTAATTGAATTGGCTGGTTTTTATATTTGATACCCACAACTTAATGGTAAATGTAATAATAGCCTTTAAAATATTCGATTTTTTAAATTAACCGGGCGATATATAAAATCACCAACCAAGTATGGCAAATGTAATAAATTACGTTAGATATAACCGACCTGCCCTGTACGGAGTTCACCCTTCGAATGTATGACACTTGCGTACAAGGCAAATTTTATGACATTAGCGTCCATAAAGCTCAGCAGGTAAATTAAACAACTCTAAACTCTAATCTAGTGCAACATAAAATTTGGATTCCTAATTTAAATATTTATTTCGAACACCTATTATGTTAAATATTGAGGTACGTTAATTTGATTCCCCCGGTGATTTCTTTTGTAAAATGTTTGTTGAATGTTCTTTGAGGAGAATCATATTATAAACGCTAACGACTGAGACTTACAACGCCCTGCTCGCTTCGCTCCGCTTGACCATAACCTGGCAGATTTTTATGTTGCACGCAAATGATACTTGTTTCGAGCTGCCCGCTTTTCCTGCTGGACATATTTCCTTATGTACGCAAATGTCACGTACGCAAGTACCTTGACGCCCACCCTAGTACTACTACAGCTCCATGCCTTAATAATTGGAACAGAAAGTAGAAGAAAGCAAAATAATTTATTATTATTATTATGAGTATGTATACCACCGCGTCTTGAAACCCTTTCGCAATTTCCTAAATGAAATATTCTCGAAATGATCAAAAAAGTACTATTTAGAACCCAATAATACCTACAATGGACAGTTACCCAACTAAATTCACAGATTAGAGACTAAACTTCTGAAACTAATACAGAATTGTGACAGCACTGTACACCCCACCCTCAAATTGAAAATTATTGGCCGGTGGATGCGAATGCAATGGATGCCTGCAGATTGCAGAAACACCACCTCCTATTACTCATCCCACCACTAAATTTTTTTTTCATACAGATAATGAATAGAATATTAAAATGTATTTCAAATATTCATAAGGAACGTGTGGAGAAATTAATATTTACCGACAAAGTTCTTCTTGGGAAAGATTGTCCTTCCATAAAATTTGCTTTACAGCATTGTTTGCTGAAAAACCATTAGGAATCTACTGCTTCTTTTTCCCGAAAAAAACAATAATTAAAACGAAATCAAAGTTGCTTTAGAAACATTGGAATTGACTGTTTTACCTCATAAGGACCACATACAAAATTAACGGTTTCGGGGAATTCCAAGGACTTCCATGGAATTCCAAGGACTTCCAAGGAATTCCAAGGACTTCCAATGATTTCCTGGGAATTCAGAATAATTTCAACGAATTCTGAGGAATTCCATTGGAATTCCAAATAAGTGTACACAAATTTTTCGGGATATTTACCCCTCAGGAAGATAGCTCTTTTCAACGAGACTAAGTTTGCTAAATTCGGTTAAATCAAACCGAAGTTACAAGCATATCCACAACCAGATGCTCCCCTTCCCACCGGTGCTATTTGACGAGCTAGAGCAAGAAGTGGTAAACCAAAATTATACAAAATATATTCAAGATTGAAATATTCGTATTTTTGATCTACTTTATCTGGGTATATTTTAAAGAAAACCATGTTTTTTTGTCGACTATGACTATTACGCCCTCTACCAGTAAACTTGGAAACTTGAAAATAATTTCCAGTGATTTCTCTTGGCCACTTTTATTATTATTTTTTCTTTCCCGTAGCTGTACCATGAACGGTTCCTTAGATACGGCCGGCATCCTTTCTTATTTGGACACCCGGTACAAACACCTACATAAAAATATTTTATGAAATTAGCATTTTGTTGTGTTCTTGTTAAATGCAATGTAGTCAGAAATCCAGAGGTTTATTGCTCTGATTTATGGTCACTACAATATATTGCAATTTTTACGAAAGTACTATTTTTTTACCGTAACAATTTTTTATATAATTATGTAAATAACTTGCCCAGTTTATTTATTAAAGTATGTACTTCATTACATCTTGAAATTTATTGTACCTTATACATTTTATAAATGTTACTAGTTTGTAGATCTAAAACCATGTTTTAAAGTTTAATATGTTTTATTTTTATTTAAATAGTTGTTCCCAATTTGATGTTTATATATTTGGTAGCTCTCCTTTTTGTTGAGTAATTATGCTGGTGTTAATTTAAGCTAAGTCAACAACTTTCAAAGTTAATTTATATAATATGGTTGTACTCAATATAGATACTGAAACTCATGCTGCCACTTTTTTGTTGATTACCTGAAACTATCATCATCATCATAAGGTTCTCAGTCCGAAGACTGGTTGGACGCGTACCTCCATTCTTTTCTATCCTGAGCTAACCTACGCATTTCCCTAAAAGTAGAACATCCTACATCCCTAACTATTTGAGAGCAGTAGTCTAATCTAGGCCTACCCCTACCTCTTTTTATTCCTATCTCTGACTCTAGTATGTCACGAACTATTCCTTCGTGTCTTAGAAGGTGTCCTACCATCCTATCTCTCCTACTCTTTATTGTTTTCCATACCTTTCGCTTTTCCCCAACTCTTTCTAATACTTCCCTATTGCTAACCTTATCTATCCACGGTATCTTCATCATGCGTCTGTAGCACCACATTTCAAACGCTTCTACTCTTTTTCTATCAGCTTCTCCTATTGTCCAAGTTTCGCACCCGTATAATGCCGTACTCCATACATACGACATCGATATCTATTTTTCTATGTGCCATATATATCACGTTTAATGCTGCCTTCATTGGACAGCTTGGTAGGCAACTATATGACGTGTATGATGACCTCTTCACTATTTTTTGAAAATTGTCTGTTCGATCTTTAAAATTTTGTATTTGTCTGAAACTAAAAAACTCTTTGTTTTAATAATATAATCTTGTTTTGATAAAGCTACTAAGCAATAAAATTAGTTTGTCCACGACTATCTTATAATATATACTCTTTATACTTGTGTTTCTTCAATCATAATTAGATACATTATTCACTGCAGTGATTAATGAATATTATTCACTACACCAATAGGAACATCGCTTTGACCCTTTTTTACATTTATTTAGTAGGCCGCGATCGCGATGTGTCAGTTCAAATTGAAACGTCAAATCAGCATGGTTTGCTTTTAATTTGAAATGCATATTCTAAAAAAGAAGATATAATGAGTAGTGAGAGTGAAAACGAGGTTTCTTTAACAGCACCCGCAATAAAAGAAGCTGCAGAACTTGCCTCATTAGATTCATTGCCCAAAAAACTAAGAAAATTATACCTAAGAGCGTATGTATGAATCTTTCTTACACTGGAGAAGGGAAATGAAGGTAAATTCTTTCTGGGAATCTGTTTTGATAGTCGTGGACAAAGTATAGTATACAACTCGTTATAATGATGCTATTATTACCTCGGACGATTGCAAAACTCGCTCGCTTCACTCGCTTCATCCTCGGTAATAATAGCATTCATTATAAACTCGTGTATAATATATCATTATCCTTTGATTAATGAAAATTAAACAAATTACAAATAACTCTAGGAAAAATTATTAAAAATAACAAAGACCAAACAGATAAAAAGCTTGGATGGGGAATTTACAAATTAATATGTGGATCTTGCCGCAAGAGTTTATGTGGGACAAACCATTAAATAATACAGATATTATGTTCCGGATCCTTTATTGCTGGAAAGGAAGATAGACAGTCAACTTTGACAAATCAAATGATTTTCATTTGTTTCCTCGAGAACTTCCAAATTTCCAGTTATTCGGATTCAACTGTTGGGACCGATTATTATTATCGGCTGGTGTAAACACATAAGCAGCCAACGACAATAATCCCCATAGTACTAAAAAAACAAATTTACAAATAAAGTTCATTTAGAACTAAACAACTCACTTTCCCAACCCGATGGGCGATCACTGTAACCTCTACTTTGCCAGAATGCATTATTGTTCGGATTTAACTGGTTTGCTCTGTTATTGTCCATTTTCGAATAATTATTCGTAACGTGGAAATTTCACTTGCGAGTGCGTGCGACTTATCTGCACTTTATGTTACTCCGCACCAAATGTATTTAACTAGCCAAAGTGAAAGTGAGCATGAGTGTCAATAAACCACCGGGGATTACCCTAACTATGAGTTCTTGCAACCAATGACGTAAACTACTGGATAGGCCCATTGCCGTTTACCCCGTGAAAACTTTTTGAGGCATATCTGTTGTGTATGCAACCCGTACTACTTACGGATCTCCATCCTTTTCTAACGCGAAGAGCTTGTCAGGTGTACCATGGTGATATTTTGCGTTGCTCACGACTGTAAAAGCCTTGAGCAGCCAGGTAATAACTTATCGTTTCATGGGTAAGCAACAAATTAGGTTGAGGATTTACATGAAGTGATTAAAAAAATAGCTGAAACGTACTTGAAAATTAGACTCAATAGTTATGCAAAGAAGGTTTTGCTGAGAAAATACAAGGTGAAAACCTAAGCTCAATATTTTGTTATTTGCCTTTCGTTGCACTGTGTTTTTGCATTTTTTTTTTATGGGAGTGACTACTGAACAATCCGCCGGTCACTTCTAAATTTTGTTCCAGGACAGTCGACACAATATCAGTAAAATGACGTTTAAGAACTTCGTTATTAAAAGACATCGCCAATAATCTCGGTGGATGTTCGGGTATGATACAAAGCTGCCGTTTTGTTCTCCGACGGCCACACGAGTTCTGCGCCCGCTCGGGTCCGCATTTTTTTGCTTGTTTCTACATCATCTTTTTGCCAAAAAATGCGTGTGTCTGGTGCGAAAGCGCAAATAAGGGTCTACAGTGGCGGCGCCAAATTCTTATTTAGTGTTTCTATCATTAATAGAAATATTTAAATAAATACTCAAATTTATATGCAGCTTAGAGTACTGTTGTTCTTCCCAGAAAAATATACTCTCTTTGCGTACTAAATGTTTATTCAAATACAAACCATGCAGTGTTGCCAGCAGGTTAAAAATAAAAGTACTGAAACCAATTTGAAAAGGTACTAAAAAGTATAAAAAGGTACTGAAATTTTGAAAATTACCTAATATTAACAACGACAAGTGGAGCGGACCATACTAACCATAGAAAATACTATAACCAAAGCTATGCTGCTGTAAGCTGCAACTGTAACCTGTTGTCAGTAGGTTCAGTACCAAAGTATCAATACCAATACCAACCGCAACCAAAAACCGATGGAATATCGGCATTCCAAACAGTCACAACCTTAGAGGAAGAAAGAAGAGGAGGAGTAACAAAGCAGATGTTTGTGTTACCATTTGGCACCAAAAAAGGGGCGTGACCTAAATTTCTTAGTCTCTTTTCGCCGAAACGTGGGCAAAAATTCTTAAAATGATATGACTAATTGCATTAATATAAACGTTGCTTCCATTATTTTGAGTTAAATTATATGAATTCTAAACAGTAACCTGGATTTCACCACTTTGTTTGGCACCCAATTTGCTCAAATTTTGGTAACATTCAGGTGCACGGCAAAGATCGGGCGTTGTGTAAGTATATCCATGCTCTTCCTTCATCTGAGGTCACAACTCAGAGCTCACAGAACAAACAACTAAGA
The DNA here is from genome assembly GCA_963966045.1 of Xestobium rufovillosum. Classification (NCBI taxonomy): domain Eukaryota; kingdom Metazoa; phylum Arthropoda; class Insecta; order Coleoptera; family Ptinidae; genus Xestobium; species Xestobium rufovillosum. The sequence continues at coordinate 5,287,575 of OZ014502.1, forward strand.
GCTCACAGAACAAACCTTAGATTCCCTGATCCAGGAAACCTTAGAGGAGGGAAGAAGAGGAGGAATAACAAAGCAGGTGTTCCTGTTACCATTCGGCTCCAAAAAAGGGGCGTAACCTAAACTTCTTAGTCTCTTTACGCCGAGAATTGAACGAAAATTCTTAAAATGATATGACTAATTGCACTATTTCAAACGCTGCTTTCGTTATTTTCAGATAAATTACATGAATTCTAAACAGTAACCTGGTTTCATCACTTTGTTTGGCTCCAAACACGCTCAAATTTTGGTAACACTCACGTGCACGGCAAGGGTCGGGCGTTACGTATCCATACTCTTCTCTCATCTAAGCAAGAAACAAATTGGCAGATTGTGAAATGCTCAGGGCATGTCACATCGACATATGTGCTTGAGGTTACGTCTTAGATTAATTAATTAGGGAATATTTATATTTAGTAAATACGTGGTACATATTTAGAAATTGTACAAAAGTACCAGAAAAGGCTAAAAAGTATTGTGGTATAGATTTACTAAAAAGGTACTAGATTCATACCAAAGTACTAGCATTGGCAACACTGAAACCATGAAATGCTTTGAGAAACACAGGTTATGTTAGTAATAAAACTTCATATACCTATTACATTAATACAAACAACTCCCCATTCCTTGCATGTGCAAAAGGCGTCCTAGAGAAAAGGCGATAGAAATAGTATATTCTACTTCGTCGTTTATATTTGTTAGATGCATACCAAGCATGCGCGAGTAGGTACGTTCGGTGGACGGTTGCGACTTATGCAGATTTTGTATACATCTGTCTCCCAATGTCTAGTACGCTTTCGGAGCGTAATGCAGACCCACTGTAAAACTTCCACGACGACGCCAATGACTCGCTGCTCTACGGACTTGAAAACGTGTCCATCGCGTTCGAAATCTGCGCAGCGTTTTTAATGTTTATAAACAGACAACTTTATTCTGCGAATTTGGGAGATAAGTGGCGCGTCACAAACGTCAGATTTTCATTCCAAACAAAACAAAGCCACGTGCTTTCTGACGTTTTAACCTAACCTCTGAAATAAAATTATAATTACATATAGTTGTTTTCAAGTTTTTACGCGTAAGCCCAACACACAAATTGAAAATAAACTGTTTTCACTGCAAAACGTCTAGAATTATATTGCAAAAACTAGTTTAAGACGTTCTAAATAATATCGATAAACGTCAAATGGCACGTGCTTTTGTTTTGTTTGGAATGAAAATCTGACGTATGACGGAGGCACTTATGTCCCGAATTGCCACGTCTGTTTATTTCTAGCCTGTGGTAATACAGACTTTCGACGGCAAATGTCAGACTCGTAGTGCCATCTAAAGCGGTTTACAGAAACTGAAGCTAACATAAACATAGTCCAAGTCACATAATTATTTAAAGATTTATCTAAGTATGTGGTCGAAGGTCGTGCACACTGAAATAAATTTAATTTATTTCAGTGGTCCTGCATAACAGTGAACCCCCCCTCCAAAGAGACCCATATAACAAAATTAAAACATGCCGACGGATCATTAACTTTGCCGACGGATTACCTGGCGTTTTGTGCTGGTAGATAACAAAGTTATTATATAATAACTTATTATATAATAACTTTGGGTAGATAAGAGACTGAAAAAGAAACAAGATCACTACTTTTTGTGACCAATTATTTATAGTTAACATGTCACACAAAAATGATTAAATAATACGGATATTATGTTTCGGATCCTTTATTACTTGAAAGGAAGATACACAGTTTTAACTTTGACAAATCAAATGATTTTCATTTGTTTCCGCGAGAACTTCCAAATTTCCAGTTATTCGGATTCAACTGTTGCGAACGATTATTATTAACGGCTCGCGTAGACGTGTAAGTAGCCGATCCCGATGTTGCTAAAATGCAAATTTACAAATAAAATTCATTTTTTTGGAATTAAACTCATGGTTAAAAATGAAATAATAAACTCACCTCCCTGACCCGATGGGCGATCACAACCTCTACTTTGCCAGAATGAATTATTGTTTGGATTTAACTGGTTTGCTCTGTTATTGTCCATTTTCGAATAATTATTCGTAATGTTCGTGTGGAAATTTTAAAGCGCTTCAAAATCAGTTGCGGGTGCGGCTTGTCTGCACATACTATCGCTCCGCACCAAAGAATATTTATATTTAACATTTAACTATCCAAAGTGAAAGTGAGCATGTGCGAATAAATTGCAGCCGCCGGGGATTACCCTAGTTATGAGTTCTTGCGTTAACACGCTTACACGTCATACAAGTGCAAACGGTAGAGCAGACTGCGGCACACGGTTGTTTTTCAGAGAGCGATAAAAGGAGGAAATTATTCCACGCATGCGCTTGTTCTCAATACCTCCTGTTCCTCGTCTTGGAAGTCGGAAACCGTTAGAAATTCTCAGTTACCTGACCTGCACCCACGGAAAGAAATAACAGCGTAGGTACTTAGTTGAGGACTGAGTTACATTCTTTAAAAAATCACCACTACTTTTGCATATTTAGAAAGACAGATAGGGAACTTTAGCATAAATTCACTGTGAATTCTTTATAAGTTAAGCCCACACGTTAAAAACTCGACACGTGTATCTAAGCACCAAGAAACGCGTTTATTTATATCCCAACTAGGTTTTGCCGAGTAGGCCACTTCCACTTTTACGCGCTTTAATGCCATGCAAGCAACAGGCTTGGCGCAATACCGAAAGGTGCGGGCACCTTAAAGACGTGCTGGAAGTTTTTGTTCGAATCCAAGCTGATCCTTTTTCTTTTTCTTCTGAAGCTTGATGTAATTTACAGAATTTTGGTTTCCATGTGTTGTGTCTGGTTGCCCGTCACGAAAAGTATTTGTTTAAAGAAAATCCGTGATTACTAATGAAAACAAGGCAATAATAACACGCTGAAACATTGCACTGGCAAAACCTAGTTGGGATATAAATAAGTACAGACGCATTTTTTACAAAAGAGATAATGCAAAATCTATCGTAGAATGTTTTGTTAGTTGCCATACTTATTTTAATAATTTAATTTAGAAAAATAAACGAATTTTGGCTGTGGCACGCCTGTTGCAAATTCGCACAAAGCTGGAACCAAAATGGCGGTCGATCTTGCTCGGTATCCCCAGTTGCCTTACCTGTATCGCTGACGTCAGCATTCCCAAGAGTATTTATGCGTCAAATTTTCAACAGCAATTTGACAAGTCTAAATGTCTGTTTTGAACGAAATTTTGTTGCCAGGCAATTTGACGAATATTTCAAATTTTGTGAAGTTCTGGCATACTCGTAGGTATATAATAACTATATAATAGTGGCTGATGAACGGCGATAAATCAGAGACAAATACAAAAGGAGAAGATAAGAAAAGGAAAAAGGATAGCCCCCAGATTTCTCACAGAGGTGTAAGAAAACGCAAAGGACACCAACAAAAGGTACAGGTACAGAAGAAGAGAGCCAAGAAGATATGGAAGAGCTGAAAAGTATGATGAAGCAGTTTATAGCTGACAATGGAGTCATAAAACAGGAGCTGAAGGACATAAAAGAAGAACAGAAGATCTACAGGAAAGAGGTAGAAGAGCTGAAAGCGGAAAACAGACATCTAAAGGAAAGGCTATATAACATGGACAGAAGAATAGAAGGACAAGAGAAAAGAGAAAAACGGTTAAATATAACAATTAAAGGAATGGATCCTCTCAATGATAACATAGAAGGAGTCCAACAACTTCTTGAAAATCAATTAGAGGTGAAGATAAAGGCTGAGGTTGTAAACAAGATTATTACGAAACTAGGAGGATCTATATATGTGGCAAAACTTAATAACATGGACGATAAAATTAAGGTGATGAGGAACAAAAGCAAACTGAAGCTTCAGGAAGTCTACATTGATGATGACCTGACAGTAACGGAAAAAGGCGTACAAAAGAAGCTCAGAGATATAGCAAGAAAAGAAAGAATACTAGGAAAGACTGTAAAGGTAGCTTATCAAAAAATAATAATTGATAACAAAGTATGGATTTGGAACAACCGGACACAGGACCTGGAAGAGAAAGTGGAAAAACCTGGCCAAAACAACAAAACAGCACCAAAAAACTAGCGAAGATGAAGACTGGGACGGGAAAACGGTACGACCAAGGATCGAAAAATGGTAAAAACATTAGAATAGGGACATGGAATGTGAGAAGTATGAATGGAAAGGAGATTGAATTGATACAAGAATTTAAAAAGGCAAAACTGGAAATATTAGCTATAACGGAAACAAAAAAGAAGGGTACTGGGGAAATAATTATAGAAGAACACGGAATAACATACAGTGGAACGGAAGTACATAGAAGAGCAGAAGCAGGTGTGGGTTGTGTGATAAGTCCAAAGTATATGAGAAAAGTAATGGATTGGGAGGGAGTTAATAAAAGAATAATGGCAATTAACGTAAAGCTGATAGGAGAAGAAATAACAAAGGTGATAATAGTTTACGGCCTTGAGGAAAATGGCACAGTTGAAGAGAAAGATGAGTTCTGGGATAAATTACAAGAAGCATAATATGAAGAAAGCAGAAAACCAGTAATAATTATGGGAGATTTTAATGCAAGAATAGGTGATAAAACTGAGGGAACGCAGGGTACAATGGGGAAATTTGGAGAAAACACAAAGAACAGAAATGGGGAAAGATTGATCCAGTTCTGTATACAAAATGGGCTGGTAATACAAAACACGTTTTTCCAGCACAAAGAGTGTCATAAATATAAGAGAGAAGAGCCTGGAAGGAAAGAAAAATCAATAATAGATTATATTGTAACAGAAGAACAAAACCGGAAAATAATAAAAGATGTACGAGTAAGCAGAAGTGCTGAACTAGGGACAGATCACTACTTAGTAATGGCGACCATCAGGAATATGTGCACAGAACGAAATACAATGAAGGAACCAAACAAAAATGCGAGCAAAGAACAAAAAACCATTAGAACTTATAAACTGCAGAATAAGGAAATTAGGGAACAGTATGCTGAACTGATAACGATGGAGTTGAATAAGAAAGAAGAAGAACTACAACGAGTAAATCTGGAGGATCAATGGAGAATTTTTAAAGATATTGCAAAGAGTGCAGCCACCAGGACTTGCGGAGTTACAGTTACCGGAGGATCAAAGAAAAGAACTAATTGGTGGAACGAAGAACTTAGAAGAATTATAAGAGAAAAGAAAGAAGCATGGAAGGCCTACTTAACAACGCAAACAATAGAAGCATACAACAAATATAAGGAAGCTAGGAGGTTGACAAAAGAACGAGTCAAAGAAGCTAAGGCTAAGGAATAGGAAGAATTTGGAGGGAAAATGGAAGAAGACAGTAAAAGTAATCAAAAACTATTTTACAAGGCTATAAAAAACATGAGAGGAGACAAGAAAAGAACAATAAAGCAAATTAAAGACAAGAAAGGGAAAATACTCACAGAAGTACCAGAGATAATGCAGAGATGGGGTGAACACTTTAGGGAGATGTTGGGAGCAGAAGTGGAGAATAACGAAACGGAAGAAGAGAGTAACGCGGCTGAAGTGAACATCAGTAATAATATATATCTAGAAGAGGTGAAAGATGCGGTGAAGAAACTAAAAAATGGAAAAGCGCCTGGCATGGACAATATAAAAGGAGAAATTATCGAATGCATGGGGGATAGAGGAATAAGAGCACTGTACCAAATTATAAACACAGCTTGGACCACTAAGAAAGTACCTACAGACTGGAAAATCTCAGTCATAGTCCCAATTTATAAGAAAGGGGACCAAAAAGAATGTGGAAATTACAGAGGGGTGTCCTCGCTTAGCAGCGCGTGCAAGGTATATGAGACAGTTCTGGAGAGAAGGCTCAGGAAAGAAACAGAGGAGAAAATGCACGATGCATCCTGAGCTAACCTACGCATTTCCCTAAAAGTAGAACATCCTACATCCCTAACTATTTGAGAGCAGTAGTCTAATCTAGGCCTACCCCTACCTCTTTTTATTCCTATCTCTGACTCTAGTATGTCACGAACTATTCCTTCGTGTCTTAGAAGGTGTCCTACCATCCTATCTCTCCTACTCTTTATTGTTTTCCATACCTTTCGCTTTTCCCCAACTCTTTCTAATACTTCCCTATTGCTAACCTTATCTATCCACGGTATCTTCATCATGCGTCTGTAGCACCAGATTTCAAACGCTTCTACTCTTTTTCTATCCGCTTCTCCTATTGTCCAAGTTTCGCACCCGTATAATGCCGAACTCCATACATACGACGTTAAGAGTCTCTTCCTAGTCTCTATATTAACCGTTCTCGAGCATAACAGTTGTTTCTTTTTGTTAAACGCAACTCGGCCCTGCGCCATTCTTTGTTTTATATCTTTAGTGCTCCTACCGTCTTGAGTTATTTTACTTCCTAAGTAGCAGAAATCCGCGACCTCCTCTATCTTCTCATTTCCAATTTGTATTTCCATTTTAGTTCTATTTTCACACCCCCTACATACCAAAATTTTAGTTTTCTTTTTATTGATTTTCATGCCGAAGCCCTGTGTCAAAACTGCTTCCATTTCATTCAAAGCCGCTCCTAATTCTTCTTTGCTAGATGCTAACACTGCTATATCATCCGCAAATCTGAGCATGTTAATAGTTTGGCCCTGTACATTGATCCCTGAGGCTGTTCTTTCCTTAACAATATTAATCGCATCTTCGATATATAAGTTGAAAACTAGAGGTGACAATGCACATCCCTGTCTCACTCCCTTCCGGATATCTACTTCCCTTCGTTCCTGCTCACATTCTATAACTGCCTTTTGCTCTTTGTAGAGATTATGTATTATTCTTCTGTCCCTGTATTTCATCCCTACCTTTCTCAGCGCTTCGAACATCTTCCCCCATTTTACGTTGTCGAAGGCTTTTTCTAAATCTACAAATCCTATATATACGCTCTTTCTCTTTTCTATCGTTTTTTCTATAATTACTCGTAAAGCTAGGATGGCCTCGCGCGTTCCTCTATTTCGTCTAAATCCGAACTGATCTTCTCCTAATATTTCTTTCGCCTTTTTCTCCATCCTTCTTTGCACAATTCTAGTTAAAATTTTTGACGCATGTGAAGTTAAACTGATAGTTCTAAAATTTTCGCATCTATCCGCGCCTTTTCTTTTTGGCAAAGCTACTATGATGTTCCGTTTGTAATCTTCTGGAATCTCGCCTGTCAGGTATATGCGACTAACTAATTTAAATAAACGATCTATTACCTCTTGACCTGCGCACTTTAAGATTTCTGCCTGCAAGCCATCTATACCTGGTGCTTTATTATTCCTTAAACTTTTTAGTGCTATCTCAAACTCTTTTCTCATTATAGGACTCACTAGGTTATCCCCCTCTACACTGCTTTCGCTTTCTAATATATCTTGCACTTCCTGTCCCGCATATAAGTTTCCTAAATATTCTTTCCACCTATCTGCCTTCTCCCCGCTTCCGATTAGGATATCTCCTGCCTCATTTCTAATGTTTTTGGTACTAGATCCAATTTCTCTAAAATTTCTCCTAATTATTTTATATGCTTCATCAGTCTTTCCTACTTCGAACTTATCTTCCACTTCTTTGCATTTATTATCGATCCATTGCTCTTTCGCTTTCCTGCATTTCCGAATAATTTCCCACTTGATCGCCTTATATCTTTGTTTCCCTATTTCATCTAACCTATTTTTATATTTTCGCCTTTCCTCTATTAGACTCACAATATGTTTTGTTATCCAGGGTTTCCTACTTTCATTCTGTTTATGACCCAAAATATCCCTAGCTGAGGAAACTAAACTATTTTTAATGCAATTCCATTCTGCCTCTATGTCCCTAACAATATTTCCACCCGCGCCCTTTAGTACTTCGTTTGTCTTTTTCTCGAACTTATTGCGCATATCATCATCTTTTAGTTTCTCTGGGTCAAGATACCTTCTTCCGCTTCTTTTTTTCAAAATTTTAAATTTAAGACTGACTTTCATAACGACTATGTTGTGATCACTATCTATATCTGCTCCTGGATAACTTCTACAATTCCTAACTTGATTTCTACATCTTTGCCTAACGAGAATGTAATCTATTTGATATCTCCCTAAGTCTCCTGGCATCTTCCACGTATAGCATCTCCTAACATGATGGTGAAATAGAGTGTTCGCGACCGTTAAGTTATGTTTATCGCAGAACTCTATCAGTCTAACTCCCTTATCGTTCCTATTGCCTAATCCAAAGGGGCCAACTATTCCGCCCTCTCGCCCTGTGCCTACGACTGCATTGAAATCTCCTATAATTATTAAATTTTCGTGCCCTCTCACAAAATCTAGCACATATTCAATATCACTATAAACTGCCTCTACGGCCTCATCACTGTAGTTAGAAGTGGGCATATACAGGGTGGTCACTTTCACAATGTACACCATTGGAGTCTTTTAAACCAGAAGAGATTCAGAGTTGGTCAAATTACAGAAAACGTGCACTTTTTCCATGCCCTTTAAGGATCTGAAAAGAAATTCTGGATAGCTCTCGTTGTTCCTGAAATATCCGGAAAAGAATTGAAGTATTGCATTTTCTTATTTCTTCCATATATTATTTATTACTTGAGCAAATGTAATGCCCTTCGGCAGGTTTACATAAGTAGGTATGGGCTATCCACTGGATGTTTCAAAATTTGTCTAAGCCTACTACATCTTTGAGTTTTCATAATCTTGGCAACTAGATTTTGTAGATAAGGAGTGAAATTAGTGTTCCAGAAAGTTAGATGACCCGTGTGCGATACATCGTTGAAATTGTATTTTTTTTCTCTATTCAACCTTATGAAAATCCAATATGGCGCCCATAAGAAATTCAAAAGTTGACCATGAAAACTTGAAGATGTAGTAGGCTTAGACAAATTTTGAAACATCCAGTGGAAAGCCCATATCCACTTATGTAAACCTGCCAAAGGTCATCACATTCGCTTGAGTAATAAATAATATATGGAAGAAATAAGAAAACGCAATATTTCAATTTTTTCAGGACATTTCAGGAACAACGAGAGCTATCCAGAATTTCTTTTCAGATCCTTAAACAGCATGAAAATGTGCAACTTTCTTACCATTTGACCAACTCTGAATCTCTTCGGGTTTAGAAGATTCCAATGGTGTACATTGTAAAAGTGACCACCCTGTATACCTGTATTATTACTGTTTTTACAGGTTTCGAATCTAACCTAACCATAACTACCCTGTCACTTTGTTGTAAGAAATTTTCTACATTCTGTCCTACTTTTTTCCGCATAACAATTCCTACTCCCGAATTTCCTCCTACAGATCCTGTGTGTATTACTCTAAAATCTCCACTCCAGAAGTCTCCAGCTTCTGGCCATCGCACTTCACTGATACCTACTACGTCTAATGCTAACCTATCCATCTCAATTTTCAAATTCTCTAACTTCCCTACTTGTTTCATGCTTCTAACATTCCACGCTCCGACTCGTGAGATGTTACACTTATCATTTCTGATGACTCCCCCCGAAGCAGTCCCCGCCCGGAGATCCGAATGTGGGACTATTTTACCTCCGGAATATTTTACTCCAGAAGGTGCCATCATCATAAATTAAAGTACGCTGTACTAGGGATAAAATAATGTGGTGGTTTCCTGTTGCCTTCCACATCGCAGTAGTGCGTGTATCACAGTGCCATACCGACCCTTACGATCTCTGCCACTATAATTACTGAAAGAGCTGCTGCCCCCTTTCAGCAATAAACTTAGTTTGTCCTTTGATTAATGACAATGAAACAAATGTAAGACAATTTTTAATATCTTTGGTTTTTACAACTAAAATCCTTTTGCGATAAATGAAATAAATTAATAGGTTCTCAAATGCCCTGAGATTGAAAACTGCTAATTTGCAGAATCTATAAATAGTTAATACAATGACAAATTCTCCGAACCTAGGCGTATCAATACCGCGGCCGCTTAGCCAAAACAAAAGTCGGCAATAGCCCGATTATATTTTACTGTTCTGTCCTTAGTTTTGTGAGTTCGATAGTGAAACAAAGTGTCCTTCCTAGTGTTGTGCATTGTTCTGAAAATACTCTTGTATTAGGGGTGAGTCTCTCACTGAGCTATCTTTTTCTAGCTTTAGGAATATTATTAGGTATGTTTGCATATAGTCACGTATCAAAGATTTGGCTTGAGCACATTACTTATAAATTCACCGACAGCGATAACATTTAAGATACCAATTCATAATAGTAAAGGCATAAAATCGGTATGCGTATATACAGAGTGGATATAATTTCTACAAAGACTTTAAATGTTGTAACTAGAGCGAGGGACCATGTGCGCTAAACTTCCTGGGTCCTCATTACACCGCTCAGTACTAGCCAATGGTAAAAGTTAGTAAAACGGAGGGAGGATCATGTGTGCCATATTCCTGGGTCTTCATTGCACCACTTCGTACTAGCCAACTTTAGATGTTAGTATCTGGAGCGAGGATCATGTGCGCGTAAACTTCCTGGGTCCTCATTGCACTACTCAGTGCTAGCCAACGGTAAAAGTTAGTAAAACGAGGGGAGGATCATGTGTGCCATATTCCTGGGTCTTCATTGCACCCCTTCGTACTAGCCAACTTTAGATGTTAGTAACTGGAGCGGGGATCACGTGTGCCATATTCCTGGGTCCCCATTGCACCACTCAGTGCTAGCCAACGTTTTTAATAATGAAGTCAACACTTTGCGGAGTATCCCTCAGTGTTGGAAAATATATCCATAGTTGACAAAGCCAAAATAAAGTAAAGAAATAGACAGTAAATATAGATGTAGCTTTTGATTTCTTTAACTGGTAAAAGGTGCTCACGAGTATTTTATATTATTACAGGCAGTACCAATGAAAATTTAACAGCGCCCCGGATCACCTCCCACATTGTAACAGCCATACGCTCTTCCTGTTGTATTGTTAACAAGGGGTCGAATACAAAGTTCATTTAAGAACGGTGAGTTATCTGTTCACCTATTTGCGTATATTATAAATTTATGTGTATCTGATAAGGAATTGAACTTTTACGTAAAACAGTAAATAACAATTAACAAAAAAAAATTACGACCCCGTATGTTGTCTTACACAGATTACAAAGCAATAACATATTTAATAAATTAAATTCACTTTTCAAACACTCAAATTAGAAATTAACTTTCGAAACAAATAACTCTAGGAAAAATTATTAAAAATAACAAAAGACAAAACTACGAAAGCGTAAAAGGGACACATTTTGTACTTATGCATTAATTCTATTTATTTTCCAGATAGTAAGTCGGAAATTACTTTTATTTCAACATATAACTCAAAATTATAGTTTATTTCGAGATAATATTACAAAGTAAACTTTATTTTCGACATGTAAGAGGAAATTATAATTTACTTACATGTCAAAATTAAAGTTTGTTTCCTAATGTTATCGCGAAATTATAGTTTATTTCCAGATAATATCGCAGAGTAAACTTAATTTCAACCTAAAAGTCGAAAATAATAATTATTTCGAGATAATATTACGAATTAAACTTTCATTTCGACATCCCGAAATAATAATTATTTTCCACTTTTATGTCGAGATTAAGTTTACTCAGTGATATTATCTGGAAGTAAACTATAATTTCGTCTTATTATCTCGAAATAAATAATATTTCCGACTTTTATGTCTAAATTAAGTTTACTCTGTGATATTATCTCGAAGTAAATTATAATTTCCTTTTACATGTCGAAAATAAAGTTTACTTTGTAATATTATCTCGAAATAAACTATAATTTTGAGTTATATGTCGAAATAAAAGTAATTTCGGACTTCCTATCTGGAAAATAAATAGAATTAATGCATAAGTACAAAATGTGTCCCTTTTACGCTTTCGTAGAAACCTATAATTGCTTGCATCTTATATGTCGACATAGTTATTATTTTCGTGTTGTTATTTCGAAAATAAAGTTTACTTTGTGATACTATCTTGAAGTAAAGTGTAATTAAGTCTTACATGTCGAAATGAAAGTTTAATTCGTAATATTATCTCGAAATAATTATTATTTTCGACTTTTATGTCGAAATTAAGTTTACGCTGCGATATTATCTGGAAATAAACTATAATTTCGCGATAACATTAGGAAGCAAACTTTAATTTTGACATGTAAGACAAAATTATAGTTTACTTCCAGATAATTTCGCAGAGTAAACTTAATTTCGACATAAAAGTCGAAAGTAATGATTATCTGGAAGTAAAGTATAATTTCCTCTCACATGTCGAAATGAAAGTTTACTTCGTAATATTATCTCGAAATAATTATTATTTTCGACTTTTATATCGAAATTAAGTTTACTCTGTGATATTATCTGGAAGTAAACTATAATTTTGTCTTACATGTCGAAATTATAGTTTTCTTTGTAATATTATATCGAAATAAACTATAATTTCGAGTTATATGTCGAAATAAAAGTAATTTCCGACTTACTATCTAGAAAATAAATAGAATTATTGCATAAGTACAAAATGTGTCCCTTCTACACGCTTTCGTACAAAACAGATAAAAAACTTCAATGGGGAATTTACAAATTAATATGTGGATCTTGCCCCAAGTTATGTGGGACAAACCATTAATAATAGATATTATGTTCCGGATCCTTTATTGCTGGAAAGGAAGATACAGTCAACTTTGACAAATCAAATGATTTTCATTTGTTTCCGCGAGAACTTCCAAATTTCCAGTTATTCGGATTCAACTGTTGGGACCGATTATTATTATCGGCTGGCGTAAACACATAAACAGCCAAAGACAATAATTCCCATAGTACTAAAAAAACAAATTTACAAATAAAGTTCATTTAGAACTAAACAACTCACTTTCCCAACCCGATGGGCGATCACTATAACCTCTACTTTGCCAGAATGCATTATTGTTCGGATTTAACTGGTTTGCTCTGTTATTGTCCATTTTCGAATAATTATTCGTAACGTGGAAATTTTAAAGCGCTTCCAAAATCACTTGCGAGTGAGACTTATCTGCACTTTATGTCACTCCGCACCAAGTATATTTAACTAGCCAAAGTGAAAGTCGGAATAAACCGCCGGGGATTACCCTAGCTATGAGTTCTTGCGTTACACGTCATACAACTGCAAGCGGTAGAGCAAACTGCGGCACACCGTTGTTTTTCAGAGAGCGATAAAAGGAGGTAATTATTCCACGCATGCGCTTGTTCTCAATACCTCCTGTTCCTCGTCTTGGTAGTCGGAAACCGTTAGAAATTCTTAGTTACCTGACCTGCACCCACTGATAAAAATAACAGCGTAGGTACTTAGTTGAGTACCGAGTTATATTCTTTAAAAAATCACCACTACTTTTGCATATTTAGAAAGACAGATAGAGAACTTTAGCATAAATTCACTGTGAATTCTTTATAAGTTAAGCCCACACGCCAAAAACTCGACACGTGTATCTAAGCACCTACAAACGCGTTTATTTATATCCCAACTAGGTTTTGCCGAGTAGGACACTTCCACTTTTACGCGCTTTAATGCCATGCAAGCAACAGGCTTGGCGCAGTACCGAAAGGCGCGAGCACTTTCAAGGCGTGCTGGAAGTTTTTGTTCGAATCCAAGCTGATCCTTTTTCTTTTTTCTTCTGAAGCTTGATGTAATTTACAGAATTTTGCTTTCCATGTGTTGTGTCTGGTTGCCCATCACGAAAGGTATTTGTTTAAAGAAAATCCGTGATTATTAATGAAAACAAGGCAATAATAACACGCTAAAACATTGCACTGGCAAAACCTAGTTGGGATGTAAATAAGTACCAGACGCATTTTTTACAAAAAAGATAATGTAAAATCTATCGTAGAATGTTTTGTTAGTTGCCATACTTATTTTAATAATTTAATTTAGAAAAATAAACGAATTTTGGCTGTGGCACGCCTGCTGCAACTTCGCACAAAGCTGGAACCAAAATGGCGGTCGATCTTGCTCGGTATTTCCAGTTGCCTTACCTGTATCGCTGACGTCAGCATTCCCAAGAGTATTTATGCGTCAAATTTTCAACAGCAATTTGACAAGTACTTTTTATTTTGCCGGATAAATGTCTGTTTTGAACGAAATTTTGTTGCCAGGCAATTTGACGAATAAATATTTCAAATTCTGTGAAGGTCTATACTATATAATATTATCGACGTTTCGCCCCCGTTCGGGGGCTTTGTCAAGATTTATTTGATATAAAATTGTCAATAAAATATTTGACCCATCGTGTATCGTAATGTGAAGTTACGATAAGAGTATTGTACGTTTTAACTACTATCAGCATGACCACCACTATCATATTTGCTTAAGAAATAATACACATTATTAGTAAACGAGAAATAAGTAACCCAATCCAGGGACAACTGTATATCCTCTTCCTGAATTTCTCACATTCTTTATATTTCTGTCTATCATTGCGAAGAGGGTGCATATAATAACCAAAAGAACGCTATAGATCAAAACATTTATTATAAACAAATTACAACACTAACGTCGCTTCTTTTTCGATTGCGGTTTTCCGAACACTTTGCCCCCACCTTTCCCAGCTTTACCTTTCATTTTCTGCTTAAAATTAGCGTCATACCTCAGCTTCTTCACATTTTTGTTTGACGTATCAGTAAAATGACTACTCTTCCTCTTAACACCAGTCTTCACAGTCGGATTTCCATCAGGGCACTTCTTCAGTTTCTTCGGCTTCATGTTTTTCTTCGCAAGCCGTACCTGTACTTGCATCACTTTATTCACTTCATTGCGTGCTCTCTGCTCAGCTGTATCTACCGTTTTCGCCTTTTTCTTTTTCTTGTCTTTTTCACCCGGTCCTTTACCTTTGTTTTTCTTTTTAGGAACTTCTTTTGCTTTCGGAGTAAGCGCTAATCGTTCTTTTTCTTGTTTGCGTTCTTTATTTGTTTGGAACCACGACCTTTTCTCCGTTTTCTCGCCTTCCAAACGTTTCTGAACACGGTTCATCTGATTTTCAGTTCTGCTGAGTAACCTTTCTTCGTATTCTTCTTCTATAATTTGCATGATTTGTGGTTCCAACTTTTCTAATTTTACTTTGTACTTTTCTACAATATCTGGGGGTATTATTCTACTTTTCACCGGATTTCTTGCCCGCTTGATAACATCTTTTACAATTTTACGTTCCTGCTCTCCTGCTAGGCTAACGGAAACACCCGCTCGACCTGCACGAGCTGTTCGACCCACTCTGCAAATATAATAAGATAAGGTGTTCTGCAATGATAATTTACGTTTAGAAAATGTACCATGCCATTTCTCAAATCTCCGGCAATTTTACATGAACTAACCTGTGAATGTAGTGCTCCAAAGTGGCCGGCATGACGAAGTTAATAACTGTCTGCACACCATGAATATCCAACCCTCGAGCGGCCACATCCGTTGCCACCAGAATATCAGCTTCTTTCGTTTTAAATTTTTGCAAAGCGTCAAGTCTCTGTGGTTGCGTCAAATTACCGTGGAGTTCAGCGACTGAAACGCCCAACAAACCAAGCAGGATATGCAATCGGTGCGCTTGTTTCTTTGTCTGAACAAAGATCATGCACTGAGTATGGAATGTTCGACAAACCAGTGCAGCAAGTATTGATTCACGGTCCGTCTCCTTATCAGATCGGATTCTGACAAATTCTTGCCGCAAGTTGAAGGCCACATCTCGGTTACTGTCCACAAATATGCGAACCTTTGAAAACAATTAAAATAATTCAAACTACAGTCCAACGGATTCAAGATGGCGAGCGGCGGGATTGCGTATTAGCATACTTTACAGATGCAAGAAAATGTCTTGCAGTACCAGTGGTGCAGGCAAAATTTTCAGTTACCGGCGAAGATAAGAAGGTGGGCTGCGAACGGAAAGTGTTTTGCGTAGTCAAACACGGGAAATAGTGCACTCGCCAGCAAAATTTTCAGTTACCGGCGAAGATAAGAAGGTGGGCTGCGAACGGAAAGTGTTTTGCGTAGTCAAACACGGGAAATAGTGCACTCGCCAACTTAAATCTGTTGGAATGTACCGGGTGGCTAGATAAGAATGCAAAGTGCTGTATCTCGGAAGCTATTCATCATAGAGTCTTGCGGTAAAAAAATTTATGGCTAAAGTGGCCAAGAGAAGATCGTGGAAAATATTTTCAGATTTACAAGATGGTTCCAAGTTACAGCTGTAACTCCTAAACGACAGAACGGATTTTAACAAATTTGGTCTCGTTGGAAAAAGCATTTATTGCTCCATCAAACCCATCTTACCTGTGATATGTCTAATTCTTAGTTATGCCGCTAGAGCGCAATTTTTGATAGAATAACAGAAAATTGCAAAATTCTCTAAAAAATTTAATGCAATAATATGCCTCTTTTTTCATAAAAATGTAGTGAAATGATACCTAAATAGGCTAGTGAAGACCACATCTCGATATCTTAATCCTAGCCAAAAATATCGAAGAAAGAAAATTTAGCTATCATAAAATTTTAGAGAGACTATTACGCTATTACACCGGTATTTATTCTTATTTATTTGTCTTTTTTCAAGATTCAGTGATAAAATTTCATAATTTTATAATTTTTAAATAATAAAAGTATTCTTAGTTCAAACAATTAAAAAAAACGTGTAGGTGGATTGGACGAGGAAGTCTATTTCCTTGGCCACCCCGATCCCCAGACCAGTGGCGGCTCGTGGGGTCAAATTTTGGGTAGGCCAGCCCAGGAAATAAAAACAAATATAAATCCGAGTATGAAAATAGTACCTATAAACGTTTGAGGTTTGAGCTGTAAGCTGTAGGTTGGGTACTTTGTAATTTTTAACTGCAAAAAGTTGTGATAAAAATCTGTATTTCAATTTTAATTCACCTGACGACATCCTAACAATGAAACAGAATTCCGATATTCTTAAATTTAATTATCTATTACAACAATATAAAATTATAAACCAACCTGTTTTGTTTTTTGTACAGCAAATTAATTCTTCTCTCCTTGCTTCGTGCAAATTTGTCAATTACTCGTTCATAAAATGTGTCCCCTGTTTCCAATAATTGAGCAAGAATGTCTTTTTGGATTGATACGATTGACAATGACGAAAGCCGATTTTGTGTCATCGTGTTTCGCAGAGATGTTTTTATACGTTTCATAGTGGAGAAGGTTCTTTCGACTGAAGCGCTGGTTGCAGGGATTGTAGCAAGTAAACAAAATAATTTATAGCTCTCGGGAAGGATTTCATTTGTTTCGTTATCATTCATATTTTTAATCAGTTTTAACAAACTTTTATCGTGAAAAGCCTCTCGATTAGTTGCGGAAAATATGGTTTCTAATTCGGTTTTTAATAAAGTTTTGCTAAAAATTGATCCATATGTATTAATTATTGAGTCCAGTGCTTTTTGTGGAAAATTTGTGCCATATTCTGTAAATTTTTTTGTACCGCCCAACTGTAAAAATGTAAACTTTTCGTAGTCCGAAAAACGCTGCTCTAATTGAGTAATAATATTGTCCAAAATTTCAAAAAAAATTATTTTAAACTTAGTTTTAGCTCCACTGACAGATTCACTACCGAGTTCACTGCGATTTAATGCGGGTTCCGATTTGGTTTCAGTAACAGCAAGATTGATATGTTTAGAAAACGTAAGATCATTCCTCCAGCTCTTCAAGACTGAAATACATCTGGATACTGAGTTGGCACACAATTGGACATCAATGTTTTTTTTCTGCAAGATGTTGAAATATTTCATTGAAAACGCTCAATAAAAACACAAATTCCAAATCTTCCAACTTCCGTTTAAAACCATCTGCCTGCCTGACTGATTTTGCATTCGATTCTGGACAATTCATTATTTGCTGAAAGACATCTAATAATTTATCTTTTTCCTGTAACACAGCAGATAATATTTTTGCATTGGAGTTCCATCTTACATCACTACTTGTGGGTATGCGTTTTCCAACAACTTTGTTTAAAAAATAGGACCTTTTTGACGATTGATGAAAATATGCTGGAATTCCTTGAAGCGTAGAAAAAAATATTTTCACTGGCGTAATATTAGAGCAGCTTTGTTGCAAAACTAAATTAAGGCGATGAGCAAAACAATGGGTAAACATCGCTAATGGTGCAGAATCTCTCACTAATTTTTGAAGTCCATTAAGTTGTCCTGACATAACACTGGCTCCGTCGTAGGTTTGTGCGATTAATTTAGCTTTACAGTCAAATTTGCCAATAACACTAAACAGTAAGCCAGTTCTTGTTTTGCTAAAGTACAAGTTAAGGCAATTAATTTTTTAATAATGTTCCTGTTTATTTTAACTTCTGCATGTACTTGATTTTTGCGGCTTTTGACTGTTCATTTAACAAATCCTGTACAGAAAATGCTCTTTTCTGTACATCCTTAAAGGACAAGAAATTATTTAGATGCTCTCTGCAACTAGAATGTTTTTTTAACGAGGCGGACATATTTTTTAAATCGGAGTATCCTTCACAATTCCAAACACTTTTCTTATTAGAAAATAACAAGCACGGCCAACAAAACAGTCTATTTTTCGTAATACTTCCAGACAACCATTTATGTACATCATACCAAGAGAAGTTAAATGTACGCATCTTTCTCCCATCCTTTTGTTCCACACACAGTTTTGGAGTGGGCCTTTCACGTACAATAATATTTCTTCTTTCGACTTCGGATCTTCTGGCTAATGGCGATTCCAATAGTGAACCAACGATGTCCAAACACTCACTATTAATGTTACTAGAACTAGGGATAGCCTCAGAAAAACTCATTTTCTCAAAGAAAACTAAAAATTGTCTTCACAAAAAACACGTGTTCGCCAGAAATCTAAAAAAAATAGCCACGCACCCCTAACGACAGTGGAAATCGAACTAATCCTAATACAAACAATGGGTAGGCCAGCACGACGCAGGCCTAAAAGCCTGCTATACACCCCCAATATAAATCATACGCTCGACCGGTTGACTGGCTGGCACGTACTTTTTCTATGGAGCTTTTATGTAAACGCAGTAGGCCAGTTAGATGCGGGCCTATTAAGTGATTTTTAAACGACTTCCCTGCTTTCTGTGACAATTTATTACAAAGTAATCCTTGCGTGCATTATTATATTGAATACTGTAGAGTAGAAGATAATGCAATTATGCATTGACGCCATTTTTCAATAAAATTATTACATTTATTTGATTATTTTGCTCCTAGCTCCTAAAATTATTGGGTAGGCCAGGCCTACCTTGCCTATTCTCAAAAGCCGCCACTGCCCCAGACCTCACCTGTTTGGACTTCTATCTATGGGGTCGGTTAAAAGATATTGTTTACCAAATTAAACCAACAACGAGAGAAGACATGAACATACGAATACAAGAGGCCATTCGTAGCCTGTCAAGAGCAGAAATGAAGCTGCTGTAATGTCTACGCACGAGCGGCTCCAACAATGCATTGAGTGTGATGGAAGACAGTTCGAGCATTTAAGGAGGCATTAGTTTTATTTCAAAATCGGTCCTTCTTTCTTCTTATGCCCCTACACGTTTTTTTCAATTGTTTGAAATAAGAATACTATTATTATTTAAAAATAATGAAATTTTATCACTGAATCTTGAAAAAAGACAAATAAATAAGAATAAATACCGGTGTAATAGTGTCTCTCTAAAATTTTATGATAACTAAATTTTCTTTCTTCGATATTTTTGCCTAGGAATAAAATATCGAGATGTGGTCTTCACTAGCCTATTTAGGTATCATTTTACTACATTTTTATGAAAAAAAGTCATATTATTGCATTTATTTTTATAGAAAATTTTGCAATTTTCTGTTATTATATCAAAAAACGCTCTCTAGCGGCATCACTAAGAATTAGACATATCACAGGTAAGATGGGTTTGATGGAGCAATAAATGCTTTTTCCAACGAGACCAAGTTTGTTAAAATCTGTTCAGTCGTTTAAGAGTTACAGCTGTTTATGTAAAAAAACATTGAATCACCCCCCACCACTTCATTTTAATAGATACGTCAAAAAGTGTTAAACAAAAATTACTCGAATAAAGCTTATCTTTAAAAAACACATATTTTTTTGGTACATTTACTAGGTGGCTTTCAGTGAAAAATCACTTTAAAAGTTTAAGATGGCGGTTACGCCCCCTGGCGACCATCTTGAAAATCTGAAAATATTTTCCACGGCCTTCTCTTGGCCACTTTAGTAATAATTTTTTTTACCGCAAGACTCTATGATGAATAGCTTCCGAGATACAGCATTCTTATCTGGCCACCCGGTACACTCGCATGGACCACAGTGAATAAATATTATAATTAAAGTTTTATAACAACAATCTTATTACAGAAGTGCCTTACCGGTTTAACTAAAGATACCGCAGCCAAATCTCGCACCTCGTCAGACATGGTAGCAGAAAACAGCATAGTCTGTCGTTTGCGAGCACACTGTTTAATGATTTCCTTCATTTGCTCTTCGAAATATTCGTCCAACATACGATCGGCTTCATCCAGAATCAGAACTTCTATCGAATCCAGACCAAAACTTGGGGTGCTCCTCAAATGATCAATCAAGCGTCCCGGCGTTGCAATTACAATATCCGGATTTTTTCGAAGCACATTTTCTTGCGCTTTTAAATCGAGGCCTCCTACGGCCAAACCAATTTCGATGTCGCTGAACTGCGCAAGCTGTTTCGAGACTTGGTAGACTTGAACGCCGAGTTCTCTCGTTGGTACCAAAACTAGAACTCGTGTTACTGCAGTACCCCCTGTTGGGCGATACAGTAAACGTTCTAGAGTGGGCAACATATATGCGGCAGTTTTGCCCGTACCTGTTGCGGCACAACCACAAATATCACGCCCTGAAATATGTAACGCAATAATACTAATATACAGGAAACAGTCAAGTCGGCGAAATATAATAAACGACATACCTAATAATGCATGAGGGATAGCAGCAGCTTGAATTGGAGTAGGGTGTACAAACATCATGTCTCCAATAGCTTTCATGAGTGGGCGAGACAAATTCATCTGATAAAAACTTATATTCTCCTCATTTAATTGCACGTCTTCAAAGAACTCATCATAACCTACATTTTCCGTCGATTCTTTCTTTTTCTTCTTCTTATCTTTAATCTTAATGTTATCGTGCTTTAATTCATCGTCGGATAAGTCACAATTTTCAACCTCAACGTCTTTCGATACAACCTCGTCGAGTTTTTCATCATCTTCTGCAACATTCTGTTTGAGCGCTTTCTTAATTTTATCGTCAGTTTTTGTTTTAGCTTTGCGTTTCACATATTTTGTTAAATCATTCCACGCGTCTTTGTTATACTCCTCTAGCGAACTTACAAATTCGAAATTTGTATCAAAATCTGCTTTCTTCCTGTCTTTTTGTCTTGATGGTTGAAACTGATAAATAATAAACCGTAATTTGGTTTAAGAACAAATTAATAAGGTAATGACTAACCTCCTCTTCTGCATCAGAGTCCTCAGAAAAATCTTCCACTTCCTGATCGTCATCAATGGTTTTAATAATATCCTTAAAATTAAGTTTCAAAGTCATTGTTTAATATAAATTAATTGAAAATTAAGTATATCCTTCCCACTACACCAGCATGCATCTTTCAGGTTATGTCACAAGAATGACATTTGACAAATGACAAGGAGTTGGATACGAATTTAGCCAACATCAAATAAACAAACATTCTAGATATTTTTGAAAAATTTTCGACTTTTTTCGGTTGCACTGCATATTAGAAAAAAGTAAAAGGAACTAAACAAACCAATAATATTTGCTTGATTAGAACTTAGAAGTTTTTATAGTACCGGTGTTCGCCACTTTTAATTGCATTTGGGACAGCGATGTCATATAATTTAAAATTTCCCAGTATTCAATCAAATTAAATTCATTACCTTTCAGATTTAAAATTTACTTTGGTCGCTCTGTATATATTCACGGCTTCTAAAATGCTATCCAAATGCGCATGAACTCGATGAAAATGTGTTCGCAGAAATAAAATCGACGCATTACGTCACATAAGCAGTCAGCTGAGTTATTTTTACGAAAAGGGAAGGCAAGATTTGCTAATCTCTGGCACATAGTTCGGTTTTGAAAGTGCGGCTATAGACTTCTCCGTAAAATCGCACAAAGTGGGACAAAATTATGCCGAATATAATTAATGAAATAAAATTAGATTTTAAAGATGTTTTGTTGCGTCCGAAACGGTCCACGCTGAAAAGTCGCAATGATGTAAGTATAAAGTACGGAATATTTTATTGATTTCGATTATTTCTGATGGAGGAAATTTTTGGTCGTGTTACTTTTAAGAGCAGCCCCAAAAATAAATAATATTTAATCATCAAATTTATTTTTAATGTAGGTATGTAATAAAAACAATATTTTGCGGGATGTTAGGAAATTAATTATATTTCAATAGGGAATTCTTATTAACTCGTTGGCGTGCATAGTTCCCATAAAAAAAAACAAAGGTAATTCATACTGAGTGATACTTATTAGATCGTTTTAAATTTTTTTTATAATTTTTGATCTAAAAGCATATGAGCAAAAGTATAGCAAATTTTATTTAGCTGGCAGAAAATTAAATTGTATGCTGTACAAAAGTGCGCTTCGTTCTTTAAAATCCGCTTATTTGGCAATAATGCGTCAAACCTGCTAATTCACGATGTGATGAAATGAAATATGTATGTGCACGCGACCTTATAAATTTTATGCGAAATATCAGTTTCTGTGAAATAATAAAGATGTTTTTTTGTTTTCTGAAAGACGCGATAGACTTACACAGTCGCAGTTTCATGTCAGCGTACTTTTCATCGACCAGATAAAGTTTTGACCTAGGTATATTTTTTGGAAGGTACATTGCCTAATAAAAAAAACAGTTATCATAGTACCACGCACTGTACGATATAAATTATAATTATCAGATACGAAGGTCATTACGTTTTGCATTTACTTATTCAGACATTACAATCAATGCACCACAAAAGTGGCGCGTCACAAACGTCAGATTTTCATTCCAAACAAAACAAAGCCACGTGCTTTCTGACGTTTTAACCTAACCTCTGAAATATAATTAAAGTTGTTTTCAAGTTTTTATACGTAAGCTCAACACACAAATTGAAAATAAACTGTTTTCACTGCAAAACGTCTATAATTATATTACAAAAACTAGTTTAAGAAGTTGTAAATAATATCGATAAACGTCAAATGGCACGTGCTTTTGTTTTGTTTGGAATGAAAATCTGACGTATGACGGAGGCACTTATGTCCTGTATTCTCATGTGACCAAAGACTTGGAGAATGGGCACAGCATTCTTATGCAACAGTTGATTTTGTTGTGAAGACCACACGGTCGTGGGCCAGCGGGTCGTGTTGTTTGTTATTATTTTCCTCAAATACATGGGCGTGCTGTTTTAGGGATCAATTTACTAAAAAAAATAATGAAAAATAGTGATAGTCGTTGGTGTACTAAAAAGATCAATATGATATGAGCAATCATGGCATTTCACATCCCCTTATATGCCTACAAGGTGTTTTTCGAGACAGATTATGCAAAAATTCATGTACACTTATGAACCTAACCTCAAATAAAATGAGATGTTGGATGACCGCTAATACAACTTGCTACAGGCTTACTAAAATACTTACCTACACGTTCTTGTATAATATAAAATGTTAAAAAACCTATTAACACAGTGTTTTGCACTTACTATCTAGCATAAAAACAAACAACACAATATAAAAGCAAACAAAACAACCGACCAGCCTGCATGTAAACATATTTCTTCTGTTGTCTGTGTTATTTTAAATGGAACGGCTTGTATATTTGTACTTTTTTTGGATTCCGCGTTGAATTTTGAACAACTTTTCCTAACGGTTTACACACTTATCTTTTTTAGCTTTCCATATAAAAATTTATTTCTGCAGTTTTGAAAATTCTCTATAACTTTTGTTCGGAATAAGACAAAAACGTGAATGACGGCTCGTATTGTAGCTGGAAGATGCCTCTATCAGTGGAATATTTTGAAACTCTAATTTCTTACGTCATATTTCAATTTTTGTAAATGTTATGGCATACTTTTTATGCCGCTTACCAATTGGCTGGATAATTTCATCATGAAGTTCTCAGTCCGAAGACTGGTTGGACTCATACCTCCATCCTTTCCTATAATTAGCGAACCTACGCATTTCCCTAAAAGTAGAACATCCTACATCCCCAACTATTTGAGAGCAGTAGTCTAATCTGGGCCCTCTTTTTATTCCTATCTCAGACTAATATGTCCCGAACTATTCCTTCGTGTCTCAGAAGGTGTCCTATCCCTTCTATTCTTTATTGTCTTCCATACCTTTCGCTTTTACCCAACTCTTTCTAATACCTTCCTATTTCTAATCTTATATATCCACGGTACCTACACCACCACATTTCAAACGCTTCTATTCTTTTTCATCAATGTACTCATGTTAGATGATAATAATAATTGTGCCTGCAATTAATATACAGGATGTTCATTTTGCAGGTGAATTTGTACAGGTCAATAACATTTAGGAACTCAAAACAATCCTACAATGGAATACCTGTTATGGCATCAAATATGGACACAGTAGGTACTTTTGAAATGGCAAGAGCTTTATCAAAAGTAAGTAGGTATCTAGTAGAAATTAAAATATAAGCCAGGCTTAGTTGCTATGATACAACCAATCAGAAAGTCTGTGACCATTTTATGTCAATAACCAGCATTTTTCAGCATGGATTATTTACAACAGTGCACAAATATTACTCCTTAGACGAATGGAAAAAGTTTGCAGAAGAGAATCCTAGTTGCTTGCCGAACATGGCAGTGAGCGCGGGGATGGCACAAGCTGATTTTGAAAGACTGTCCGACATACTTCACGCGGTGCCTGGAGTTACGTTTATCTGTTTAGACGTTGCCAACGGTTATTCTCAGCATTTTGTAGACTTTGTTAAGAAAGTCAGAACTGCCTTCCCTACGCACACCATTATAGTATGTCGCGTAGTTTTTGTTCGTTTAAATCTAAATTTAATGGAGAATGCATCTTTTATTTCAGGCAGGTAATGTAGTGACTGGAGAAATGGTAGAAGAATTGATACTTTCCGGGGCGGATATAATCAAAGTAGGAATAGGACCTGGTTCTGTTTGTACCACTCGCATGAAGACTGGTGTTGGATATCCTCAACTGTCGGCTGTGATTGAATGCGCTGATGCTGCGCACGGTCTACAAGGCCATATAATTTCAGTAAGTATTAGGTGTGACATATATTAGTTAGTCAATATAGTCTCACGATAGGATGGAGGCTGCACCTGTGCCGGAGATGTAGCGAAAGCATTTGGTGCTGGTGCCGATTTTGTCATGGCAGGCGGAATGTTTTCTGGACACGATCAGTGCGATGGAGACATTATAGAGAAGGACGGGAAAAAGTTTAAACTGTTCTACGGAATGTCTTCCAGCACTGCAATGCATAAGCATGCTGGTAAATATTAAATAATTATAACGAGAAACTAGTTTTTGGATTTAAAAAAACTAGGTGGCGTAGCAGAATATCGATCATCAGAAGGAAAGACTGTAGAAGTGTTATACAAAGGAGACGTTGAAGAAACTGTTCTGGATATTTTAGGAGGTCTACGAAGTGCCTGCACATATACAGGGGCTGCCAAATTGAAAGAATTGCCACGCCGTGCCACATTTATACGTTGCACCCAACAACTAAACACGATTTATACTTAAATGTCAATTTTTAGAACATTCAAGTCGTTTGGGAAAGCTCGTATAATCAATTTTTGAGTATTCAAAATCTACGTAAGATTTTGACTATTAGCAGAGTCGGCCAAATTTTTATCAAAAGGAGTTTATAGGTGTCTTTAAAGTTCAAACCAGCTGCTGGCAACTTTGTATATTTTGTGCAGGATAATCGGCTACAGTGTTGTCGAACTACCCTGTATGTAAAAATGCAGTTTTCCAAGGCAGTATTAGCACAATTTTTATTTATTTGTTTTTGTTGTGGATGTTTAAATTATTGGTTTAACAAAATTAAAATATTTATTAAATTATTCCAAAGTAAACTGGTCTATTAATCAAAATCCTGACTACAATACACTAAATAACATATACATATGCCAGACTAAATACAAACAACGGTTCGAAATTATTTTTGGTGAAGAAAAGAAACATTAATATTGTCGCTGAAAAAAGTTACAGCGAGTTAAACACAAATAATTTGTGTGCGCCAGCTGATAGGTAGCGACATAAGAGTTCACGAGCTTTTATCCTTGATAATACACACATAGCCAAAACTCTTGGCCCCCTGAATTAATTTGAAATGTAAACAAAAATAATTCTAACAAATATGTAGTGCAATTTATCTGAATAAAAAATACAAATGTTCTCGATATTAATGCAGCTTTTGTACGTTAGCGCGCACAAAGTATTTGTGTTTAACTCGCTGTAACTTTTTTCAGCAACGATATTGTTTGGTTCCTTCACCAAAAATAATTTCGTGCCTTTGTCCGTATTTGCTCTCGCATATGTATATGTTAATCCCGAAAAATAGGATTACTTACCCGGTACATGAAAAATACATTACAAAAATTTGTGGTCTGGCAAGAATACATGTTTTTCCTTAAAAACGGAAAATTGTAGAGGCAACGTAAATACACTCTGATGATTAGCACACTTCAGTGTATATTCCACGAAAAAAACAAGTCTCTAACTCTTTTCGTTGCTGAAATACAACAAAGGAAAAGTATTAAAAAGGATTGAAAATTGATTTGTTAGGTAAAGTATTCTGGATGACCATAAATAATATAATTTTGGGTCAATTGGATACGTATTTGCAATAACAAGTTATAAATCAAGTAAAACAATAAACATACCAGTTTCACGGTGTAGAGACAGTACCTTAATTAAGTACCCTTACTTAGTAAATAAGCCGAAAATCGTATCTGACAGTTTGGCTTGACGTATCGTCCACATGTAAATAAAATAACATCTGCTTTACTGGTGTGATAGGAATAAACATTAACTAAATAACTTACCGGGGGAGGGGTCCGCCCCCGAACCACCTTTGTCGACCAAGCAGCTCGAGTCCTGTTACCGGGAGTGTCCGAGAGGTTCAGATCCTGTCGTGACCAACATGGCGGCCCCTAAAATACGGCTATCCCAATAGCCCCAATGCTACTTGTCTAGTCTTTTGGTAACCAGCCATTTGCACACTGGCAATCCACTTGGTATCTGTCTACCCACTTGCTATCTTTATAGCTACTCGGTATCAGTCTACCCACATACTATATGTCTAGTCACTTGGTATCTGTCTACCCACATACTAGCTGTCTAGTCACTTGGTATCTGTCTACCCATTTACTAGTTGTCTAGTCATTTGGTATCTGTCTACCCACTTGGTATCTGTCTACCCTGGTATCTGTCTACCCTTGGCATCTGTCTGCCCACATGGTATCTGTCTACCCTTGGCATCTGTCTGTCCACAAGGTATCTGTCTACCCTGGTATCTGTCTACCCTTGGCATCTGTCTGCCCACATGGTATCTGTCTACCCTTCACTAGATATATCGATCGCATACATTCAAAATATGTACAGTTAACAACAATATATAAATAGAAAACAGGATGTAAGAGTAATAAAAGGTAAACATTAATATATCAACCCATTTAGGATCATATGGTCAGTATCTACATAAATACGCTTTATGCCTATTAAAAATTATTAACGGCAATATTAATTGAGAGAGATGCATTTGCCCTAACTACTGATCAGTAGGTAAATACCTGGAGGTACCAATGTCAATCCTATCTTCAAGGAACTCTGTGAAACAATAATCACATCACATTTACATTTACATAATACACAAACAAATAAATAGAACTCCCAAATAACCAATGAATCGTACGGACGCTAAACCCCGACTCTCCTGCTCCCTGAAGAGGTAAAATACTCCCCCACACCCCGGTCAGACAAACATTCAAGTCTGTAACATGATACACTTGCCTTCGCATATGGAACGCTAGAAAACAGCCGTGTGTTTAAGATTAGGTGAAAAGTACTAACCCTCGCAGATTTCAGAAAATTTTACGAAAAATCGATTTTCCGGCATTTTCGCAATTCCCGATCTTTTCGCGACCTCAAAATTCGCATCCGGCAGGTCATTTTACATAAGAATCAGCTTTATTCTCTTGTGTATTCGAGTTGTATAAAGGGTGGCGAATTAGAGCACCATGTAATTGTCTTATTAACGACAAAAATTTATATAGGTAGGTACATGGACTCTTCTGTTATTTACAAATGTAATATTACAATCAGGGAGCAAGAAATTCTACAATCATAATGCTTAAGACGCAGGGTATTCCCCTAGCTTCCTCACGAAAATGTTTTGATCGCGCCACAGGTCAAAGTTCACAGTTCACTCTTTCCCAACTTTAAATTTTTTCAGTGGCGGCTCGTGACATGGTAAAGACACAAAGACAGAGGGCTCTGCCAAAAAACATGAACAACTACTTATTATAACTTAGATTTTCTGTCATTTGGTCTTCACAAAAAATAATACAAGAATCTAACCAATCCAAGTGCGCAAACCTAGAGTTCAAGAGTTCTTCATTACGAGCCGCCACTGAATTGTTTTCTAACCAGCTCTCCTTGACCTCTGATTACAAAGTACAAAAAAGGACACCATCTGTTTAGCATTATTAGAGCATGTCTTCTTTTATCTATTCTTTTGAACATTGAAGTATCTTTTAGTAGATTGTCATGTTTATAGTAAATGCGCTTGCGCAGTTGGAGCTGCTGAACAAAACAAAAGCATGTGCCATTTGACGTTTATTTATAACTTTTGCGATATAATTATAAAAGTTTTGCAGTGAAGACAGTTTATTTTCAATTTGTGTGTTGCGCTCGCGTGTGAAAACTTGAAAACTACTATAATTATGTTATGTAGGTTAGGTTAATACGTCAGGTAGCACATTGCTTTGTTTTGTTTAGAACGAAAATCTGACGTTTGTGACGAGCCACTGATTGATGATGGTTTGAATAAAAAACAAACAATTCCAGTTACATATAACTCATCGATCTTTTAATGCATATCTCTATGGTAAAGCTAAAGTCACCACGGGGGATTACCCACGATGCTTGAAAGTGGCATATTGACGAGACTGGTGACTATAAATAAAAGGAATTCGACGCTACTTGTTTAATTTTGGTGTTGACCTGTTATAATTATTCTGATTGAAGTTTACAGAAGGTAAGTTCGAAAATTTAGTTTGAAAAATAGTCAGTTGTAAATCGTATTAGACCCTTTTTTTGATTGCCAGAAATTTCGTACCCAGTGTGTTGGGCATATTTTTTATGCAAATTAATTTCTTTTAGGTCGAGCATAATGGATTACCATGAGGAAAGAAATTATAGCAACCAACTAAACCCAAACAATGATGCATTTTGGCGCAGCAGATGTTATTCGACGCGTCCACATGATTGGCAAGGTATGTATTCCGGGCAC
The DNA here is from genome assembly GCA_963966045.1 of Xestobium rufovillosum. NCBI lineage: Eukaryota > Metazoa > Arthropoda > Insecta > Coleoptera > Ptinidae > Xestobium > Xestobium rufovillosum. Next base: position 5,317,140 of record OZ014502.1, read on the forward strand.
TGATGGATTTTGTTCTCGAAATGATAAATACAATTTCAGAACGTCTACAGCAGACTGAAGTTTCTCAACAAGACAGGAACAATAGGTCTTGTCAGTTGAATTCTAACAACAAAAACTACTACAAATCCCGTGGATATAACTAAGTAGTCGAAGTAAAAATAAATCATGTTATGAAGCTTCTAATGTAACTTGGCTAGATATTTACATATTCTCAAGTTTGTTAATTTTGGAGTATAAATGGTATATTTCAAGAGGGAATTTTGGGGTTCCATTTTCATGTTTTCGGTTAATGCTGGGTAACTCAAATTTTCAAGTATTCATTGATTTACTAGAAACATTTCTAACTGAATTAAATCATTGCAAATATGATACATGTTTTTTAAATCCATCCTTCCTCCCCCTCTGTATCAATTCTAACCACTTCTCCCCTCTTCTGCTTTCCTCCAGTATCATCTCCACTCATCTGTTCCCTCTTTTCTCTCCACCAGCACCTCTCTAACACATGTTCCCATGTCTCCTTCTCCGCCCCACATACCCTACACATTCTTCTGTCTTCGCTTTCCCAATACCTTCCACCTTTCATCTCATTTCCCAGTCTAAACCTTGCCACCCTTATTATCTGTTCTCAAGTTTTCCACTTCTTCTGCTGCATAGCCTCGCTCCTGATAAAATTTCTCTCACCTCTCCTCTCATTTCGATTTTTCTCCTCCTCCCTTCCGTATCTATTCCCAACACTGCCTGGCTAACTCGTTCCCGCTCCACCTCTCAACTTTTACTCATATTCCATGGCTCTCTTCCCTGCCCTGGTTCTTAGTTTTTCTCTATTTGTTTCGTCTCTTACCATGTACCCTGGCGTTATCCAATCTAAGCCGTGTCCATTTTATGTACTTTTCCTGGATCCCCTCTATCTTCTCTCTCTTCCCACCCCCAAATTTCTGCTCCATACATGGCTATGCTGCTCACCAATGTGTCAAACAACTTTACTCTTCTTTTCCAGTCGCCCCCAATATTCCTCTTTCCTATTCCCCATACCTGTTTCATTGTTATTGTTGCCTTTCTTACTGCCTCTCTTGCATGCTTCTCTTGGCTCCCATTCTTTTGTAAGGTGAATCCTAGATATTTAAATTCCCCCACCTCCTCCAACTTTTCCCCCTTCCACTCCCACTTCTCTATGCGACTTCTTCCCTTTCCTGAATCTCATAATTTCAGTCTTCTCCGTGCTCAAACTAGTTCTTTCTTCTCCAAATATCTTTCCATTCTTCTCAGCATCTCCTTTAGTTTAGGATAATAAATTAACACTGTTTTATTTATAAAAATATATTAACCTTTAGAAATGTAAAAATCTAAAACATACAAAATTATGAATAACACACAGACACATGAAAAGAAAAACAACCAAACAACCAAAAATGTTACTAAATTAAAAAAAAATGAGTTAAGAATAGAAGAGTTCAGTTTTAGAAGTAAACTCCGAATATATTGATACATTTTACATATAAATAGAACTTTAATTTGTCAACTGTAAAAAAAATATTGGATTACCCATTTCTTGTACTCACTTTAATTACGATAATGGCACATTTACAAGTCAATGAAATATTCTCCTCAGGCACTTAAAATCATTTTAAAATTACACTCTGGCACAAAACTGTACAGTAATACTCATTTCCTACATATAAATAAGATAGTTCTCCGTTTTAAAGTACTTTACAGCGAACGAATTTCCCAAATCGGTCGGAGAACTAAAAGCTATTTCTTCTTTGGAAAGAATGTGTCCGAAAATCAAATTTGCTCGCAAGCAATCCATAAGCGAAGTCGCAATACCCTCTTTTCTATGATTAGGCGACACCCAGATCCGAGAAATTCCGCATTTAATGGGGAACGTCTCTGTTGAACACATGTCTAAACCGTCGATGCTTAGTCTACGATGACCCTCTTCTTTCGGTTCAGCAACTACACAACCTACTATGCATTTACCTTTTATGTAAAGAAATATCTAGAACAGAAATGATTATTATTATTAATAGTTAATGAAATCTTAATAATTTTTATAAATGTATCAAATATTCATTTTTGTTCTTTCATCGATTTATTAAATTTAGATACCCAGAAAGAAGACAACCAAGCAAAATATTTTCGAGATTAAAATCAAATTTAATTCACTATGGGTCATTCAATAAACCTAGAAACAAAATTTATAATAAAGAAAATAGGGAAGAGGAAGAAATAAATGTTTTATCGTTGGTTGAGGCGACACCAAAATCTTCTTGTCGCGAAATCGAATCACAAGTTGGTGTTTCCAAAACAAAAGTTCAAAATATATTAAAAAAAGGTAAATAAAGGCCATATAAAATTCAAATTATTCACCATCTCTTCCCGGGAGATCAAGAAAGAAGGCTTAATTTTTGTAGGTGGTACTTATGGAACAAAGATTAGAAAATCAGGAATAATATAGTGATCAAGGGAGTTAGATTGCATAAGCAAAATATACGAGAAGAGGTAATAATAGAAAAACTCCAAATAAAACCAGAAATAAAGGAAGTTTTCAAACTAGGAAGAAAAGAAGAGGACAGTGTGGTAATGGAGAAGCTCAGCTCATGGGAAGATAAGAGGGAAGTGATGGAAGAGAAAAGGAAATTAAAGGGCACTAACGTCAGAATTGAAGATGATCTAACAGTAAAGGAAAGAGAGATCCAAATGAGGATTAAAAAAAGAGCGACAGAAGAAAGAAATAAGGGAAAGAAAGTTAGGGTGAGCTATCAGAAAATGGTTGTAGACGGTGTAACCCATGTATGGAGCCACAAAGAGGAAAAGTTAAGGGAAATACTCCCAAAAAACTGACAAAATATGCATTAGAGGAAAAATTGGAGACGACTAAGGCAATGGAAAAGGAAAGGAGAATGGAAGAAAAAAATGGATGATGGGTACATGGAACATAAGAGGGACAAACTATGAAGGGGCGATGAAGGAATTAGAAAGGGAGGCGATGTGTTATGGTCTGGAACTACTAGCATTGCAAGAAACAAAACAAATGGGAAATTTTGAGATATCACTCGATGAGTACATCTTCTGCAACAGTGGAAATGAAGAACGGATCTTTGGGACGGGTTTTTTGATAGCAAAGAAAATGAAGGATAAAATAAAGAATTTCATACCGATAAATGAAAGATTATGCTGCATTACCATAGAAGTAGGGAGAAGGGATATCAGTATTATAAATGGTCATGCACCAACGGAAGAGAAGGGGGAGGAGGTCAAAGATGAATTTTATGAGAGTTTGGAAAATTTATACAAGCGGTTGAGCTCTGACCAAGTAAAGCTAATTATAGGTGACTTCAACGCAAAAATCGGAAAAGAAGAGTTTCTCAGGCCTACTATAGGCCAACATAGCAAGCATAAAGAATCAAATAAAAATGGAAGGAAACTAATAGGTTTTGCAGCCCAACCGCAGAAGGATAAATCAAGTAGATCACGTGATACTTAATACAGAACAAACATGTGGAATTGGTGAAAGACGTCAAAACACGAAGAGGAGCTGATGTAAATTCAGACCACTATTTGGTAGAGGTTAAAATGGAGGGAACGTATGGCGAACAAGGGAGAAGGCAAATCAATGAGAGAGGGGAAGCTAGATATGACGAAGAAAGGCTAACAGAAAAAGTGTGTTAAGAAAGATACGTGGAGAAAACAGAAATAGCGTTAAAAGAAATGGAAAAAGGAGAAGACTTGGAAAAAAAGTGGAAGGTAATAGAAGAATGTTTGAAAAGAGCAGCAGACCAAGTTATAAGAAAGAGAAACCGAATGACGACACCGAGTAAATGGTTTAATAAGACTGTGAAAGAGAGTTACAGAAGAAAATAGCTGCAAGAAAGAAAATGCTGCAGACTGGATCACAGGAAGCTATAGAAGAATACACAAAGCAAAAGAGAAAGACAAAAAGAATTTATAGAGAAGTTAAAAGAAGTTTTTGGCAAAAGCGAATAGAGCAGACAGAAGAATATTACAGGAACGGGGAAATACGAAATTTTTACCAAGAGATAAAATATACTAGAAGAGCTAGGCAACAAATACCGATATGCTTTAAAAATGAGAACGGAGAAAGAATAAGTAAAGAAGATCAAATAATTGAGGGGTGGAAGAGATACTTTCAGGAGCTTCTACAGGGAGAGAAACCAGAAGTGCAAATACTAAGTGAGGAGGAAAACAGAAATTAAGAACAGGGAAGAAGAGAAGGCGAGAGAGAAGATATAGATCCCCCAACAAAAGAAGAAATCACGAACATAATAAAATCCCTCAAAAATAGAAAGGCACCAGGTGGAAATGGAGTAAAGAATGAGTTAATTAAATATGGAGGAGAAGAGTTAATAACGAATGCACACGAGTTGATAGACCAAATCTGGCAACAACAAAGAATGCCGAAAGAGTGGATAGAAGCAATAATAACCCCGATTCACAAGAAAGGCGAAAAATCAGTATTCAACAATTATAGAGGAATCGCACTGCTAGGCACAACTTATAAAATACTAACTACGATCCTGAGAAACAGAATACAAAAATACACAGAGAAAGTATTGGGAGAATATCAAGCAGGATTTAGGCCAGCGCGCTCTGTCACAGATCAACTGTTTGTCCTAAAAGAAACGCAAGATATGTGTGGAGAATACAATAAGGAGATCCATGTGGCATTCATTGATTTTTTAAAAGCTTACCTACGACTCTTTAAAAAGGGAAGAGATATACAGGGCTATGGAAAACCTAAAGTTACCGGGGAAATTGATAAAATTAGTTCAGATGACCTTGAAAGATACAGTAAATAGAGTTAAATGGAGAGGGAAGATGTCAGAAAGTTTTATAGTGAGAGATGGAGTCAGGCAAGGGGACCCACTGTCGACGTTGCTATTCAATATAACACTTGAGTACGTAATAAGGGAAAGTAAAATGAATAGAACAGGATGCATAGTAAGCGCAGAACACCAATGTATTGCATATGCTGATGACCTGGTGTTAATAGCAAAAAGTAAGCAAGGCCTAATAAAAGCGAGAATAAAAGTGTTTGAAAGATTGGAGAAGCATGCAGGGAAAGTAGGGTTACAGGTCAACAGCCAGAAATCAAAGTATATGGTGATGGCAAGGCAGGCGGACAGAGCGGAAAATGATAACCTAATAATAAAACAACCGGATAAAGAAGAAATAGTAATAGAAAGAGTTAAGCTATTTACATATCTAGGGGTACAAATATCAGAGGACGGAAGAGAGGAGGAAGAAATGAAGGCAAGGCAGATGAGAGGAGATAAAGCAGCGGGGGCACTAAGTCATATCCTAAAGTCGAAGCATGTATCATGGAAAGCGAAAGTGCAGATATATAAAACAGTACCGAGACCAATAGTAACCTATGGAAGTGAAGTATGGAAGTTGGGAACTGTGAAGGAAGCAAAGTTGCTGATATGGGAGAGAAAAATTCTAAGAAGGATTTATGGGGGAAGAAAATGGAGCGGAGAATGGCAAAGAAGGACGAACAAGGAATTGAGGGAGCTGTATAATGAACCATCAATTGTACAGTTTGTAAGACAGCAGCGGGTGAGATGGCTTGGCCATGTGCAGCGAATGGAGAGCGGAAGAATCACCAAGATGATAATGAATATCAGACCGATAGGTGCAAGAACAAGAGGAAGACCAAGAAACAGATGGAAGGAGGAAACAATTCAGGACTTGAGGGAGATAGGAGTGGAGAGTTGGTGGAAAAGGGCTTTAGACCGAAGGGAATGGCAGAGGATAACTTCAGCGATGGGCCGTCACGGCCTGTGAAAGCTACTATATAATATATACTTATGTAAATAAAATTCAAGAAAATCCAGAATTTGGGCGGTCTGTCATTTGGACAGATGAAACTCACATAAGCAGGGTAGGATTATTTAACAGGCATAATGTGCGTCACTGGTCTGATACAAATCAGCACCAAACTTTTGAACGTCAGAGGCAAGGTCGTTTTGGATTTAACGTTTCGTGTTTTATTTTGGGTGGTCAACTAGCGTACCAAATTTTTGACGGAAACTTAACGGGATTGAGATACATTAATTGATTGAATATTAACGCAGAGGTGATAATGGAAAATGTTCCGTTAATAAACATAAACAGGGTATATTTCCAACAAGATGGTGCCCCTGCACACAGTTCTGCAATAGTTAGAAATTATTTAGAAAAACATTTTCCGGGTAGATGGTTGGGTACAAATGGACCTATATCGTGGCCTGCAAGATCACCGGATCTGAGTATATTAGACTTTTTTGTTTGGGCATTTCTCACCTGGCTATTTTCAGTGTTTATCTTAGTTTCATAAAAGCCCAAATCTCTGTTCACAACGTCCAGTAAATCCTTCACTTTCTTTAACCAAACTTTCGAATCTCTTGGCCCCACATGTATAATCCTGGCGTTCGGAAACGTAGCTAATACTTTTTCGTTCTTCCATCCCTAAAAATCACCGTAAGTATTAAATAGGGACCTCTCGCAAATTTAGTCCAATACATACATTAAACCGCAGGACATTTTCTCCGTTGTGATATTTGATATGCATGAGTTCTTCGTTCGGATCGCCCATAGTATAAACCAACTCACACTCATGGCACTGAGTAACTCCGAACCTCTTTTGACCAGCATCCAAAAGCATCTGATCGGAAGGCAACGATTTCCATTTTTTCGTCGAGTTAACACTCTTACCGACATTCTTTTCCTTCTTTCTCACGCCGCTATTCGTCATATTAAACACAGGGAACAGTTTCTCTTGATCCATATCTAAGGAACAAGAAGTTTTGTTAAAGATGTTTGTCTCGTTCGAATTCGACGGCATATTTTCGAGGATTTTGCTGAGGTTTCTCACTCTCTTGGGGCTATTGAGAGCTAAACCCGACGTCGTATCGCACATCTGAGAGATCGGAGATAAAATTTCAGCCCCTTTGTGCAAGTGGATCGAATTTTCGGAAGCCTTTACGGAAACGTTCGCTCTTAATGTTAAAGTTTGTCCGATGTTTTCTTTTTCTTCGCTCAGGATCTCGAGAACTCTTGATATCGAATCATCTTCGACCAGTGATTTATTTGCATTTACGACATCCAAGTCTGAAGTATCGAAATGAATGCGATTTACGTTCTTTTGCATTAAAGTCATTTTGTCCCCATCCACTTTTAATTTGATATTTTTGTTGAGAGTAACAACGCCCCTTGTGTGTGAAGACTTGAAAAATTTTCTGTTTTCGTTTGTGGGACTGTGGGGTCTCTTTTGCGACACACGGGGTTCGTTGTCAAGTTCTTTGGCAGTGGTTAGAGGTAGCGGTTTGATTTGTCGGATCTCTTCGATTTTATTCACCACTGGAGGTTTTTGTACTGTATATTCTTGAAGAAATTCATTTAAGCAAGAATTATCGAGAATGTCCGTAGCAGTCTTCAACAGCTGAGCTTTGGTCAGCTTCTTCCGTTTCGGTTTTCTTATCCTGTGTCTTACCCCAGCGTTAATTTGTCCCAGTCTATTTTTCCCTCTTCCACGGTAACACAAATATAACTGTTTCGATTTATTTTTAGCGTTTTTACATTCTTGTATGTTTACATTATTTTTAACCGAGTGATTTTCAAACATTTGTTCCGGAAATAGAGCAGTTCGAACTTTAGAATTGTCCAACTTTTCTCGCTTAGATTTTGGCGAACACAGAGGAGAAATGTCTTTTCTTTTATGGCACTCGGAATTCTCTTGTTCCGATATAGATTTCCTTATCAACTTGGGCATGTTCGTGCTGCAGTTAGACGTGTCGTGTGGCGTTTTTAATTTCTGAGAGGGTGAAACAATTTTAGATTTATCATCGGACGTGCATTTATCTGACGAAATTAAAATGGGCGATGTCAGCAATGGATGAAAAGGACTTAAAAATATCGGTGATTCCACGCACTTCTTTAAAGGACAAACACTCGCGTCATCTTTCACGTTTCCTATTATTACGTACTCACTATCAACAGACGCATGTTTTAACGACAATGATTCAAAATAATGCTTGTCCGTAGTAGCTTCGTCTTCTGTATCAGTACTAAGCGGACTCATAGGCCCTAAGTCATTATCGCTATCTTCTGCTTCTTCACTAGGAAATAGAACTCTGCGTCTTTCAGCAACAAAGGGCGAGTGGCTAAAATTTTTTACTTTTGTTGCTTGTTCCATATCCATACTGTAAGTACGAAATTTTCGTTAAGAATACGTTTCTTCTTCTACATTCTAGTTAAACAATTTCAGCCATCACCAACACAAATGTCTAGGTTAGTGAGCCAAATTTAAAAAAGCTATAGTATTAAGTTCTTCCATCTACCACGATTCTAATCCCATCAAAACAGAGACAGCATTAAATTTAAATTATTTACCTGTATCATCTAAAGCAAAACAAGTTTATTGGCCGTTGAGAATTGGGAGCAACGGTCTTCACCACACAGCATCCAACACAAAAATCAGCGGGACAAGCAACAAGCTCATCGTTCGTCAGTTAACCAATAAACAAGACGCTTGCCGCCGGCGCCAAATACCACCTGACTGTCAACTCAACTACTCAACAAACAACAAGACAGAGCGAGAGCGCTTAATGTATCTCCACTGTTGCCACTTGTTTGCAAAATACAAAATGGGAGTGACTACTGCTCCGGCCGCCGGCCCCCTGAAATTTTGTTTGAACACAGTCGGGCATGCGCATTATAAAATGTCAACACAATTTGCATTTTGGAGGCGTAAAAAAAATAAGCTGAGAACGCATTTTAAACAAAGCCCTTTCTTGCCCTCTCGCACCAGACACACGCATTTTTTGGAAAAAAGATGATGTAAAAACAAGCAAAATATATCAAACCGCTGCGGGGTCAGAACTCGTCTAGCCGTAGGAGAACAAAATGGCAGTTCTGTACGATATCCGAACACCCACCGAGACCGTTGGCGTCACTAGCCGATAACGATATTCTTAAACGTCATTTTGCGGACATTAAGTAATGTGCGCGTCCGACCGTATTGGAATAAAATTTCAGAGGGCCGGCGGCCGGAGCAGTAGTCACTCCCATACAAATTGGGAAAGCGAAATGAGAATTGATGGCGCAAGTTTTGTCGTAGTTCTCATACCAAACAAACCCTCTCCCTCTGTCGTCGTGTCGTCCAACTAATTCGTGTCCGCGTGATTTCTTTATGTAACCAGTATGCGCATGGGTGGCTCCCTCGATAGAATTTGGATGATCGGTAAGTGTTAATCAAGAAACAAACTGGTTTCTTGGAATGCGATTCCCTTATCTGGCGGGGCACCAGACACACAGATTTTAAGCTATAAAACGTTATACATAAATTCTGCGTTAATGCAAAAATCAGCAACAAACGAAAAAAACAGTAGCAAACTGGATTTGATCCGCGAATACCTCGATTACGGAGTGAGCCCGTTAGCCATTCGACAAGGTTTAGAGTTACCTGACAACTTCGAATAAAGGTAGAAATAGACAACAATACGTATTGCGGTGGAGAAATTGGTCCGAATCTAGTTACGTGAGGACCCATAACGAATACTGGTTACGTAAAGAAATTATGCAGACCACGCTTAGCCACGTGCTCGTAAACAAATATGATAATAATGATAATAAACTTTATTGTTTGGTCAGGTTTACAATCATATTTGCATAAAGTGTCTTTACATTATGCTAAAATAAACTTTTGGTAATGTTGTTCCAACTGTGGTGCCGAGGCACACCTAATCAAAAAGTTAGTATGAAATAAAAAAAATCTTTCATTATAACACTTATTGTAGTATACACTTTTGTACTTGCGCATTGTTCATAGTTCGCTGAACAAGATTATTGCAATCTTTTACATTATGGGTTTAACTTTTTCGGCCAAATGTTCCTTTATTACGAAGATATTATTCTCTTCAAAGATTACGAAAACTCATGTTATTGAGTTAAAGTAACTCCATTTGATGACTTGTAACTCAATTTGTCAAAACAAAAGATTGGATGGCACCAAGAAGCCTTCGTGCTTTATAGTCTTATTATTTATATGTGGAAAATATAATGTTGGCAAAAATGATGAAGCATGTTTTTTAAAAAAACTATACAGAATGATTTTATATTTTGTTTCTCGGTTCGTTTCTCGGTAAATAATAATAAATCGACTTTAATAAAAAATAAAGCGAATTTCCAAAAATGACAAACCATTTCTTACAGATGAAGTTTAGTCATTATTGGGCCTTTGGGGGAAAAAGAAAAAATGTTTTGCTAAGCTCCTTAGAAATAAAAAAAGTTGTTAAGACTGACACCTCAAGAGTGGCACAGAATTTCCAAGATACTTTAACACAGAAACTAACAAAAATCTAAAAAAAAAAAATAGATTTATTGGGGGCAAACACAAAAATTTAACAGTTTAATACTATAACATAAAATATTGCAGTCATTATTAAACAATCATTCCTTATAAATTAATTATGTTTGGCTAGAGCAATTTTGCAAATTTTGAGAATATACAAATGTTCACCACGGATTTTCCTCTCCTTAATCACACTACAATCAAATCCACTAAGCGTCATGTTCTTAATTATATTGTACGGTTTATTTTCTTTCAAAATTACCATGTAACAAACACCTTTATCAGACAGCAATTTGTTAAGATTCCCCAACACTTCTTTAGTAATTTCCATACCACTCTCACCACCTGCCCAAGATCTGTTGATACCCTTTCCCGATAATTCTCTAGAATCAGTCGCCACATAAGGAGGGTTAAATACGATAACATCAAATAAATTGTCTTTAAAACAATCGAGCAAGTTCATATTCAAACACTGAACTGTTGTATTGTTCAAGTTGGAAGTATTTATAGTAGCTTCGCATGCTTGGTTGTTTATATCTGTCGCGAAGTAGACAGAAGAACTTTTCAAGATATCGGCCAGGGCGCAAATGATAATTCCGCTGCCACAACCAATTTCGGTGACAAAAAGTGGATCTAATTGTTTTATAAAACCAATTTCCTCTTCCAAAGCGTCCAGTAAAAGAAACGAATCTTCGCTCGGGTCATATACTTCAGGATAACTGCCAAGGTTGTATTCTGGAGTTTTCAAATTCATTGTTTGGTGGATGTAGATGGTTCTGGAATAGCAGATGCGTCTAATAGTGCTTTCCTACGTACTGTTTCTCTTTCTATGTGGGAATGTACTTTATTTAATCTATCTTGAGTGGCTTGCAACACATTTGATAACACGGTAATCCTATGTTTCGCATTTAACAATTTTTTAACATATGCGTCTATATCAACACCAATCTTCTGAGAATCAGAAATTTTCTTCAATTCCTCACCAAGAGCATCAATACACTGCTTTAATTCAAGTTGTGATATCCTAAAACAATTACTCTCGAATTTACTTAGTAAAAACTTAGGTTAAGTTTACCTTGTTGCTTTTACATGTTCATCTAATTGGTCCACTGTAGGTTTTATTAAACCCATTAAACCTTCGGCTAAAGTATCCCTGGTAGGATTTTCGCAAAAATTTTCTGTATTCTCGTCTAGTGAAGTAGCAGTACTTTCAGAATCAGCATCCATCGTTCTCACCATTGACACTGACAGTTGTCAATTGATTTGACAATTGACAATTGGTGTATAAAGTCGCCAACCCTGGAAATTTTAATTTCTTGCCGTGTCTACTACCACGTCCACGTGAACCGAATTCATAGACGGATACATCATGTTAGTGTCTTCTAAGAATATACATAAAAGTGTTCTACAGAACTAATTGTTTGAAATTAGGGACCTAAGTGGCGCGTCACAAACGTCAGATTTTCATTCCAAACAAAACAAAGCCACGTGCTTTCTGACGTTTTAACCTAACCTCCGAAATATAATTACAGTTGTTTTCAAGTTTTTCCACGCAAGCCCAACACACAAATAGAAAATAAACTGTTTTCACTGCAAAACTTCTATAATTATATTGCAAAAACTAGTTTAAGACGTTGTAAATAATATCGATAAACGTCAAATGGCACGTGCTTTTGTTTTGTTTGGAATGAAAATCTGACGTATGACGGAGGCACTTAGGTCCCGAATTGATTTACATCAAAAACAACCTTTAGACTATAAAGATCGCAAATATTGGTAACGCTGTCTTCAAAAATAAATCCCCGGCCAACACCGGAAAAATATGAGAAATTGGAATTTTTCCCTTGTTTTCATTAGTAATCGCGGATTTTCTTTGAACAAATACCTTTCGTGACCGGCCACCAGACACAACACATGGAATGCAAAATTCTGTAAATTACAAGAAGCTTTAGAAGAAAAAAAGAAAAATGATTCGCTTGGATTCGAAAAACTCCGCGCGCGTCTTTAAACTACTCGAACCTTTCGCCACTATCCCAAGCCTGTTGTTTGCTTGGCATGCATTTTAACAGTCTATTAAAGCGCGTGACAGTGGAAGTGGCCTACCTGGCAAAACTTAGTTGGGATATAAATAAATCCTGCGCATAAACAAGTTTTCTTGGCCGTACCGCGGTTGCTAGGCAACAAGGACGCGACCGTCCATTTTCCTCTTACTTCAGTGTCGGACGGCCACCGCGTTATATTCTACATCATTATTTCCGCGCAGATTTTGATGCTGTCTGTTCTCCGACGAAACAATTTCTATCCAATGGTTGGTCAGGGCAACTATAAACTTGTTCGTTAAAATTGAAATGTAACAATGGAGTCCGATTTTTGTTCCTGTCGGACATGCCCCCGGACATGCCCATTCGGCATTTTGACCTTATGCTTCTCAAATTTTCAAAATCTTCATAGATGGGTGTCGTTCAGAACACTTACACTATTAAATTTTATAGCCCATTGATGACGTAGCCTACGTGTATTTGAATACCTAATTTATAAAAACCTTGAGCCCGCTTTATTTGGCGGTAGCGTCCTCTTGCGTCTTGTAGATAAAAAGAGAGAATCTGCTGTTTTGCGATAGGCTCGTTTTGAATATTTTGATTTTGACATTTGACAACTATTTGGCGTATTGCATTTTATAACGAATTTCGATAATCAATTGAATTAAGTAGTGATTAAATAGCGTAAATCTGTACAAAAATGGCACAAAATGTGAATCCTTTTGTGGAGCAGCAGTCAAGTGCTACGAAACGGAGCGATGAGACCAGAAAATGCCCTAGTGATAACCACGCTGTGACTAAAAGGTATTTTTTAACCTATTTTTTTAACAATAATACGTAGATAAACCTCGTTTAGACTGCACAAAGAACTGATGGGCCTTATGATGTCCCAAGATAAGAGTGTAACGGCATTCCCAGAGGGAGAGAATTTGTTCAAATGGATTGGTACGATATCGGGTCCAAAAGATTCGGCGTATGACAGCTTAAAATACAAACTGTCGCTACAGTTCCCAAACTCGTACCCTTATACAGCTCCTACAGTGAAGTTCATAACACCTTGCTTTCATCCAAACGTGGATACTGCGGGTAATATTTGCTTGGATATACTAAAAGACAAATGGTCAGCTTTATACGACGTTAGAACAATTTTGATATCGATTCAAGCACTCTTAGGTGAACCTAATATAGACAGTCCGTTAAATGCTTTAGCGGCTGAAATGTTTCGTTCCCCCAAGGAATATCGGAAATATGTATTAGAGAATTTTAAAGAATAATGCATATGTGATTTAGGAATGTTATTTTTGTAAATTATGATTTGTTTATTTCGTGAACATTGATGCCATTTTATGTGTTTTTATTTAAAAGACTTGATGTACGCAGCAAATACTTTGTTTGCTGTTAGTTATTATGACTATAGGTATATTGTATTTTTTTGCTCAATAAACATGGAAAATCCAAAATTCTTCTCCACACATTTTAGAAACACTCTCTTCACCTATTACCAAAAATTAAACTTCATGTTAGGACATTATTAAATAATTTATTACGTAAAATATAAGTACAAATATTTTGTTACACTATGCATTCTTTGTACAATAAGACACTTCAACAGCTTCACCACCATGGAAGAGTTTCCATCTGTAAAAATACTGTTCCGGGCTCCAAAAGAAGTGTATATCACAAAAACTGACATTTTCTTTTCTGTTCGAGCCCTAACGTCATGGAAGGCATTACAGCAGACATGATTATTTTTACTTGGCCACAATAAACCATTCTGCTTGATTGAACCGCAAAAGTTCGATTTGCTGAGCAAAATAGAAGACGTAAAAAAATTTTTCTACTTACACCAATAACAAATAAATTCGTATCTTAGATTTCTTTCCTTTGAGCCAATAAGACTTCCTTAATTATAAATTAAAAACAAAAAAAATATATCGGTGACTAGAAATAAATAATTTAACTCTATTTGTATACAAAATGCTCTAAAATTAACTTAATATATAAAAAATTTTCTGGACTACCACCTTTGCAATGCTTTCGAAGAGAAGGCTTGCCGAAAACCTTATCGAAATATTATGGGCATTTTTAATAAATTTGTGTTTCTTGTATGTCGTATATTGTAAGGCAAAAAACATAAAATAAATAACTGTTACGGACAGAACTAATGGCAACTAATGACATTTCATCTACAAACAATACATGGAGTTAAAAATATCACCCAAAAAATAATCAAAAAATCACTAATGCTGTCAACAGGCCAGAGAGACGCCACAAACTACATTTCTACTGCACAGATGATCAGAATTCTGATGTCATGAAAGGCTATTTCAATAAATATGAGTACAGAAACTAGGAATGAACCAAAAACTAAAGTAACGTTAGTGTAGTTGTAGCGCAAAAATTTTAATGCCTTATGCCGAAGCATTGAAATATTAATAATAATGCCTTAAACTACTAACTCGTTATGCAGAATTACGCTACATTCTCAGTTGTTTTGTAATTTCAGAAAAAAATACACATTTGTCATTTTAAACCGGAAGAAAATTGTCGATTACCAATAGGGAGGTTCGGAGAAAAATAAGATATCTATTTTTGGCATGAAAATGACAGAAAATTGTTATTGTAATTGATTTACGGCGAAATTTTTTTTCTAAACAAATTTTTTGCGGCGTAATAAGCGAAAGAAATTAGCTTATCACGCCCACATGTTAGTTCGCTTTGTTATTGGTTTGACGTCAGAGATTCGTAAGGCGCTCCTCCCACTTCTCTTGAAGTGCCCGTGAAGCGGTACCCATCTCATAACATACTTATTGGGACTATTTCGAGCGTGAATTTTTAAAGTAAGGTGTCAAGGAAACATAAAACAAAGACAACATAATCGATATAATGATGCAACAAGGGTATCAAAAGTCCGATTCACATAATTTGCCATATTTATGTAGTAGGTAGGTAAATGTCCCGGTAAATGTGGAAATGGTGTGTGATTCTTGCATCTAACCCCAATTTCATTCAACCTCAAAAGAGTAGTGTAAAGGCAGACCGGTATAAGTAAAACAAAGTCAACAATTTATTAACTGTACATGCCTTTTATAATTCAGTATAAGTAGGTATGTAGATTGTAGATACCTGCTTACTTCTGTTTGTAAAATAGGTACCTACCTATATTCTCTAATACAATACAATATAATACATACCTACTCATTTATGTAGGTATGTATACCTAAGTGATTGACAAGTTATCAAGTGAACAGTTTTATAACGGATTGGAAATTTTTTAAAAAAACCGAAACAAGTACAACTCACGCGAATCAAAAAACTACGCTACGTAGGTACTAGGTACTTGTTTAACAAAAAGAAACAACTGCTATATTCTGGAATGGTTAATGTAGACTCAGAAGAGACTCTTAAAGACGCATGTGTGGAGTACAAAATTATACCTATGGGTGCGAAACTTTGACAATGGGAGAAGCGGATTGAAAAAGAGTAGAAGCGTTTGAAATGTGATGCTACAAACAGGTGTTGAAGATACCGTGGATAGACAAGTTAGCAATAAGGAGGAATTAGAAAGAGTTGGGAAAAGAGAAAAGTATGGAAGACAATAAAGAATAGGGGATAGGATCGTAGGATGGTAGGACACCTTCTGGTACTATTTCTAGCCTCGCACCGACGGAAAACTTTGCAACGGCTTCACAGGCGAAGGAATTTTTTTTTAACAAAAAAACAACATAACTGCCTTCAGTATAATAAACTCTATCAATTTTAATGAAATTTGAAAATTACCGAACCTGCCTATTAATCAAAACTGCACTTTTCCTTGAAATTACGAGAAAACTGAGAACGTAGAGCATTTCTGCACAAAGAGTAACTCGTGTTCAAAATTTCGTGCAAAAATTCCGAAAGTTGTTTAACGAATTTAAGAATTACGAACTCCTACTTCTCAGGGTATATTAATGTGCATGAGTGAGGCAGTTGAATCTTTTAAATATCCTCTTAATATGCAGGGTCAAACGATAAAAATTGCGGTATTAGAATCCAACAAAGAATTACAAATAGTTTTGACAAAATGGAAGCAGTTTTTACAGAGGGTTGCAAATTTGAAAAATTTATAAAAATAAAATTAAAATCTTCCTATTTGGTAGCTTCGCTGCTTTCTTCAGTTCTACTGTATTTTAGAATACAAAATAAAAAAAATATTACAAGATGCATTGGGTGAGGTAGGCCAATAGACTGGCCTACTAAGTCCCCTCGCCCAGAGCTGAGCTTACTTGTACTCCAAAGATGCTCCAAAGTATCTTAAATACTTTTCTGATTACACAAAAGCATCTGTATCTTCAAATACTTCTCAAAAGTATCTTATATCTCGCAACTGGGTTTTGCCTTAAGGCTGGGATATATCAGCTGTTAGTCTATAAAGTGCTGCCACCTATCGCCCAAAAGTGTGATTAGGATTATGCAAGATACAGTCACAATCCATTATGATTAGTTTCTGTCACAGCTGCAAACTCTTCAGACGGAACCTCCACAGCTACCGAATAAATCTGGGAGGATTAGTCCTATCTTTAAATTATTTGTTCTATTTAGAAATATGAGAATAAACTGAAGCGCCACCGCCATCTGCATTGCAGTGGCCACACTACTACTACTGTCAAACGTCCAGTTTACTGTGCAAAATATGCACAAAATGGAGAGATTGCAATATAATTTTCATTCCAACACGCCGGTTAACTAATGAATAAGGAATAATGAACTTAGACTACCCTACTTTCTAATTACGATAAATATGTGTACAAATAGTAAAAAAGGTGTTGAGTTTATGACGGATTTTTCAATAATTTTAGGGAGATTTATTTAAGGCGAACGAAAAATATTACTATAAAAGTAGTGCGAGTCTCTAAGTTGATCCTTTATTGATAAATCTTTTTTTTTATTTAACGCCCTATCTACTTTAATTTCAGAATGGTGTTGGAATAAAAATGTGTCTACATGTTCCGTTTTTAGTGCTCAAATTCCGCACCCTTAAAAAGTGTTTTAAGAATCTTAACTACTTTCTATGATCTTAGATACTCAAAAGTATTTTTAAGACACTTAAAAGTATCTTTAAGATATTTTGAAAAAAGATTTTTATTTCACATTGTTTCGAATATTGCCTTAATATGTTTTATACCCCAAAAAACAAAAAAAATATTTAGTATTTAAATTCCATGATCAAATTGTATCTTTTCAATCAAAAGTATTTTTAAAATACTAATCCATCTAAGATACTTAATAACACCAAGATATTTTAGAAAGTATCTTGTATCTTGAATACTTCCTATGAGTATCTTCAGACAAGTAGGTACTTTTCAAAAGAATCTAGTAAGTACTTAAATTCCATGATCAATTATATTGTATCTTTTCAATCAAAAAGTATTTTTAAAATACTAATCCATATAAGATACTTAATAACACTATCTAAGATATTTTTACAAAGTATCTTGTATTTTAAATACTTTTCTGATTACACAAAAGTATCGGTATCTTCAAATACTTTTCAAAAGTATCTTGTATCTCGCAACTGGGTTTTGCCTTCAAAAGTATCTCCAAACACTTCTAAGTATCTTAACTGCTTTCTATGATCTTAGATACTCAAAAGTATAATTAAGACACTTAAAAGTATCTTTAAATTAAATTAAAATATTTTGAAAAAACGTATATTGCCTTAATATGTTTTAAATTAACCTAAAATATCCCAAAAAACAAAAAACGAATTAGTATTTAAATTTCATGATCAATAATTATATTCTATATTTTCAATGAAAAAGTATTTTTAAAATACTAATCCATCTAAGATACTTAATAACACCAAGATATTTTAGAAAGTATCTTGTATCTTGAATACTTCCTATGAGTATCTTCAGACAAGTAGGTACTTTTCAAAACAATCTAGTAAGTACTTAAATTCCATGATCAATTATATTGTATCTATTCGATCAAAAAGTATTTTTAAAATACTAATCCATCTAAGATACTTAATAACACTATCTAAGATATTTTTATGAAGTATCTTGTATTTTAAATACTTTTCTGATTACACAAAAGCATCGGTATCTTTAAATACTTTTCAAAAGTATCTTGTATCTCGCAACTGGGTTTTGCCTTGAAACGTATCTTCAAACACTTCTAAGTATCTTAACTGCTTTCTATGATCTTAGATACTCAAAAGTATATTTAAGACACTTAAAAGTATCTTTAAAATATTTTGAAAAAACGTATATTGCCTTAATATGTTTTAAATTAACCTAAAATATCCCAAAAAAACAAAAAAAAACAATTAGTATTTAAATTTCATGATCAATTATATTCTATATTTTCAATGAAAAAGTATTTTTAAAATACTAATCCATCTAAGATACTCAATAACACTAAGATATTTTTAGAAAGTATCTTGTATCTTAAATACTTCCTATGAGTATCTTCAGACAAGTAGGTACTTTTCAAAAGAATCTAGTACTTAAATTCCATAATCCATTATATTGTATCTTTTCAATCAAAAAGTATTTTTAAAATACTAACTAAGAATTCAATCAAAATATGAGCATTTTTGTTCTAGGTGTTAAAATGCAGTAGAACTGAGGAAAACCCAAAAAATGCCCTATAATTATCACAAATAAATTCATTCCAAAACTAAATTATTTCTATCCTAGCCGTCTTATTTACGAAAATAGCTTGAAATCAAAATTATGAAACTGTGCATACAAAATCAAACTAAAAAAATTATTTAAGTTCTGACCCACATAAAATTACAATAAAATTAGCCTACCTACGATTAGTAATAATACAATGTCCCCCTTTTTGTTTTGTGCGTTAATTTACGTATTAAAAAATATGGATATCACAACTGCAGGATTTATTTACACGATCTAATCTAACGTATATCACACACTCCCATAAAAACACCGCAAAATTGAGACCAAATATGATTTGTAAACATTAGTTTGTCCAAAAAGCGAAAAAAGTAAACAAAACAAGAACAATCGAGTAAATATTACAGTAGAAATGTACACCTAATTGCTTAATTAAAAACGAAATTAAAGTAATATAAATAATAGAAATGCTTAATAAAAATGGCACGGTAGTGAATATCGAAATTAAATTAAAATGTAGAAGGTTAGAAGGAAAATATACAAGGGTGTTTAAAACTTGATTAACATTAGCTAATTTGATCTGTACGCTGTAGTTCTTTCAGTCGAGACCATCGTCAATCTAGCCTTCAGATAAATAATAAAAGGAATAAACACCTTACGCTATCGCATCAATTTTATGACGGCAATAAATATTTACGAATTCAATACAAATTTACGTACAATTTCATTTAAAAAAATAAATAAACTTACCTAATAAATAACAAATTCAAGAAGGAATATAGCGCACTTCCTTTATAAAACAGAAAAGAGCTAAGAAACACACGCGGCGTCCGTCTTGAATTTTGACTGGCTTACGCCAAAAGGAATCGTTAACTGGTGCTACTCACGCTCATGACTCTCTGACGGAAGTTGTAGTAACCCGTCGTCGGGTGGAAGACTTTGTAGTAAAGAATCATGCACATTATGCCCAGAAAGAAAGGCACTACATTCAGGCACACAATCGGGTAGAAGTACATCCGGGCCTGGTCCTGAAAAGACGCAAAACAATAAGTATTTGAATTTAAATGGACAAGAACTTACCTCTTTGGATGTGCTGACTGCCCAAACGACGTTTGCTATTGTGTTTTCTACAAATAGGATAGTGTAGAAAATGATGTACTTGCATAATGTTCTCCCATCAGATAGAGTAACGTAAGTAAATATGTAAACAGTGCCGAAAATAGAGAAGAAGAAGAAATCATAAATCCTGTTGTGATCGCAGAAATTGTTATCTCGCGCTATTGCTACCAGCCATGTGGTCATCGCAAACCAGTGAAGGAGAATCACAAAAATTGTAGGATTTGGATACATCGACGATATCACGCTTATGCAAAGAATTCTGGAAACTATAAAATATCGAAGTTACCGAGAGTCTATCCAACTAATTGTGAAAACCTACCAGTCACCAAAAAATGCCACATAAACTGAACGATGGTGCCTGGCCACGAAATGTTGCTCTTAGTCTTTAGCGATACTCGTAATAATCTTTGGTACGAAGCCATGGACCAGGCCATGCTCACAAAGGAACTACCAATTGAAAGAAACTGATGAAAAACTACAAGGAAAAAATATTGATTTAAACGACTACAGTAAGGCATCTTTTACACATTTCCTCCACTTGAAAAACCGCTAATAACTTTTGCTCCAAAACTCTCACAGAAAGTTTTCTAATTAGCCATAATAGTTGTTATAGTCGACAAAAAAAACATTTTTTTTTCTAAAATATACCCAGATAAAGTAGATCAAAAATACGAATATTGCAATCTTGAATATATTTTATATAATTTTGGTTTACCACTTCTTGCTCTAACTCATCAAATTGCAGCGGAGTGGGAAGGGGATTATCTGGTAATAGGTTTTGCAGCGGGGAAAGAATGTAAAATAGTGAGCACATATTTTGAAAGGAAAGATGTTTATAAGGGTACACAGATGGCGCCCAACCGCAAAACGATAAATCAAGTAGATCACGTGATAATACAGAACAAACATGTGAAATTGGTGAAAGACGTCAAAACACGAAGAGGAGCTGATGTAAATTCAGACCACTATTTGGTAGAGGTTAAAATGGAGGGAACGTATGGCGAACAAGGGAGAAGGCAAATCAATGAGAGAGGAGAAGCTAGATATGACGAAGAAAGGCTAACAGAAAAAGTGTGGCAAGAGAGATACGTGGAGAAAATAGAAATAGCGTTAAAAGAAATGGAAAAAGGAGAAGACTTGGGAAAAAAGTGGAAGGTAATAGAAGAATGTTTGAAAAGAGCAGCAGACCAAGTTATAAGAAAGAGAAACCAAAGGACGACACCGAGTAAATGGTTTAATGATGACTGTGAAAGAGAGTTACAGAAGAAAATAGCTGCAAGAAAGAAAATGCTGCAGACTGGATCACAGGAAGATATAGAAGAATACACAAAGCAAATTTATAGAGAAGTTAAAAGAAGTTTTTGGCAAAAGCGAATAGAGCAGACAGAAGAATATTACAGGGACGGGGAAATACGAAATTTTTACCAAGAGATAAAATATACTAGAAGAGCTAGGCAACAAATACCGATAGCCTTTAAAAATGAGAACGGAGAAAGAATAAGCAAAGAAGATCAAATAATTGAGGGGTGGAAGAGATACTTTCAGGAGCTTCTACAGGGAGAGAAACCAGAAGTGCAAATACTAAGTGAGGAGGAAAACAGAAATGAAGAACAGGGAAGAACAGAAGACGAGAGGGAAGATATAGATCCCCCAACAAAAGAAGAAATCACGAACATAATAAAATCCCTCAAAAATAGAAAGGCACCAGGTGGAAATGGAGTAAAGAATGAGTTAATTAAATATGGAGGAGAAGAGTTAATAACGAATGTACACGAGTTGATAGACCAAATCTGGCAACAACAAAGAATGCCAAAAGAGTGGACAGAAGCAACCCGATTCACAAGAAAGGCGAAAAATCAGTATTCAACAATTATAGAGGAATCGCACTGCTGGACACAACTTATAAAATACTAACTACGATCCTGAGAAACAGAATACAAAAATACACAAAGAAAGTATTGGGAGAATATTGAGCAGGATTTAGGCCAGCGCGCTCTGTCACAGATCAACTGTTTGTCCTAAAAGAAACGCAAGATATGTGTGGATAATACAATAAGGAGATCCATGTGGCATTAATTGATTTTTTAAAAGCTTGCGATTCTTTAAAAAGGGAAAAGATATACAGGGCTATGGAAAGCCTAAAGATACCGGGGAAATTGATAAAATTAGTTCAGATGACCTTGAAAGATACAGTAAAGAGAGTTAAATGGAGAGGGAGATGTCAGAAAGTTTTATAGTGAGAGATGGAGTCAGGCAAGGGGACCCACTGTCGACGTTGCTATTCAATATAACACTCGAGTACGTAATAAGAGAAAGTAAAATAAATAGAACAGGATCCATAGTAAGCGCAGAACACCAATGTATTGTATATGCTGATGACCTGGTGTTAATAGCAAAAAGTAAGCAAGGCCTAATAAAAGTGTTTGAAAGGTTGGAGAAGCATGCAGCGAAAGTAGGGTTACAGGTCAACAGCCAGAAATCAAAGTATATGGTGATGGCAAGGCAGGTGGACAGAGCGGAAAATGATAACCTAATAATAAAACGACCGGATAAAGAAGAAATAGTAATAGAAAGAGTTAAGCTATTTACATATCTAGGGATACAAATATCAGAGGACGGAAGAGAGGAGGAAGAAATGAAAGCAAGGCAGATGAGAGGAGATAAAGCAGCGGGGGCACTAAGTCATATCCTAAAGTCGAAGCATGTATCATGGAAAGCGAAAGTGCAGATATATAAAACAGTACCGAGACCAATAGTAACCTATGGAAGTGAAGTATGGAAGTTGGGAACTGTGAAGGAAGCAAAGTTGCTGATATGGGAGAGAAAAATTCTAAGAAGGATTTATGGGGGAAGAAAATGGAGCGGAGAATGGCAAAGAAGGACGAACAAGGAATTGAGGGAGCTGTAACCATCATCAATTGTACAGTTTGTAAGACAGCAGCGGGTGAGATGGCTTGGCCATGTGCAGCGAATGGAGAGCGGAAGAATCACCAAGATGATAATGAATATCAGACCGATAGGTGCAAGAACAAGAGGAAGACCAAGAAACAGATGGAAGGAGGAAACAATTCAGGACTTGAGGGAGATAGGAGTGGAGAGTTGGTGGAAAAGGGCCGTAGACTGAAGGGAATGACAGAGGATAACTTCAGCGATGGGCCGTCACGGTCTGTGTTTTTTTTTTGTCGACTATGACTATTACGCCCTCTAGCAGCAAACTTAGAAACTTGAAAATAATTTCCAACGATTTCTCTTGGCCACTTTTATTATTATTTTTTCTTTCCTATAGCTGTACCATGAATGGTTCCTTAGATATGGCCGGCATCCTTTCTTATTTGGACACCTGGTACATAACTCTATGCTATGGGACGTGTATTTCATGCACTTGTTTGATTTCTGCACTCGGCTGCGCCTCATGCACAAATTTATTTATTATTATTATTTACAAACGCATGCCTTGTAACAGCACCAAACGCTTAAACTTTACTGAAAACATATCTCAAGTTTACATCCCCAAATATCGCCCCCATGCACCAAGAACCCCAAAAACCAACCCATACGATGTGCTCTGGTTCGTCCTCTTTTCAACTAGCCCGAAATTAAATTTGGATGTTATAGAAATATGCAATATAACAATGTCGAACGTTTAAAGTTTGCTAAAAACGTACCTCAACTTTACACCGCTATAATTTGCACTCGTGCATCGCAAACCCCAAAAACCAACCCATACAATGTTGGTCGGTTCATCCTCTTTCCAACTAGACCAAAACAAAAGCTGGATGTTTCATAAAGTATGCGATGTAACAGCACCGAATGCTTCGGTGTTCAAAAAAATCGTTCTAACCCCCGTATTTCCCCCCTTCGAATCCTATATTTTCTATCCCCCCCCCAAAGTTCGTGTTTGGCGAGATCTTCAAAATGACACCAAAAAGATTGACCTGGCATACGTAGAACTTGCAAAAATACGCAAAAACTGGGAAATTTCCAGGCGTCACAGAAATCGCTAGTTCGGATTAAGAAAAAGCGCAGTTTTGAAGTACAGTTCGGATTAATGGGACCGTACCGTATTTTTTTTTCGATACTTACTTGTCATAGTGCCGTGAATATCCTTTCCACGATTAGCAAAGATTATGCTAAGTTGCAGCGTTTGTTGAGGTGCGGCCTCTAGGAAACATTCTAAAACTCTCAGCAAGGCGACGTCAGAGTCTTCCTTAACCATCAGCTCGTAATATTTCCGTTGGTTTTCTAAATCCTTTTGTTTCTCGGCTTTTTTCGAACGAATCGCATACCTAAGCGCATCGTAATATCGCAAAACGGGGGCTAATTGAAAAACCAGTACCAGGACTAAAAAGAAGCTTCTTTTTGTGAAGATTTTCGTGAGCGTTGTATTTCGCTTGAAGTTTTCTTGGTCTACGACATACCTGAAAGACATTGAACGTTGTGCGTCACACTGAAACATTCAACAATTTGTGACTTACATTCGTATACTAAAAGCTGTATTGATGAAGGCTGGAATGAGGATAAAGCATAGCGTAAGGAAGAAATAAACCATATTGTTCGCGTCTTCATTCAAATAATATTGCACCGCCAAGTTACAATCGAAAAAGACGTCCACCAAATGACTTATGATCGATATAACAAATCCAGCTATGTCCCAATTTGTAACCCTGTCTTTCGAGTGGAGAGCGTCAGGTTCATCTAGAGACTCCCTTCGACCATTCATACTTGACTTATAAACTATCATAGGAACTGGTTTAATTCGGTACTATAAATATCTTCTTTGGGCAGATGTGTTGGCCTTAAATTTAGTTCCATTTTTTGGCATAGCTGTAAATAAATTTGCGTGTAATTAATACAGATGATTTGTTACATAAATACAGGGTCAAGTGATAATGTACAGTTGATATGACTAGGTTATCAACTATTTGCTTTATAATATTAGAATCTATTTTTATAACTGGAAAAATCTAAAAATTTTTGGTTCTGGGATTTTTTAGTGTTAATCTATTAATTGTGCACCTACCTAGCTGATTTACGATCCATCACAGCAAGAAAAATAAATATAATAAAATATAAAACCAAAAAACTTCGGCGATTGACTTATTTGACAGATCCCTAAATAATTTGTGGATTTGTCACCGCAGATCTAGTGGATAATGCAGCATTCATTCTTATCATTGTGCAACCACAGATAATCAAAATCAAGCCTAGATAAGCCAATTACATACATACTTTGATTGGCATCTCTTCTCTTTCCTATAATATGCGATAATTTCACAATTAGAATGACGAAATTCTATTTATGGGTGCGATATTGCTTATTTATTATTTTAACGTTCTGACCTTTCCCTAAGTTCTATATTATAGATGATCTATGATTTCGTACCTCTATGATTTAATGACATATGACGTTGACAGCTATTGTCATTTTGATTTTCAAAAATGATACACGAAGTATTATTTCATTTATGGAATCATCCTGAAATTACTGAGGAAAATGATGCTGAGGTAAAATTTTAGAACGCTAATTTTAACTTGTAATTGTATGTTCGTAAATATTTGTAGTGGCTAAGCGATCTTAACGAATTTCTTCACCCCGGAGAAAATACAATCTTGCAGAAGATTTCGGAAATAGCCACTAAGTACCATGACATACGAATATTTATTAAAAATGTGTCTGTATTGATGACTAAAAGTATTTCCGATGAAATTGTGGTAGAAAGTGGTATTCAACCAGGTTTATACATTAAAGCGTTCTGCAACGGTTTGGATGAGGTCTTAGATGAATACAGAACAGAAATATTAAAATTAGAGGAAAAATTCTTGAATAATCCACAGTTGTCATTAACAATAATTCTTAGTACCCTTCAAAAATTTGTTTTGCCTTTCGACGCAATGCTCTCGATGATCGGAATGGTTAAACGTCAAAAACTTCACGGTTGTTTGATAATTGGGAAATTGCACAACATGTATCTGGATTGTGGTGTAGAATCTGTCACTAGAGCTACAGAAAAGTATGCTATTGATTTTCATTTACATGTTTTAGTATATCTGTATTTATTTATTATTGTTTAGAATCATTCAGAATGTCAATATAATATTTTATCGCCATTTGTGTAACTGGGTTATTTACGGAGATTTATATGATGTGTACAATGAATTTTTCATTTGCGATGCCAACTGTCCCGATGAAGATTTCCTCCATCCCTCAGACGTAACTGATTCATCTCGATCCGAAGTTTCTCTAGTAAGTTGTGTTTTATATACCTTAAGTTCTCTGCAAATTTATGTTATAGAAGAAGTCTCGTATTAAAAAACCTGCGATAGTAAGAATGTTTTATATAAGACCCGAATTGTTACCTAGCAATTTACCAAGTGATTTAGCCGAGACAATTCTATTCATGGGACGAATAGTTTGGATCATTCGTAACAAGCCCGAATCGTGCAGCGATGAGAAGTACAGTTTGCAAATTAAGAAAGACGTTTGGGATGGAAAGGATGTAGAGTATTATAAAAGTTTGCAGTCCCTCGAGAGCGCTGCTTTTAATCTACCTGCTTTTGAGAAAAAATTGGAGGATTGTATGAAGAAACTAACACAGGTATAGTCCCCAGAACATAATGTACAAGACAGAATATCTGCTTTTTAGTTTTTGTGGAAGACAATGTTGGACGAAGCAAATTTACCAGAACACTTGCAGTTAATAAGGGATTATTATGGTCTAGGTCGTGGAGAATTGTTCCAACAATTTATTATGGTCGGGCAAGAGCAGCTAAAAGAAGCTCGTAATCACAACATTATGCGTAACTTGAATTTCATTTTCAGCGAAACTGCTAG
Organism: Xestobium rufovillosum; assembly: GCA_963966045.1. Classification (NCBI taxonomy): domain Eukaryota; kingdom Metazoa; phylum Arthropoda; class Insecta; order Coleoptera; family Ptinidae; genus Xestobium; species Xestobium rufovillosum. Next base: position 5,344,104 of record OZ014502.1, read on the forward strand.
GAAAATTTATACCGAAAACGATAAGACTTATCAGAGATTCGAACTGAGTTTAGCTGGGGTAAATTCAGGCAAGTGTAAAGTTTGATTTCACCTTGCTTGTCTGTTGTACATTATAAATAAAAGTCATCTCCTGTTCAGTCATCTCTACAGCAATGTCGAAATTTCGACAAAAATGTAGAAATTTTGACAAAAATTTCACAAAACAGATAACCGTATATAACTCTGAGACTTCAAAAAATCGTAAGAAAAGAATATAAACCCGATTTTCAAGTGATAAGGGGATGAATTTCAACGGTTGGATTCAACCCCTTATCCCCTGAATATCGGGTTCATATTTTTTCCCCAAGTTAGTCTTGTTTATATTGTGTTTTGTACAAAATCTCAAAGTGATACAAGTTTCAAGTTTCTTAATACGATTTTTGTGAAGTCTCAGAGTTATCGTGATATTTCAAAATATTTACTGATTTAAGGGGGTTGAATTCACCCCTTTAGCCGCTAGTTAGAGGAATATTTACGGACTTATTCATGACGTACAGTTTTTGATCAGTATTAATGTGTTTCAAAAATTTCCATTCGGCACTTATTTGGTCCACTGTAAGATTTCGAATCTCGACTCTGAAGCTGGAGTTAACTTCCACTTATTAAATCATGTATTCTTGCATACCAATAATTTTATGGAAATTTCCACGTTTTTACAGAAACTTCCTCATTTTTGTCGAAATTTCTACTTTGTTGAAATTTCCACATACGAGTATTTGTCGAAATTACCACTTTTTAGTGAAAATTTCCACATTTTTGGCGAAATTTCTACGTTTTTGTCAAAATTTCCACATTTTTGTCGAAATTTCTATATTTTTGTGAAAATTTCCACATTTTTGTCGAAATATCTACATTTTTGTGAAAATTTCCACATTTTTGTCGACATTTCTACTTTGTTGTGAAAATTTCCACATTTTTGTTGAAATTTCTACATTTTTGTCGAAATTTCCACATTTTTGTCGACGTTTCTACTTTTTTGTGAAAGTTTCCACATTTTTTTCGAAATTTCTATTTTTTGAAAAAATTCCACATTTTTGTCGAAATTCCACATTTTTGTCGAAATTTCTACTTTTTTGTCGAAATTTCTACATTTTTGTGAAAATTCCATATTTTTGACGAAATTTCTCCATTTTTGTCGAAATTTCCACATTTTTGTCGAAATGTTTAATTTGTGGAAATTTCCACATTTTTGTCGAAATTTCCACATTTTTGGCGAAATGTTTAATTTGTCGAAATTTCCACATTTTTGTAAAAATTTCCACATTTTTGTCGAAATTTCCACATTTTTGTCGAAATGTTTAATTTGTGGAAATTTCCACATTTTTGTCGAAATTTCCACATTTTTGTCGAAATTTCCACATTTTTGTAGAAATTTCCACATTTTTGTCGAAATTTCCACATTTTTGTGGAAATTTCTACATTTTTGTGAAAATTTCTACATTTATGTCGAAATTTCTACTTTTCTGTCTAAATTTCTGCTTTTTGGTCGAAATTTCCACATTTTTGTCGAAATTTCTGCATTTTTGTGAAAATCTATATTTTTGTCGAAATTTCTACATTTTTGTCAAAATTACCAATTTTTTTCGAAATGTCTTATTTTTTTGTGAAAATTTCCACATTTTTGTGGAAATGTATAATTTGTGGAAATTTCCACATTTTAAATTTCTACTTTTTTGTGAAGATTACACATTTTTGTCGAAATTTCTGCATTTTTGTGAAAATCTATATTTTTGTCAAAATTACCAATTTTTTTCGAAATGTCTTTTTTTTGTGAAAATTTCCACATTTTTGTGGAAATGTTTAATTCGTGGAAATTTCCATATTTTAAATTTCTACTTTTTTGTGAAGATTACAAATTTTTGTCGAAATTTCTACATTTTTGTGAAAATTTCTACATTTTTGTCGAAATATCTACATTTTTGTCGAAATTTCTACATTTTTGTCGAGATTTCTACATTTTTGTCGCAATTTCTACTTTTTTGTCGAAATTTCCACACTTTTGTCGAAATTTCTACATTTTTGTGAAATCTCCGTATTTTTGTCGAAATTTCTACATTTTTGTCAAAATTTCCACTTTTTTCGAAATGTCTATTTTTTTGTGAAAATTTCCACATTTTTGTCGAAATTTTTACTTTGTGGAAATTTACACATTTTTGTCTAAATTTCTACTTTTTTGTGACAATTTACACATTTTTGTCGAAATTTCTAAATTTTTGTCGTAATTTCTACTTTTTTGTGAAAATTCCCACATTTTTGTCGAAATTTGTATATTTTTGTCGAAATTTCCACATTTTTGTCGAGATATCTAAATTCTTGTCGAAATTTCTACTTTTTTGTGAAAATTTCTCCATTTTTGTCGAAATTTCCACATTTTTGTCGAAATATCTACTTACATTTTTGTCGAAATTTCTACTTTTTTGTAAAAATTTCCACATTTTTGTCGAAATTTTTACTTTTTTGTGAGAATTTCCACATTTTTGTCGAAATTTCTACTTTTCTGTGAAAATTTCCACATTTTTGTCGAAATTTCTGCATTTTTGTCGAACTTTCTACATTTTCGTCGAAATTTTTGTGAAAAGTGCAATGCAAAGTTTGTTTGAGACCCTTCTACGGCTTCGTATTAATCTGATCTTCGTCCTATAAATTCCTGTGTCTTTGTTCAAATAATAAAACTTTTCGCTTTAGGAGTAAATCCTTGGGATACATTGGAAATAAATTTCGATATTCGATGGCCATTACACATCGTATTCCATCCACGGGCGATGGCTTTATACAACAAATTATTCTGCTTCTTGTTGAAATTGAAAAAGACAGGCATAGACTTGCATAAACTGTGGCTCTTGCACATGGAAGGAAAACGTAAAATGTACGGTTGATGTAAACGAAATTATTCATTGAAGTTTGCATAATTTGTTTTGGCTTGCAGTGATCATCGTGTGTGGACCTTACGCCACAATTTGATGTTCATAGTGAATAATTTACAGTATTATTTCGAGGTAGACGTGATAGAAGCACAGTTTTCGATATTACAGAAAGCGGTGAAAAACGCGAATGAATTCGAAGATATTATTAAATTACATTCTAATTTCTTGACGAATTTGTTGAGCAAAACGTTTGTGATGGTAGTAGAGGTGTGTATGATAAAATCAAATGCACGTCAAAGTATACTTAATTGTTTTTGGTCGTAGGATACCCAAAATGTGCATAAATTTAAATTATATCAGATTCCAGCTGTGAATTTCAGTGGGAAAAATAATGTAAGCGTCGTTCCAAACAAGCTAATGTTTGGCTTACCTTTTGTAATCTTTTAGGTGTATGCTGTTATTATGAAAATTCTTAAACTGTGCGATGAATTCTGTGTTAAAGCTACTTTTTGGGATTCAGAATTAACGGAAGTGGAACTTGCGGAGTTGCAAAATTTGCGCGATACGAGCGAAACGTTAATTGAAATGTTGTTGCAAATGTTGTACTCGTTACATGAACGTTCCTCCGGGCAACATTTGTTGCAGCTGCTTTATCAACTCGATTTTAATAGGTGGTTTAGCAAAACTAAACCCGATTTTAATTTATCTCTCGTATAAGGCCAATAAAATACTCGGCATTATTTTTTGTTTTATTTAAAAAAAATAGTAAACAATAATCACGACCCGAATGTATAACAATAGTAAAGATGCCTCACCTCAATTTTGTTAAATATCACATTAACTGTAACAAAAATTCTATATTATTTTGACTTTTTAACCACTTTCATAAATAAAACCATATCTAAAAAAAAAAGAGTTATCAGTACAGACAACGAGCAATTTTGTGGTATTTACTTATAAAAACAACAACCACTACTATCAACATCAACCACAGCCAACATTTCCAGGCTCTTTTTGAATGTTCCGCTAATTTAATAGATTCTTCTTTCAATTTATTAAAATTTTGTTCACTCAATTGCGAGGACCGACTAACGACTTCCGTATCCTTTTTAATTATTTTATTGGCAAGCTGCGATTGTTCCTTTAAATTGGTTGTTAATATAAGCATGTCTTTGGCTATTTTTTCTTGCATATCTTGATGATACGTGATTAGCTCGTCGAAATCTTTACCGTCCTGTTTATTAGTCTGTCTACGTTTTACACCTGTCAAATGTAGCTTATAAAGAGAAATTTCACGAACTAAAATTTAACATTGATACCCAATAAGTGGTCTCTTGTAGAAATTTCATTTTCTTCCGATTCTATCGTATTGTATTGTTTTTTCAGTCCTAACTGTATTTGAAGGTTAGTAATGCGCCGTTCATAGTCATTTAAAGATTCACCAATTCCATTCCTATAAACAAAAAATTTCAGTGGCGAAAGGAAAGCAAATTCTCGATTACATACATGGTTTTTATTTCTTCGAACATATTTTCTAAAGAATTAATATACTGCGGAATTTTCTCATCGCTCTTCTGTTTACCTTTGCACATTAACTCACACTTCGCTAACAAGCGCCGTAAATTTATTTCCTGTCTGGATAATGCCATTTTCTAAAACATTACATCATTAAAAGAATTGTTATTAATCAAAGTAACTGTTTATTTAGCACAGCATGCTTTTTCAGAAATGAAATACGTACTTATAAATTTTCAATAAATCAGGTGATAATATGGAAAAGTTAAAGGCTACGTGGATTTATAATTACAATTACTCAAATAATAATTAAATAACTTAATTTTAATAAATATTTCTGAGGTTAAGGAACTGTCACTGTCAACCTTAGATGAGAGAAAGAGCCCGATCCTTAGAGGAAGGAAGAAGTGGAGGCATAACAAAGCGGTTGTTTCTGTTACCATTCGGCACCAAAAAAGGGGCGTAACCTAATCTTCTTAGTCTCTTTACGCCGAAAATTGGACGAAAATTCTTAAAATGATATGACTAATTGCATTATTACAAACGTTGCTTTCATTATTTTGAGTTAAATTACATGAATTCTAAACAGTAACCTGGTTTCACCAATTTGTTTGGCACCAAATCTGCCCAAATTTTGGTAACACTCACGTGCACGGCAAAGATCGGGCGTTGTGTATCCAGTTCCCTCATCTAAAGATCGATCTTTGCCGTGCACGTGAGTATTACCAAAATTTTAGCAGATTTTGTGCCAAACAATGTTAGAAGTCATGTAATTTAACTGAGAATAATGCAATAATGAGAGCAAAGTTCGCCCACGTTTCGGCTTAGAGACTAAGAAATTTAGGTTACACCCAATTTTTTGGTGCCAAACATCTGCTTTGTTACTCCTCCTCTTCTTCTTCACTCCTCTATGCTGTCACTGTCACCTGTTAATTCATTGAAGCTATTCGTAGGTCAATCGTACAGATACACCTCATGCATGCCACAACAGTTAAAATTATTATTTCTCCGTAGTTGGGTCATTTTTCAACGCCCAGGGATTATCCTCTATTGTATATCCTCTATTTGTATATCACTCTGAAATAAAATTGTAATACAGGGCACAATAATCATTTTGCATAGGTTAGGTTGAGATACTCTTTACGAAGTGTTTAACTGCCATTAAATTCACAAAAATTATTGAAATATCATAAAAAAATGGCACAAATAATTATGAAAGTTAGGTTGAAACGTCAGGTAGCACAGACTTTGTTTTGTTTGGAGTGAAAATCTGACGTTTGTGACGCGCCACTTTTGTGGTGCATTCGAATCTGTGACTGTTTTGTGATCGTAGGTCATTCCGCACTTAACAAAATCCAAATTTTTTTTTTCATTTTTCAGCAGGTACAATTCTAAATTATTAATTATCAAAAGAAGAACGTTTTGATATAAATGCAAAAGTAGACCGTTTTGATATAAATTTACTTGATTTTAGATAAGTTTCTGGAATTTTGGTCTTATTAGGTTGTAGTTCATTTGAATCGCAGTAGCGTAGTTCTCACAGAACACAGCACAGAGGTAGTTTTCGTTTTTATTTGATTGTCGAATTGTCATTTTCAGGTGAAAGGTAATTATAAATTGTCCATAATTATTTAAATCATCTCGACGCTTTCTTAATTAGTTTTATTTCCTATAAAACTTTGATTTCATTTTTTAATATTTCTATTAAGTATTTTTTACGGAAATAATGTTTTGCAAGTTTTTAACCTAAATTTTTCCAGGTTATAATGGCAAAGTCAAAGAATCACACAAATCATAATCAAAGTAAGTTCTTACTCATTATTATTTTTCTTAATTAACTTTATTGTTTGCTAATTTTTTATGTTATAGACCGTAAGGCTCATAGAAACGGTATTAAGAAACCAAAGCGTTTCAGGCATGAGTCTACTCTAGGGGTGAGTTAAAGGTCTTTAATCCGATCAAAGATCTGCGATATAAACGCATCTGAATTAGTTGACTATACAAATGTCAAATACATATTTTTTTCAAAACTTCTTGTGCGATATTTATAAATGATACAAACCAGGTAATAAATGAGTTTCCATAAATTATTCTAATGAACTTTTTAGATGGATGCAAAATTTTTGAAAAATCAACGGTTCTCAAAGAGGCATAATTTGAACCCAACCCAACAGCGTAAACGTGCGGAACAACGCAAAGCTGAAAACGCTGCGAAAGGCAGTACGTAGTTATGTATTAAGTACATATTAAATTTTTCGTAAATTGATTAATGTTTTATTTATTTGGAGAGTGGAATAATTGATGACATTTTCCTGAAGAAGTTTTTGTGTATGCATCCAGTGTCTCATTTAATAAACCAGACTCAATTTTAGAGAAGTTACTAGGGGATAGATCATTTTAGAATGTCGACACACAATTGACAGCTGGAGGGCAAACATTTGTTTTGTTTGAAGCTTAGATGAGGGAAGAAGAGGAGAAATAACAAAGCAGATGTTTGTGTTACCATTTGGCACCAAAAAAAAAGGGGCGTGACCTAAACTTGTTAGACGCTTTACGTCGAGAATTGAACGAAAATTCTTAAAATGATAGGACCAGTTGCACTATTGCAAACGTTGTTTTCGTTATTTTGAGTTAAATTACACGAACTCTAAACAGTAACCTGGTTTCACTACTTTGTTTGGCACCAAATCTGCTCAAATTTTGGTAACACTCATGTGCATAGTGTTGTATATCTATACTCTGCCCTCCAGCAGAAAATGGCGGTCTGTCAAAATCAGGCCATTCTATATCCTGTTTATTGAACAGATGCAGTAAATGACATTTGTGGGAGTGACTTGATTGTGCAGTACAGATTGCGCAAAAGTCAGCTTCACATGCTGCAAATTAGAAGACGTTGGGGAATTCAAGAATACCTAGTTTAAAACTGTTGAAGAACTTGAACAATAAATGTTACGAGAATTTCAAAAATGTGAAATAAAAATATATTACTTCAAAAAATTTTAGGTATAACAAAATAACACATATCTGTCAAAAGTTTATTTATTATTAGTACATTACCTGCCGCTTTTGCAGTAAATGCGACGTTTTCGGTCTTGATGTTGTCACTTGGTTTAGTAAACCAAAGAGTTGTCAGGGTTTTGGTGAGCATAAACTTTATAAATATTTAAAATTCGCTCCTTGCCTTCAATTGAAAAACAGGACCTATGGCTGACAGCTGGCAACTTTTTGACGGAGAAAGAAATACTTGCTTATCCAAAATCAGTTAATACTTACAGTTATTCGTATTTTTCCTAATGTATTCACAAAATTCAATGAACTAATCAATGCAAGTACCTATTGAAAAATTCTATATTATAAACCGAATGGGCATAACAGTAAATTCAGTGACAACGTTAAAATGACAGATCGGTTTTGTTCAGTCAAGTTATTTATCTAGGAGTAGAGCTGTGTAAAATCGGTCTACCAATGGTAATTTTCTATTCAAATTTAGCGCTCATTTGTGGGAGGAGTTTTTACTGAATCTGTTCGTTAAACAGAATATAAAACAGTCTATTCAGAGTAATTTTTAATGTTTCATTTGAAGTCTTTAGTAAAAAAATAAAATCTATTAAATATGTTGCTTTTAAGATGATTTCATATTTTAGAGCAAAAAACACGAAATCTATTAATGAGATTGACAGACACCCGGTAAAGTGGAATTTAAGAATCTAAAAAATCGCTATTGTGGAATATAAAATTGTGGACATCGAAAAACTAGAATTTAGAAACCTAGTCATTAACTTTGAAACTGTACCTGGACACGAGCCCTAATAACTTCAGTAGTAGTAAATGTGACACTCGGGCCAGACAGTTCTAGAGACTTTTCTCCCCCCGAGCTGGTGACTTTTGGTTTTGGCAGACAGTTCTATGGACTATTCTCCCCCCAGATCTGGGTGACAGGTTTAAGCGAACAAGTGACAGGTAGAAGCGCTCAAGTGACAGGTTTAAGCGATCAAGCGCTTGACCGCTTAAACCTGTCACTTGATCTCTTAAACCTGTCACTTGAGCGCTTCTACCTGTCACTTGATCGCTTGACCGCTTCTAAACCTGCCCCTTGATCGCTTCTACCTGTCACTTGAGCGCTTCTACCTGTCACTTGTTCGCTTAAACCTGTCACCCAGATCTGGGGGGAGAAAAATCCCTAGAACTGTCTGCCAAAATCAAAAGTCACCAGGTCGGGGGGAGAAAAGTCCCTAGAACTGCCTGGTCCGAGTGTCACATTTAGTACTTTGAGTATTGAGTAATTGAGTTTGATATTGAAACAGAGTGGTTTTTAAAACTTAGTAAGTCGTTCAAAAACCAAGAAGTGCAATGAATAAACTCAAACATAAACTCAACTACGAAGCAAATAATAAAATCAAATTTACTTATTCTCAAAAATCTAAAAAGAAGAAGGTACTTGTTAATAAGGGATTATTTTTAATTTTTCAAAAAAATTACTCTATTCTATAAAAACCCTACTTGTTCTTGAACACCCAAAGTACACATTTTTTTATACAACTGCTTCATGAAATATTTTATTATTTTTTAATCTTTTTTCATAATGTTAACACAGTGGTTGGATCGAGAACTTTGAGGTAAATTCACTATGAATTCTTAATAAGTTAATCCCGCACGCCAAAAGACAGGGACACAGTTGAAGATTAATATAAATCTAAACTTAAACTACATTGCTATAAATACCAACCCCTCCACTACTGAAGTAAAATGAATCGATAAACATATAGGGTTTCTTAGAACTTTTGGAACATAAGAGCAATAAAATTGATTTCTTAGAACTGGAGGGTAAGTATTTATGTCTAGTCTTAATCTATAAATCTATACATACATAATAATCTATACAGAGTTGAGTTTGGAATCGAACCATAATTACTGTTAAGACAACTACGATTATTTTTATATATCGATATAATTTCCAAGGCGTTTAAATCAAATTTATTATTTCCTGGTTTTATGAGGTTGAGGTTGAGGCCTGCCTGTTATATTTTTGTCGCAATTTCCGCATACTATTTCGTAAATTCCCACTCTATAAATGGGTCCCGTTTTATCCTTCGAATTTCCAAGTAAATTTTGTAAGTTGTTGCTCGAAGTGTGAACCACTTTGAAAACTGCTTTCCCGAAAATCGTATTCATACCTCTAGTTATCAGCGGTACATAATATTATGTATTTAATAGCTTGGTGAGATAATATTATATACTGGTTTCTGGTTTCTTTCCTATAGATGTCAAATTCTAACTTACTGTCTAAAAATAGAAGCTGCACTCTTACCTTTTTCTATTTCATGGGTAAATTTGATATTTAGAACTCAATCTACTCAAAAAATCTTCAATGTTACATTTACTAGTGTCAAAAATGGCAAATATACCGTCTACATATCTCGCCGACACCTTTGGGAAATATGGGAACTCATCTTTCAGTTGGGATTCAAATTCGACCACGAATATTTCTGCAATGAAAGGCTGTATCTTCACTGATCCACTAACTTTGAAATAATTCTGCTGCATACACAGATTGGTTAAATTAATATATTCTTTGACAGTTTGTTCGTCAATGTTATTTTTATTAAGGAGTTCATACAAGTACTCCAAAGCCTTTGGTACAGGTACACTGGGAAAAAGTGAGCTGACGTCGAATGAAATTAATAATTCATCATGCAATGTGATGTGTTGAAATTTGTTTACAAGCTCTAGTTCTTTTTTGAAAAATTTGACTACTTGATCTTGGAGATGCATATTTATTTTGGTGTTAAAAATACAAGGCATGTAACTTAGCTAAAATAAAATATTAACTTTTATATGGATAATGAATCCCAGAACTTTCCGCTGTCAAGTTCCTGCAAAAGTTGAGCTTCTACTGTTTTTGGAGACTCCACATATAAGTAATTCATATCAGTCTCTCTCAGTGGCTTTCCTTCCACGTCTCCCACTTTAGCTTTTCTGCAAGGTTAAAAATAAATTGGCAAGATAATCGTATAATTTAATTGCAGTTTACCCTTCATTCGCATATGTATAAAGGAATTTGGTCATCATGTCTTTCATGGCTTCATCATTTTTACTAAGAGTTGGGGGAGTTGAGAGTATTTTGAATATAAATTTTCCGTCGTCTGAATGAGAAACACCTACAAAAACAAGGTTTATTATAGTTCCACAAGGACAAGGACAAGTAGTGTAAGAACTTACCAGGTTTAATATCCTTGAAAAAGCCTGGTTGCTCTGGGATGTAAGAAAACATGTAATAGTATACTGGTGCTTTTGCTGCGTTCGAATGCAGCATCATAGCTTCTCGCGAGCCTACAAAAAAGGTTCTGTCCGAGAATAACTAGAAAATAACATTTTTAACATTCCTGATAATCCAGTTACTTTTATTACCTTTATAAACGCGTCTGTATTATTTGAAGTTAGTTTTTCACCTTTGAAGTAATATTCACGAATTTTGTGTGATATTTCTTTTTGTTTAGACTCTTCAACTGTATCGTAATAGTTTAATGCATAAGGGCTGATTTCATCCCATTTTTCGTTATATTCTTCCAATTTTTTCACCATTATAATAGCTGAATAAAGAAGTCAAAGTATAAGTATGCTAAAACTTATTGTTATACGCACGCCCGACGGGAAATATTCCTTCATCCCGGGTATTCCCGTTGATCCATGGAACATCATTGGCAAACTTGCCACTCTTCAACATTTCACGTGGATGCTCGTCAATGAAAGCATTTGGGCCTTTTACTTCGATGACAGGCCCAAAAGGCGTGAATGGTATAGCATTGATAAAAACAAAGAAATTCAGAATTCCGTCTATCAAAGTTTTTGCAGGTAAACCTCTCAAACATTCAACCATTACTTCGCTGGATTCGGTACTGCATTTTAAGTTTGCGGCTAGTCTTTTTGCTTTCTCTCCTGGTTTGTTTACCACCGCCCAAGGCTGGAGGACAGTACCGCTTAAAGAGTACCCGCGAGTGAACAATCCTACATTTGTAATTTGTTATTATTAAACACAAACAGTGGTTGTATTAGGAGTTATTGATATATTATTAGCCCAGTCAGTTTTTTGTGCACAAAAGAAAGTATGATGATAAGAAAAATTTGAAAGACCAATCTTTGCTATAGGTAAAGAAACGATATAGTTTTATACAGAGTGATTCAGAAAGAGGTACGCCAAACTTCTGGCAATTATAGAGGAGCTCAAAATAAGAAAAGTTTTTATGGACATACACCTACGTTTAAAAATTACTACTAACAAAAATATAGTGCGAAAAATGTTGCAGGTATTAGTTTTTTCAACGTTTTGCACAAGTAAATACAGACCATCTTGATGACTAAAATTACAAGACATGTCTTGTTTGTTTTTCATAACTTGCTATAATATATTATTTATATCAAAGAATTATTCAAGACAGAGAAGTAACGGAATTAATATACAGGGTCAAATGATATGCTCAGATTCTCGGATGATACGTTGGTATCAGTATCTAGCAAAGAATAATTTGAAATGACCTTGAACGAAAGATAAGCAGTTTTTACAGAAGGCTATGGTATGAAAGTAATAAAAATACAACCAACATCTTGGCATATAGGAGGTATCAAAATTATTTCATAGAAATCAGCAATGATAATTCAAACTAGGGATGAAAGTGGTTTGGTAAGAAAAGTGAATACTTTGTTCACTTGTGATGCAATCGCATATTTTCCTCTCTAAACTGAGTAATGAAGATGGCACTTGGTGTTGGAAAAATAAGTTTTTAAGCAGTGAAAGAATCAGTAGAATACATATTTTGGCTTTCAAACGGTTATTGTTTCTATAATAGGCTAAGAATGTATCAATACACCCTCGTAATGATTTAAAGTTACTACCTTTCGATAAAGGTGAAAGATAGTGATAATGAACACTAACTCCCCCTGCTGAGAGTCCAGTAAGGGTAATAGAATCTGGATTTCCTCCAAAATATTTTATATTTTCTTTAATCCACTTCAAGGCGAGCGCCTGGTCTTTCAAACCATTGTTTCCAGGAACTACTTCATCCCCAGTACTCAAAAATCCTGAAGAATTATTGTACAGGGTGAGTTCATTTATTCCCTAACGGTTCACAGAATTAAAAACAAATTTTAAAATTTTTTCACATGTATTTAGTCATGTGAACATCCTCCACTCTGTTATATTTTTTTAAAGAAGAGTTATAAGTAGAAGAAACGTACCTAAGATACCTAGTCGATAATTTAGTGAAACATAAATTACTTCTTGGTCCATCAGGTAATCAGGGCCAGCCAAGAAAGAGGGGGCGCCCAAAACAAACGCCCCACCATGTATATGAATTACTACGTCTAACAGTTTGTCAGTTTCCTTTATTTCTGTTCTGGGTACGTAAACGTAGAGGTAGAGACAATCTTCATTACCTTAAAAATGATATAAGAAATAGGCAGGTATATTTTATTTTCATATTCTTCTTAATTTAGATCCAAGAGCCTGTTTATCCAACCATGTACTGTTTCATAATCACTAAGTTTGCTGTCTTATAGTCTTTCTTGCCTACGGTTCCGTCACTTTGGCGAAATATGAGTTTTTGACAATATCCTTTCCAGTATTTCTCCACTTCTCTCAAGTACCTACAACCTTACTCCTTGATTATCCCCGTTCTCCTGAATTTTTATAACAACTGTAGGTGATACGTTAGGTAAAAACGTGCGCTAATTCACCTAAAGATAACTCTGAAACTATTAACTAAGTATCAAAAAAAACAAAACATGTCGCGAATTTACTCCTCTACAATTTCTACACCAACTATTTCCTGCCTGGGAGATACTGGAAGGAAGTATTGCCAAAAAATTGATTATGGACGCTATGTTGTGAAGCAGTTGGCACTAAAGAGGTCGCAAATTCATCTTATTCAAATATACCGTGTGACAAACTTCCATGTGTACATGGCAAAATAACATGGGCAATTACATTTTTGGGGATTCCTGCTCCCCATGTGTAGTTACAGTGGTGGTAAAGGTAGCAATCGAAAGACTATTTTTTTCTGCGTATGAGGATATCAAAAACTCTACAACTTTACAATTTATTAAAGCATTAAAAGCAAAAATTGCATTGATAATTTTCTAACTAAAACACAGAAATGTATCAGATTATCCATGACAACTTAATTTATTCTAATCACGGACGTCTTTGATTTTTATGTATTTTCTGAACTGTCAAGATTTAAAAATGAACAAAAATATTTATTCAGTTCAAGAAAAGGTTTTCATTGTGAAAATATTTTACGGCGGCAATAGTTTGCGTGTAGTCCGTGCCTTATTTTCCGTAAAATTCAATAACGGTCTTATTCCTTCAGTATAACAACAAATAATTTAGTAAGAAATTTGAAGGCTGGGAATCTTTCATCGAAAGAAGTTAATTTTTACTAACACATAAACTTGTTTTTTTATTTAGATAATTTTCTCATTCACATTATTATTGTCATTACCTATAGTTGACAATTAATTGATTACTGGTGTGGATGTTTCGTTGGTGAATGCTGGTCCATAGTTTAGGGTAAATTGTAGGTGTCGTCTAACCTATTAAAAAGTTTTTGGGAAAATGTTAAAGCAGTAAAATGAAATAATAAAAATTAAATTACTTTAATTTTACTGCAATTATGAAAAATTTAACAAGCGGCAACATTTGTTTATTTTGCTCTAATGAATTTTGTAATCTGGGAATTCAATACTTATTTATTTCATATCTAGGTAAGGACAAAAACTTATTAATATACAATGAAATTAAAGTAACATAAAAAAATAAAAATAACCATAACAAATATTCAAATAAACCCCCATTCTGTATCAGACAGTATCCCAGCCTATTATAGAAAGAATTTCTCACATTCGCAAGTTGCCGATCGTTTATTAAGTTGCATTCCGCAAAAATAGCATTCCTTAAAGAATCAATATTTGGGTGACGAGTTTTATAAATCTTATCTTTTAAATGACCCCACAAGAAAAAATCACACGGTGCCAAATCGGGAGATCTAGCTGGCCAGTTTATATCACCACCTAGACCAATCCAGCTCTCTGGAAATATTTCATTTAATAATTCCCTCACTTGTGCTCCAAAATGTGCTGGGCATCCGTCATGCTGAAACCAGACCTCCGGATTCGCATGTGCAACTTCTTCTAATGCAGGGCCAATATGGTTAATTAAAAGATCTAAATAAGCTTCTGAATTTAAATTTCCCTGTATTTCAAATGGTCCTATAATGCGATTATTAAAAATGCCTGCCCAAATATTGATTTTTTGAGGGTATTGCGTTGTAGCGGCTAGATTTTTTATTCTGGGATTTTCCTGGGCCCAATGCCTAACGTTTTGTGAATTTGGCTCTTGATTTAAAGTGAAGGTACACTCATCGGTAAAACTAATTGATGAGAGGAAGCTGCGGTCCCGATTAGCCCGTTCTTGCATTTCTTCACAGAAAGTTTGCCTTGATTCTTCGTCAGAATTGAAACTTCTTTTTGTAAAACACCAACGTTTCGCCCCCGTCAGGGGGCTTTATCAAGGTTTTATTCAAAATTGTATAAATAAAGTATAAAAAAGTGACATTTTTTTTTCTTAATAAAATTTGTCACAAATTATTAGTGTAATTTTTGCTTTTAATGCTTTAATAAATTGGAAAATTGCAGAGTTTTTGATATCCTCATAAGTAGAAAAAAATAGTCTTTCGATTGCTACCTTTACCACCACTGTAACTACACATGGGGTGCAGGAATCACCAAAAATGTAATTGCCCATGTTATTTCCCCATGTACACATGGAAGTTTGTCACACGGTATACGAGTATATGGTTTTCCGAACACACTCAAATGATTTATGATTCTCGAGAATCTCTTTTTGTAATTACCCATGGGTCCTTCCATAAATGGTATGGGACTGTAGTGATAGCAAATGTAAGTCTCATTAGCAACCAGATTGTCGAACTTCTTCTTTTCTAGAGGTTGTGGTTCCTAAAATAATTTTGTTAAAATGGTGGCTGTTTTTCGGCGCCGAATTTATTTGACAAACTTTAAATCGTAGTTCCCCAATTGGTGGTTTAGCATAAGGGATGCCGTCAAATGCTGCATACGGCCTTTTCTTGTAAGACTTCTTGATGTGTCCATGTATAGTACCCTGTGGCGTCTTTACAGCTACATCATTTGCATTGATTACATCTGAAGCAAAAAGATTCGACTCGATCTAGTTTAATTTGTTTTAAACAGCCCGGATAAATTTAATGCTAATAAATTGAAACTTTTAAGTACAGCGACTTATAAAAATCAAAGCAGTTGTTGTCTTAAACAATACCTACCTATAATTATGACCCGATTCCCAATAAGGGTTTATCAGGAAGGTGGGACTATGTAGGACAAGTTAGATTTGCATTGGTCATTACATTTTAAACAAAAATCTAGATGCTTGTAAAAAATAAAGAAAATTCTTGACTGAAACAATACCAATATGCAAACTGTGCGTGTAAACTACAAAATTAACCTTAAAGAAAACTTACTTACCAGCGAAGAAAATCGCACAAATAACGCACAACAGAAACATGTCACTTCAAAAAAGTGCTCCTCATTTGTTGCGAACAATATTTTGAATTTTGCTGATAACGTGGTTTTGATTTATATAGACAAATTGTTCTGGATTAACAATGAAGATCACTGACAACACTAATGGGATTAAAAAGACCTTGCTTGTTGTAATAATTACCCTTTATAATAATTATACGGGTACGGCAGGAAGTGCTTGCTCTCGCTACTGACATGTAGAAAAATTGATTGGCCGATCGCATGACATATTTCTAGATTTTTGTGCAAATTTTGGGGCTCAGCGCAATTTTGCTTTTGTAATTATGTATTTTAGGGAGGCCATAATGCAGTACCTAACTCTGGAATTTGATCTCATTAGAGTTGGTTACTTACACTTGGCAAGAGGGGACTGTTTCTTATTGATTACTTCATTTAGCAGTCTCATAGAAGTAGCAGAGATAGAGCCTCGGGGTTTTCGCGAACCTGAGCTACTTTCTTGAGTATAATAGAAAGCTGAAACCAGAATTTGGATATCGTTTTTAGTTTACGAGAACAAAAATAATATTGATTTTTATCGATTTTCAAAAATTCTCTACAATTATTTTTGTAATAAGCAGACTAAAACTGTTAAGATTGATTCCTATAGAACTTTTTCCAAGGAATTCAGTGGAGTACGTAGTTATTTCTAGGAAGCGTATTTTTTAAGTTATGACAAAGTTGAATTTTTTAAATGAAAACCACAGCAGGCTTTGGTCAAGTTCGAAAGGTCTTTTTTAAGCTATCAAAATATATACCGTGTGACAAACTTCCATGTGTACGTGGGGAAATAACATGGGTAATTACATTTTTGGGGATTCCTGCTCCCCAGGTGTAGTTACAGTGGTGGTAAAGGTAGCAATCGAAAGACTATTTTTTTCTGCGTATGAGGATATCAAAAACTCTGCAATTTTCCAATTTATTAAAGCATTAAAAGCAAAAATTACACTAATAATTTTCAAATTAAAACACGGATATTCATCAGATTACCTATGACAATTTAATTTATTCTAATAAAAGACTCCCTTGATTCTAATTTCTAATTCGTCTGAACTGTCAACATTATTTATCGACAATTTAAAATTTGGGTTTCAAAATGAATAAAAATATTTATTCAGTTGAAGAAAAGGTTTTCATTGTGAAAACATTTTACGGCGGCAATAGTCTGCGGGTAGTCCGTGACTTATTTTCTGTAAAATTCAATAACAGTCCTATTCCTTCGGTAACAACAATAAAAAATTTAGTTAAGAAATTTGAAGATACTGGGAATCTTTCATTGAAAGAAGGTAATTTTTACTAATAAATTTACTTGGTTTTTATTTCATTTTATTCCTTATTGTTCGCTAACTTAAATTTTACTGGGATTATGAGAAATTTAACAAGTGATAACGTGGAGTGAAATAAAACTAAAATTAATCTTGTCATTTCTTTTTTTATTGAGGTAGAGGAAATGGTAATAGGCCTGATAACTGCTAGTCCAACATCTAGTTTAAGGTCTATTGCCCTAGAATGTAATGTTTCAAGAGAAACTGTCCGTAACATATTAAAAAAAAACAAATATCATCCCTTTAAATTCCAATGTCACCAAGAGTTACTTCCTTTTGACGAAGAATCAAGGCAAACTTTCTGTGAAGAAACTCAAGAACGGGCTAATTGGGATCGCAGCTTCCCCTCATCAATTTATTTTACCGATGAGTGTACCTTCACTTTAAATCAAGAGCCAAATTTACAAAACGTTAGGCATTTGGCCCAGGAAAATCTCAGAATAAATCTAGCCACTACAACGTAATACCCTCAAAAAATCAATATTTGGGCAGGCATTTTTAATAATCGCATTATAGGACCATTTGAAATACAGGGAAATTTAAATTCAGAAGCTTATTTAGATCTTTTAATTAACCATATTGGCCCTGCATTAGAAGAAGTTGCACATGCGAATCGGGAGGTCTGATTTCAACATGACGGATGCCCAGCACATTTTGGAGCACAAGTGAGGGAATTATTAAATGAAATATTTCCAGAGAGCTGGATTGGTCGAGGTGGTGCTATAAACTGGCCAGCTAGATCTCCCGATTTGGCACCGTGTGACTATTTCTTGTGGGGTCATTTAAAACATAAGATTTATAAAACTCGTCACCCAACTATTGATTCTTTAAGGAATGCTATTTTTGCGGAATGCAACTTAATAAACGATCGGCAACTTGTGAATGTGAGAAATTCTTTCTATAATAGGCTGGGATACTGTCTGATGCAGAATGTGGGTCTATTTGAATATTTGTTATAGTTATTTTTCTTTTTTTATGTTACTTTAATTTCATTGTATATTAATAAGTTTTTGTCCTTATCAAGATATGAAATAAATAAGTAAGTATTAAATTGTCTGATTACAAAATTCATTAGAGCAAAATACACAAATGTTGCCGCTTGTTAAATTTTTCATAATTGCAGTAAAATTAAAGTAATTTAATTTTTATTATTTCATTTTACTGCTTTAACATTTTCCCAAAAACTTTTTAATAGGTTATACGACACCTACAATTTACCCTAAACTATGGACCAGCATTCACCAACGAAACATCCACACCAGTAATCAATTAATTGTCAACTATAGGTAATGACAATAATAATGTGAACGAGAATTATCTAAATAAAAAAACAAGTTTATGTATTAGTAAAAATTAACTTCTTTCGATGAAAGATACCCAGCCTTCAAATTTCTTACTAAATTATTTGTTGTTATACCGAAGGAATAGGACCGTTATTGAATTTTACAGAAAATAAGGCACGGACTACGCGCAAACTATTGCCGCCGTAAAATATTTTCACAATGAAAACCTTTTCTTGAACTGAATAAATATTTTTGTTCATTTTTAAATGTTGACAGTTCAGAAAATCCATAAAAATCAAAGACGTCCGTGATTAGAATAAATTAAGTTGTCATGGATACCTAATCTGATAAATTTCTGTGTTTTAGTTAGAAAATTATTAATGTAATTTTTGCTTTTAATGCTTTAATAAATTGGAAAGTTGTAGAGTTTTTGATAAGTATCCTCATACGCAGAAAAAAATTATCTTTCGATTGCTACCTTTACCACCACTGTAGCTACACATGGGGAGCAGGAATCCCCAAAAATGTAATTGCCCATGTTATTTCCCCATGTACACATGGAAGTTTGTCACACGGTATATACTTTTATATTGTTATTTCAAAAAACGGCAAAGATTTTGGTACTTTTTACCTTTAGAAAATATAAGATAGGTAGGTACATCCAAGATACCTGTGATTTTATGTTAGCAACTGTTAATAACAACTGAAATAAAAGCAACAAAAACAGAAAAAACGGCAAAACAAACAAAAACAAGAAAAACAACAAACAATAGAATTATAGGAACTGCTCAAATTGATTGCCATTTTTCAACACATAATCTTATCCCAAAGGACTTGTACCTTGACGCAGTTCTAGTAATACTGGGACGGGTGGGATGGCTTGCGCGCTTCAATGATATAAAGAGCCGAACCATAGGTTTAACCATATTGGAGGGGTTTTTATTTGAGAAGCCAGACTAAATCAAGTCCCTGGAAGGGGGCAGCAGCTCTTTCAGTAATCATAGTGGCAGAGATCGTGAGGGTTGGTATGGCACTGTGATACACACTACTGCGATGTGGAAGGCAACGGGAAACCACCACATTATTTTATCCCTAGTACAGCGTACTTTAATTTATGATGATGGCACCTTCTGGAGTAAAATATTCCGGAGGTAAAATAGTCCCACATTCGGATCTCCGGGCGGGGACTGCTTCGGGGGGAGTCATCAGAAATGATAAGTGTAACATCTCACGAGTCGGAGCGTGGAATGTTAGAAGCATGAAACAAGTAGGGAAGTTAGAGAATTTGAAAATTGAGATGGATAGGTTAGCATTAGACGTAGTAGGTATCAGTGAAGTGCGATGGCCAGAAGCTGGAGACTTCTGGAGCGGAGATTTTAGAGTAATACACACAGGATCTGTAGGAGGAAATTCGGGAGTAGGAATTGTTATGCGGAAAAAAGTAGGACAGAGTGTAGAAAATTTCTTACAGCAAAGTGACAGGGTAGTTATGGTTAGGTTAGATTCGAAACCTGTAAAAACAGTAATAATACAGGTATATATGCCCACTTCTAACTACAGTGATGAGGCCGTAGAGGCAGTTTATAGTGATATTGAATATGTGCTAGATTTTGTGAGAGGGCACGAAAATTTAATAATTACAGGAGATTTCAATGCAGTCGTAGGCACAGGGCGAGAGGGCGGAATAGTTGGCCCCTTTGGATTAGGCAATAGGAACGATAGGGGAGTTAGACTGATAGAGTTCTGCGATAAACATAACTTAACGGTCGCGAACACTCTATTTCACCATCATGTTAGGAGATGCTATACGTGGAAGATGCCAGGAGACTTAGGGAGATATCAAATAGATTACATTCTCGTTAGGCAAAGATTTAGAAATCAAGTTAGGGATTGTAGAAGTTATCCAGGAGCAGATATAGATAGTGATCACAACATAGTCGTTATGAAAGCCAATCTTAAATTTAAGATTTTGGAAAAAAGAAGCGGAAGAAGGTATCTTGACCCAGAGAAACTAAAAGATGATGATATGCGCAATAAGTTCGAGAAAAAGACAAACGAAGCACTAAAGGGCACGGGTGGAAATATTGTTAGGGACATAGAGGCAGAATGGAATTGCATTAAAAATAGTTTAGTTTCCTCAGCTAGGGATATTTTGGGTCATAAACAGAATGAAAGTAGGAAATCCTGGATAACAAAACATATTGTGAGTCTAATAGAGGAAAGGCGAAAATATAAAAATAGGTTAGATGAAACAGGGAAACGAAGATATAAGGCGATCAAGTGGGAAATTATTCGGGAATGTAGGAAAGCGAAAGAGCAATGGATCGATAATAAATGCAAAGAAGTGGAAGATAAATTCGAAGTAGGAAAGACTGATGAAGCATATAAAATAATTAGGAGAAATTTTAGAGAAATTGGATCTAGTACCAAAAACATTAGAAATGAGGCAGGAGATATCCTAATCGGAAGTGGGGAGAAGGCAGATAGGTGGAAAGAATATTTAGGAAACTTATATGCGGGACAGGAAGTGCAAGATATATTAGAAAGCGAAAGCAGTGTAGAGGGGGATAACCTAGGGAGTCCTATAATGAGAGAAGAGTTTGAGATAGCACTAAAAAGTTTAAGGAATAATAAAGCACCAGGTATAGATGGCTTGCAGGCAGAAATCTTAAAGTGCGCAGGTCAAGAGGTAATAGATCGTTTATTTAAACTAGTTAGTCGCATATACCTGACAGGCGAGATTCCAGAAGATTACAAACGGAACATCATAGTAGCTTTGCCAAAAAGAAAAGGCGCGGATAGATGCGAAAATTTTAGAACTATCAGTTTAACTTCCCATGCGTCAAAAATTTTAACTAGAATTGTGCAAAGAAGGATGGAGAAAAAGGCGGAAGAAATATTAGGAGAAGATCAGTTCGGATTTAGACGAAATAGAGGAACGCGCGAGGCCATGCTAGCTTTACGAGTAATTATAGAAAAAACGATAGAAAAGAGAAAGAGCGTCTATATAGGATTTGTAGATTTAGAAAAAGCCTTCGACAACGTAAAATGGGGGAAGATGTTCGAAGTGCTGAGAAAGGTAGGGATGAAATACAGGGACAGAAGAATAATACATAATCTCTACAAAGAGCAAAAGGCAGTTATAGAATGTGAGCAGGAACAAAGGGAAGCAGATATCCGGAAGGGAGTGAGACAGGGATGTGCATTGTCACCTCTAGTTTTCAACTTATATATCGAAGATGCGATTAATATTGTTAAGGAAAGAACAGCCTCAGGGATCAATGTACAGGGCCAAACTATTAACATGCTCAGATTTGCGGATGATATTGCAGTGTTAGCATCTAGCAAAGAAGAATTAGGAGCGGCTTTGAATGAAATGGAAGCAGTTTTGACACAGGGCTTCGGCATGAAAATCAATAAAAAGAAAACTAAAATTTTGGTATGTAGGGGATGTGAAAATAGAACTAAAATGGAAATACAAATTGGAAATGAGAAGATAGAGGAGGTCGCGGATTTCTGCTACTTAGGAAGTAAAATAACTCAAGACGGTAGGAGCACTAAAGATATAAAACAAAGAATGGCGCAGGGCCGAGTTGCGTTTAACAAAAAGAAACAACTGTTATGCTCGAGAACGGTTAATATAGAGACTAGGAAGAGACTCTTAACGTCGTATGTATGGAGTACGGCATTATACGGGTGCGAAACTTGGACAATAGGAGAAGCGGATAGAAAAAGAGTAGAAGCGTTTGAAATGTGGTGCTACAGACGCATGATGAAGATACCGTGGATAGATAAGGTTAGCAATAGGGAAGTATTAGAAAGAGTTGGGGAAAAGCGAAAGGTATGGAAAACAATAAAGAGTAGGAGAGATAGGATGGTAGGACACCTTCTAAGACACGAAGGAATAGTTCGTGACATACTAGAGTCAGAGATAGGAATAAAAAGAGGTAGGGGTAGGCCTAGATTAGACTACTGCTCTCAAATAGTTAGGGATGTAGGATGTTCTACTTTTAGGGAAATGCGTAGGTTAGCTCAGGATAGAAAATAATGGAGGTACGCGTCCAACCAGTCTTCGGACTGAGAACCTTATGATGATGAATCTTATAATCTACATCTTTTAGTTAATAGATTGATGGGCTTGCAAGTGATGTGTTGCCTCTGGTAGCTCGGCTTGATTGTTGTATCTTCGTATGTATATTTTTTCTTTTAAAAATGCCCAAACAAAAAAGTCTAATATGCTCAGATCCGGTGATCTTGCAGGCCACAATATAGGTCCATTTGTACCCAACCGTCTACCCGGAAAATGATTTTCTAAATAATTTCTAACTATTGCAGAATTGTGTGCAGGGGCACCATCTTGTTGAAAATATACCCTGTTTATGTTTATTAACGGAACATTTTCCATTATCGCCTCTGCGTTAGTATTCAATAAATTAATGTATCTCAATCCCGTTAAGTTTCCATCAAAAATTTGGTATGCTGGTTGACCACCCAAAATAAAACACGAAACGTTAAATCCAAAACGTCCTTGTCTCTGGCGTTCAAAAGTTTGGTGCTGATTTGTATCAGCACATTATGCCTGTTAAATAATCCTACGCTGCTTATGTGAGTTTCATCTGTCCAAATGACAGACCGCCCAAATCCTGGATTTTCTTGAATTTTATTTAAGTACCACCTACAAAAATTAAGCCTTCTTTCTTAATCTCCCGGGAAGAGATGGTGAATAATTTGAATTTTATATGGCCTATATTTGCCTTTTTTAACTATTTTTTGAACTTTTGTTTTGGAAACACCAACTTGTGATTCGATTTAGCCAGTTTGTTGCAGCAGTGTTCAGTGGTGATACAGATATCCATCATATGCTTTTCGTCATTGTTGAGCTATCATTTAGATGTAATTTTAATAAATTCTGTTTCTTGTGTTCTTATTGGTTGTTTTCATCTGTTATTTTTGTTGCAGTTTTTCCCACATGACGATTTATATCATTCCATGCATCTTTCTGATTTATGTTATAATTATCTTTATCTACACAATCTTGCCCGCAACTCATTACCTACATACCTATTCATCATTTTAATGAAAATTCAAATTACTAATAAATAATTCATTATTGTTATTACGGCAGACGTGAGATTGTTATCGTATTATGTTACTGCACATCTACCATGTCGATTGTGGAGTCAGATCGCTTGCATTTGATTTTGGGAAAAATATTGGGAGTAGAACAAATTTTCGAAGATAAATGGGCACTTAAAAGAAAATTATTTTTCTCTAAAATTTTGTTATGTTTACGTGTTATTATTTTGACGTATCTTATGTACGAGACGTGTCCAAATATTTCTTATTCCGATTTTTTGTCAATAATACACGCGGTTCAGTTGTTTTTCGTGAATTGTTTCATAACAGCGATTTTGTTTATTAGTTACACTGACGGAAACAGGAAAACAAAGTTCTACGAAACAGTTTTAGATATACAAGAAGGATTCGAAACTTTGGGAGCAAAAATTCAACTGAAACATCGAAAAATTGTTCTGTCTCTTTACTTGGGGACTTTGTGTTATTTAACATTGGCTTTGCTAATCATAGTTACTTTTGGTTTGGTTTCTGTTTTTCCGGTTATTTCGTTTATTTTTGCTTTTTATAAAACGATTTCGCACGCTTGTGTTTTATTTAATATTTTTAGTCAATTTCTCGTGTTGAACGAGTATTTGGAGAATTTAGGAACTAAAAACGACACATGCAAAATTTGTAGAAATAAATTATGCCAGTTCCATGCTTTGCGGTAAGTTTTGCTTCTTCTCCTTCTTGATTTTGGTAATTTGAATATTTACAGATGCTCGAGGATCATACTAAGTCGCCTGGCAAAAATGTGCAACGAATGGAATAATTTATTTTCAAAGACTCAAGTTCTGATCTATTTCATAGTAATATTACAAATGAACAACGTTGCCCTGCTTTCGTATAGATTAATAACATCTGGTCACATTAAAACATTTTTGTTTTACACTCCTTATGTCACGGCGGCGTTTGTGTCATTCACTTTGGTGTTTATTACCTTCACACATACCTGCGAACTTAACAAAGCGGAGGTAAGTAGCTACGCTAGCTACTAGAACATGAAATTTATGTTTTATTAAAATAACCACGGTTTCCATTTCACTCAAACACAGTTTGAAATACACGCAAATAAATAAATTCCTGTATTTGCAATTTTACTTAGACCAACGAATAATTCTGTATTAGGTACTAAAGAAATACTTTTCAGTATGCCAAAACGGGTAGAATTATTCACAAAATTTACCTTCGCTCTCAAGAAAAAGAAACAATAGGCGACGAAATTTCTTCAATTTCTTTACAAATCTTGCACAATCCAATTATGCCAGTAAGTGGATTGTTTTCGTTTGATTGGAGTTTCGTACTCGCGGTAAGTAATACACAAAAGTGATTTCAAATAGCAATGGTATACAAGGGCAAGATATACCGTGTGACAAACTTCCATCTGTACATGGGGAAATAACTATTTTTTTCTGCGTATGAGGATATCAAAAACTCTGCAATTTTCCAATTTATTAAGACATAAAAGCAAAAATTACACTAACAATTTTCAAATTAAAACAGGGATATTCATCAGATTACCTACGACATTTTAATTTATCTAATCAAAGACTCCCTTGATTCTAATTTCTAATTCGTCTGAACTGTCAACATTATTTATCGACAATTTAAAATCTGGGTTTCAAAATGAACAAAAATATTTATTCAGTTGAAGAAAAGGTTTTCATTGTGAAAACATTTTACGGCGGCAATAGTCTGCGGGTAGTCCGTGACTTATTTTCTGTAAAATTCAATAACAGTCCTATTCCTTCGGTAACAACAATAAAAAATTTAGTTAAGAAATTTGAAGATACTGGGAATCTTTCATTGAAAGAAGGTAATTTTTACTAATAAATTTATTTTGTTTTTATTTAGATAATTATGATTCCCTTATTATTATTACCTAGTTGCTAATTCCTTATTGTTCGCTAACTTAAATTTTAATGGGATTATGAGAAATTTAACAAGTGATAACGTGGATTGAAACAAAACTAAAATTAATCTTATCATTTATTTTTTTAGTCGTTCCAAGAAATCTAAATGTTGAGGTAGAGGAAATGGCAATAGGCCTGATAACTGCTAGTCCAACATCTAGTTTAAGGTCTATTGCCCTAGAATGTAATGTTTCAAGAGAAACTGTCCGTAACATATTAAAAAAAAACAAATATCATCCCTTTAAATTCTAATGTCACCAAGAGTTACTTCCTTTTGACGAAGAATCAAGGCAAACTTTCTGTGAAGCAACGCAAGAACGGGCTTATCGGGATCGCAGTTTCCTCTCATCAATTTGTTTTACCGATGAGTGTACCTTCACTTTAAATCAAGAGCCAAATTCACAAAACGTTAGGCATTGGGCCCAGGAAAATCCCAGAATAAATCTAGCCACTACAACGCAATACCCCCAAAAAATGAAATACAGGGAAATTTAAATTCAGAAGCTTATTTAGATCTTTTAATTAACCATATTGGCCCTGCATTAGAAGAAGTTGCACATGCGAATCCGGAGGTCTGGCTTCAACATGACGGATGCCCAGCACATTTTGGAACACAAGTGAGGGAATTATTAAATGAAATATTTCCAGAGAGCTGGATTGGACGAGGTGGTGCTATAAACTGGCCAGCTAGATCTCCCGATTTGGCACCGTGTGACTTTTTCTTGTGGAGTCATTTAAAAAATAAGATATTTATAAAACTCGTCACCCATATATTGATTCTTTAAGGAATGCTATTTTTGCGGAATGCAACTTAATAAACGATCGGCAACTTGCGAATGTGAGAAATTCTTTCTATAATAGGCTGGGATACTGTCTGTTACAGAATGGGGGTTTATTTGAATATTTGTTATAGTTATTTTTCTTTTTTTATGTTACTTTAATTTCATTGTATATTAATAAGTTTTTGTCCTTACCTAGATATGAAATAAATAAGTATTGAATTCCCAGATTACAAAATTCATTAGAGCAAAATAAACAAATGTTGCCGCTTGTTAAATTTTTCATAATTGCAATAAGTTTAAAGTAATTTAATTTTTATTATTTCATTTTACTGCTTTAACATTTTCCCAAAAACTTTTTAATAGGTTAGACGACACCTACAATTTACCCTAAACTATGGACCAGCATTCACCAACGAAACATCCACACCAGTAATCAATTAATTGTCAACTATAATAGGTAATGACAATAATAATGTGAATGAGAATTATCTAAATAAAAAAACAAGTTTATGTATTAGTAAAAATTAACTTCTTTCGATGAAAGATTCTCAGCCTTCAAATTTCTTACTAAATTATTTGTTGTTATACCGAAGGAATAGGACCGTTATTGAATTTTACAGAAAATAAGGCACGGACTACGCGCAAACTATTGCCGCCGTAAAATATTTTCACAATGAAAACCTTTTCTTGAACGGAATAAATATTTTTGTTCATTTTTAAATGTTGACAGTTCAGAAAATCCATAAAAATCGAAGACGTCCGTGATTAGAATAAATTAAGTTGTCATGGACAATCTGATAAATTTCTGTGTTTTAGTTAGAAAATTATTAATGTATTTTTTGCTTTTAATGCTTTAATAAATTGGAAAGTTGTAGAGTTTTTGATATCCTCATACGCAGAAAAAAATAATCTTTCGATTGCTACCTTTACCCCAAAAATGTAATTGCCCATGTTATTTCCCCATGTACACATGGAAGTTTGTCACACGGTACGTTAACCTAACATAAAAGTAACAATTTAAAAATCAAAATATGCAAAATATTTCGAGTAGTTTTCTAGGGCACTGTTCTTGTTTGGAAAACTGCAAAGGCTGACTAATTACTCATACACCCTCGTATGCCAAATTTTCCTTAAAAATTAAATATTTATAAAAAGTAGCGTAATATTTTCCAAGTGACTTTTTGCATCCATTATTATAACATACATTATACCTGGCAATTTTATCAATATATCTAATCTTTTCCAGGGTACAAATGGACTCATCACACTTCTGGTTATCGTCATTCAATTTGTAATGGCCAACTTCTGATTTCATTTGTTCAGTCGTCTGGACATCTTCACTGCAATCATGCACGATTTTGGAAGACTTTATTACCCAGTTGATTTAATAAACAAAATCGTTGGCTTATCTTCCTTTTGCAGAGAAATGAGGCACTGCAACATCGCAATTCAAATGACTCTATTCTGGTTGGCTTTCTCGAGCTACCTGTACGCTTTGAAGAGAGCACTGGAAGCTGTCATCAACATACACTTCTTGCCGAAGGAATCTGTTTCATACTACATAGAATTTTTTAGTCTGTATGCTAATGCTATAGCCATTTTCATTACTGGATATGTGTGCATTATAAAAAACAACGGAACAATTTACGATATACTCGAAAAGACACAATATTTCGATAGTGCTATCAAAGAACATCTAAACACTAATATAAACTTTGAAAGGAAAACCAGGTATCAACGTAACTGTCTTTTGATTGGATTTTTCTGTACCATGTGTTTCTGTTTGATTAAAATGTCCTTCTTTTGGAATGTTTTCGGTGAAATTCAATGGAATACTGTAGGTGAAGTTTTGAAGCATTATTTTAGATTTTGCTTGCTTCTAAATTATGCTATTATCTTAAGCATGTTATATTGGAGGATTGCATTTATAAACCAACGCATTCGTAAATTAAATAGGGTCTACTCAGAGAAATGGGTTACGGAAGAAAATCAAACACAATCAAATATACATTTTATTTATTTAAAGAAAATTAAAGAAAGCTTGGCGGTGTTTAAGACATTACATTTGCATCTGTTCGAAACTGCTGGGGCCCTGAATCGAATGTTTGGTCTATATCATGCTTATGTAATTATTTTGAGTTTCTTAGAGCAGGTACAAGAAGTTTTTTGTACTTATTTGTTGGTGAGAAAAGGAACGTTTTCTTCGATGCTCATTTTGAACATAATGAATATTACCTTGAATTTATGGGTAAATCAAATCTTTTTGTTGGTTATTTTCCATTTTTCGGATCTAGTAAGTTCAGAGGTAAGCACCAAATCTATTATACAAGTACAGGCAGAAAAAACGGATTGCATTTTTCCAAAGTACCTAAATGTTGGCTTATGAAGCGCGAAAGCAGGTTTTATTATTTTTATTATTTTGGTGGTTTCTCTAAAGCACACCGCCAGAGTTGTTGTTGTTGTTGTTGACTTTCTTTGCTTGTCAGGGTGGGTCGTAAAGTACGAGTTATATTCTATAGTCTTATACCTACCTGGCTGACTCATTGCTTTCCTGTCCCTCCTGATATCTTTTCTTTGAAGTAACGGTAATGTTTTTAGAGTTATAAAACTGATGGAGAAGTACTGAAGTTATATATTACCACAGGAAAGGTAAATTATCTTGCAAAAGATATAGAAAATTTTTCACTGCAAATAAAGCAAAATAGCATCAAGTTTTCTGCAGCTGGCTTATTCTCCATTAATTGGAACAATCTAATGGGGGTAATTCTTTAAAAATATGTTACATTTCACCCAAATTTAATGCATGATTCCAACGAGTTTTTATTTGAAATAAATAATAATAATAATAAATGAACTTTATTAGGGATACTCCCCAAGGGCTATCGACCGAAGTCCTTCTGCCCGAGAAATAAATAATAAAATAAATAAATCTTTTAACTGATGCAATTTTTTATGGAATTTTTTTTAGTTGTGGGGGACGAGCATTTCTTATATAGTTTTCTGTATCCAGTATCAAACTAATATGGATAAAAAGCATTGAATTAAAAGGCTTTGTTTACAAATAAAACAAATGTAAGCTTAATTAAAAATTTATTGTATAATAAAGAAACAAATAAAATTGCATGTTACAAAATATCTAAAAGTAAATAATATTAATACCATATTGTAATTTATAATAAATAACTTACTAATAAATTTAAACAAGTTAAAAGCAATGAATTTTCATTTATCTAATACGTATTTTTTATTTTTTTGGCCCACCCTCCTCCTCTTTCATCATTTCTTTTTTGTTATTTTACTGTTTAATATTAAGTCAAATATAATTTGTATTAGTAGTGTACAACGTGACTTAACCAAACGTTTATAAGAATTCTTAACTGTTTGTTTTTTATTCTACGAAGTAGGTATTCTTTTGTTTTCGTTTTTCTTATTATTGTATTAGGTTTATTCATAATATTTCTTTATTGGGAACTACGTACAAAGAGAAATCTATTGTTGTTGCTGCCCTCCCTCTACCTCTTTCATCAGATACATATACGAAAATTTGTATTTGTTTATTACTTAATATGTTCATATATATTTTTGTCGTTTTTATATGTTTGCATTTTTTGTATTTGCCCTCCCACCTCCTCTTTCATCAAATTTTCCTTGTCGCATTTGCTACGTTTTAGCATTTTATTATTTATTTTGTTTCGGTATTACTGTTGCACGTTTTAGCAATAATTATACCTTTTATGCCTTTACTTTTACGTAATTTAAATTTTTAGCAAGTATAATTCAAATTCTATATACCTTAAATACCTTGATATGCAATAATTGATGAAAAACAGAAAGTGTTATACAAATAATAATAGAATATCCAACATGATGTAAATAGTAGATAAAAAATACACAAGAATATAGGAATATCAAAGCATAAGCAAATAGTTTTAGTAGAACAAACACTTATATACATTAAACAAAAATATTTAAACACCAAAAGCAGACTTCATACACCCTTTTACATTAACACATAATAAATAATTTGCTAATAAATTTAAAGAAGTTAAAATCAATTAATTTTCATTTTTCTAATACGTATTTTTTTATTTTTTTGGCCCACCCTCCTCCTCTTTCATCATTTCTTTTTTTGTTATTTTACTCTTTAATATTGACTCAAGTATAATTTGTAATGTACAACGTCTTTTAACAAGCGTTTATAAGAATTCTTAAATTGTTTGTTTTTTATTCTAGGAAGTATTCATTTGTTTCCGTTTTTCCTATTGCATTAGGTTTATTCATAATTTCTAATTTTGAATAATCTATTGTTGCTGGATTTGTTTGTTAATGTTTTGCTCTCTCTGCACCTCCTTCATCAGTTTTGTTTCTTAAGTAAACCAAACACATGTAAGTATCAGAATTTACGAAAATTTGTATTTCCGTTTATTACCTACTTTATATTTGTTGGCGCTTTATATGTTTATATTTTTTTTTGTATTTGCCCTCCCACCGCCTCTTTCATCAAATTTTCTTTGTCGCATTTTTTGTTACCTTTTAGGTTTTATTATTTATTTTATTTCCATATTACCGTCATATGTTTAATAGCAACAATTGTACCTTTTATTTCTTTACCTTTACATAATTTAACTTTTCACTAAGTATTTCAAATTGCTATGTACCTTAATGCGCAATAATTGATGGAAAACAGAAAGTGTAATGCAAATAATAGAATATCTACCAATGTGACAAAAAGCGAAAACTACAAGCTATAACGTTGCACGTTGCAATAACCAACAAGATGTATGTAATAGATGAAAAATACACAAAAATATACAAATATCAAAACATATTTAAACACCAAGTTAATTCATTATTGGGGGACGGGTAGTACGTACCAATAACTGTATTTCTTTGTGCTTGGTATTCAAAATAATTTGTCATGTCAAAGCAAAACATTGAATGCAATGTTGTCTGTACTTGTTGCACCACACGCTTAGAACAAAAACTGAAATTCCTTAAAAGTTTTTTATTTCAATCTGTTTTATTTTTCAGATGTTCTTCATAAAAATATTGTTTTGTAGGTAGGTACATCATGTTTGTTTATACGTATCTATGTATTTAATACCAGAATATTTGCTGAGGTGTATTTTGGAAATAATTTGCGGCGCGCCTTTTCATTTGCTTTAATGTTTTGTACCAGTTTGTTTGTTTATTTATATATTTATTCATTGTTACTTCTTCAGAAATAATTATCAGTTCGAAAAAGCACAAAACAATACCAACACACATATTAAAATAAATCATATGCAAAAATAGATAAAGTTTAATACATACGCATACACACAAAATTGCAGCAAACCTAAGGAACAAAACAGCTAACAAGGCAAAAATATGGGAAAATATCCTGCTATATTCCAAATAAACTTTTACCTGGGGATGGGTGCCTCCTATTGATTTTTAGCTCATGCTATCTGTGGTCTATGGACAATAAAAGGATTTTACAGCGGGTTTGTAAATATTTATGTTGAAAATTAATAGAATGGTGTGAAATAATTTTTTTAAAACGTTTTACATAATAAACAAAATATGTATGTCATAGCATATTTAATAGGTCGATTATTTGAACAAATTAATGTAGAAGAAAAATTTCACTCATTATATTGAATATGAACACTGATATCTACTACAAATTAATGTAACAAGTCATGCTGCACAGTCTTATCGTCGACATGGAGGCGGAAAATACTATCTACGCGAAGTTTTTGCGATTTTGTCGAAGCCTATCTAAATTAATATAATATATGTTCTCGACTAAATTTCACTTGTATTGTTACTGTGATTTCCAAGTAATTATTGTATGTATTTCAGTTTCATATTATTGTCTTCTTAAAAAATAAGTTAGGTCTCCAAACAACAAAGACTTAGCAGCACAACAAAGTTCAACTTCAATATGAAAAATATATTGAGCAAATTTATTTAATTTTTATTATTTTTGTACTATCTAAGGAAGTTAACTTTATTCCAGCAGAATTTCATAAAAAATTGTATGATGTTATTGACTTTGAACGCGCATTTTTCGATGCCATATTCTGTATTTGTCTTTTTTACATACATATATGAATGCTATCGTGTATACGTGAATTTTATGCCATATAATATGCACGATTGTTGTATTTTAAGATATATTTCAATTTTATTTTGCTTTTAGTGTTTTTTTTTGCTAAACTACTTATTTATACATAAGCAATGGGCTTTGCCGATGATATATAATATATGTATATATATATATATATGATTCTATAACGGGATAAGTAAAATATTAAATAATAAATTCAAAATTACAGAATATATATACAACCAAAAGAATACCACAAAGTTAATTATAAATACATTATCGATTATTTATTGCTAATGAAACTACAAATTTAAATTATTATTATTTACTTTTAACACTTCTGTTTTGTTGGACAATGAAATATTGGGGTTAAAACGAGGTGAAACAGAAATAATTATCAAATTATTTCTTGTAAAATACAAATTAAAAAATTACTAAAATTATAATTGTGGCTTAAATGAAAAGAGAAAAATTGCGCACAATGTCAAGTAATAATTATTTATTATTAAATTAAGTAGTCGTGCTGCACAATTCATCCATTGCGTTGAAGACTGAAACCTATCTATCCGATTTCTTTGCGGCATGTTGCTACCTATCTAAATTGACTCACTTCACTCTGTTTCATCATTATTATTGTTTTTTTCGTTTGTCATGTTCTTTATGTTTCATAATTTTCTTTGCTTTTCTTTATAAAATGTTTTAGGGTGGCCTTCAAACAATCAACGCTTCAGCAGCACAACTGCGGTAAATCAAACATTGAAGAATACATAATATGCATACATTGTGTGCAATTTTTCGTTTAATGTTTTGATTAAAAGTAGTTAATAGTTTGTATATTCTTTTATTCTTTTACTAATTTTGTTTTGAATTTTCTGATTATTGTTGGGGGAACACGACCATCACAAACTCCAATGATATAAATACCGATTTAGTCAACATACAACATAATATTGCGTTTTAAGTATGTAAGATTTAGACAACATGCTGCTCAGTTTTACACTGTTCTGGAGACATAAAACCTATCTACGCGATTCTTTGCGAAAACGTGGTTGCCTATCTAAATTGACTTATGCATATATACCATATTGCTTTTATTTTGTTATTGTCGCTGACACATCTTTGTAATATTGTTATTTATCATCTTCTTAAAAATATTTAGGATGGTCTCCACACAGTGACCAACTTGGCAGCATAATGATGGTTCTAAATATGAAAGAAATACTCTCATTTTATTTGCAATTTTTTGGCATAGTTTAATAAAAATTTTGAAATCAAATACAACTACACGTACCGATAACAGAGCACCACTCCAAGTGGTTTTCCGTTCTACCAAAATATTATCGGCATTATTAATAAATAATCATTTGTAATGATTCAAATATAGTAATACCTATTATCGGCAGTAATAAAACGAAAACAAACTAATTACCATGTATTATTGACATTTAACATGCAAAAATTTAAGCAGTAAAAGTGGGACTTGGGACAGTAAACAAACAAGAGGGGAGAAATGCGTATTTAGAGACTATAAAACTCACAGTGAAAATATTAATTACACACAATATAAAAACAGTGGATATAAAAATATCGTTAAAAATTTAGTAATCATGTCAATATTTATTGAAACATTGACTAAGCATTTTTCACTACTTACATTTAACACAATCAGAATATATCAAAATGCAATAACATTTATACAACAAACTAACCATCAAATTTTTCTCTGTTTGGTCGTTATTTTCGTACTTCTTTATTACTATTATTATTATATATTATTTCTTTATCGGCCTTTATTTTTGTTAGTTCCCATTTATATTACCAGTAATACAGTAACAAATGTTGTTTTAAAAATGGTCTTATTCGTTGTTCATTCGTACTTCTCTCTCAAAAACACGA
The DNA here is from genome assembly GCA_963966045.1 of Xestobium rufovillosum. Classification (NCBI taxonomy): domain Eukaryota; kingdom Metazoa; phylum Arthropoda; class Insecta; order Coleoptera; family Ptinidae; genus Xestobium; species Xestobium rufovillosum. The sequence goes on from OZ014502.1 coordinate 5,378,537, forward strand.
CGTCAACTGTTTAAAAATAATAATCATTTAACAAATTTTGTAAACTCGTACCGTTCGGGTGTACTTATTTGATTTTGTAAAATAATTCGCAGTTTATGGTTTAAAAATTAAATGATTGCAATTCTTTATTAAAATGTCATAAAATGATATAAGCGTCTTTAAAAATGATTATCTTTTAACCAATTTTGTAAACCTGAACTTTTCGCATTTAAAATACTTTCAGCCTACATGAAATAAAGGCATTTGTATTATTTTCATTCCGAAATACCTAGCAATTCATTTTGTGACTACACGTACCGATAACAGAGCACTGCCCCATGTAATTATTTAAAATACTAGAAATCTGACCAATTTTCTTGACCTGCTTTAAATTACACTTATTTTTCAATAAAAAATACGTCAAAACGTAAATAATTATACAGTCTTAACCACTCATACACAATATTTATCTTTTCTGATAAACCTTGTATTATACTTTTATGGAACTTTTTTAAAAGCCCAGACCATTTTTCACGTTTACCTATTAAAATATATTTCCTCATTTCTTTTACTAATACACGTTCAATACAAAAAATTCTATTCAATTTATAATATGCATGTTTCAGATAAGAATGTAGTAATTTTATTTTATTTCCCAATAAGCTCTAGCGCCTACATCACTTTTCAAATAATGCTGGGGTTTTACCAAAATTTAAATAAACGTATCACAGTTGAATATCCTTCATACACGTACCTTTTTCTATATAAACCTAACATATCACATTATTTGTAAATAATAATCCTACCAAGAATTAAAAATTCTTACAATAATTCTTACGTTTAATTAAAAATTTATATTTATATATTTCCTCATTTCTTTTACTAATACACGTTCAATACAAAAAATTCTATTCAATTTATAATATGCATGTTTCACATAAGAATGTAGTAATTTTATTTTATTTCCCAATAAGCTCTAGGGCTTACATCACTTTTCAAATAATGCTGGGGTTTTACCAAAATTAAATAATGGCTTTTACTTGCATTATTTTCATACATATTTTACCGGACCTGATATACCTCAAACAGTATAATTTCTATTACTAATACGTCTGTTACCACACTGCCTCTTATAGACAAAATTTTTCACTATTCGCATCTACTTAAAATTATATTTCTAAGTTTATTTACTATTTTATTTAACCTTGAACATCTCAATAATTGTTTCTCATCACACCCTACACCACAATTTTAGTTTCATGCTGATAATACAAAATAAAATAAGATTATTTGTAATTTTCTTTCTGCAACTGAAAACGTTCTGTACTCTTAGAATTTTACAGTTCGTGACTCGTACCAAAATTTAAACATTTAGACACAAACATATTTACATTCACGACAATTATTCTTTTGCATCTATTACGTTTAAAAGTGTCACCTGAAAATCATAACAATTTTTACGCTTACGCCAAAATGTGCTTTTTAATTTTACCAATATAATAAGTATAATATCAACAGTTTTCACATATTTCTAGTGAATCCATTTCATTCTATTGTATCTACTTACAGGCCCGGACTCATATCACGAACTAATCAAATACAATAACGATCGACGAAATTACGTATTCAATTTTGGGTAACACCACACACAATTCCAACATAATTTGATTGTTCATTCGTACATAGTACTTGTATTTTCAAACATGACGACTAAACGTCTTGAATTTCAAATATTCCTAGCAGTACAGCAAAAAAGGCACCTGTTTTACTTTGATTTCGAAACATGATATTTAAAATACGAAAAAATAGCTGATATACTGCTCATTTTACTATTGCACCGAAAACGAAGTAATAATACTCTGAACACCACGCTCAAGACATGAGAATATAAACGTCATTAAAAATGATAATTTTTTAACTAATTTTCTAAATCTGAACTTTTTGCATTTAAAATACTTTCAGCCTATATGAAATAAAGGTATTTGTATTATTTTCATTTCGAAGTACCTAGCAATTAATTTTTATATTCATTTTGTGACTGCACGTACCGATAACAGAGCACTGTCCCATAAAATTTAAAATACCAGAAATCTGACCAATTTTCTTAACCTGCTTTAAGTTACCCTCATTTTTCAATCAAAAATACGTCAAAACAAACAATTATCCAGTCTTAACCACTTCTACACAATATTTCTTTCTTTTTTAAAAGTCCAGACCATTTTTCACGATTACTTCGTAAAATATATTTTCTAATTTCTTTTACTAATACACGTTCAATACAAAAAATTCTATTAAATTGATAATATGCATGTTTCTGATAAGAATGTAGTAATTTTATTTTATTTCCCAATAAGCTCTAGCACCTACACCACTTTTAAAATAATGCTGGGGTTTTATCAAAATTTAAAAAAAACGTATCACAGTTGAATATCCTTCATACACGTACCTTTTTCTATATAAACCTAACATACCACATTATTTGTAAATAATAATCATACCAAGAATTAAAAATTCTTACAATAATTCTTACTTTTAATTAAAAATTTGTATGTGTGCCTTTATTAACTAAATATTTCACCAAACAGAGCGTGCGACTCACAATCCATGATTTCTCATTTCTACCCTGCATATCGATAATAAAACTGTATCAAAAATGTATTGGCTTTTGCTTGCGTTATTTTCATACATATTTTACCGGACCTGATATACCTCAAACAGTATAATTTCTTTTACTAATACGTCTGTTACCACACTGCCTCTTATAGACAAAATTTTTCACTCTTCGCATCTACGTAAAATTATATTTCTAAGTTTATGTATTGTTTAACCTTGAACGGTTTAATAAATGTTTCTCAAAACACCCTATATGTTATACACGTACATATCTACAACTGAAAACGCTCTGTACCCTTAGAATTTTACAGTTCGTGATTCATACCAAAATACAAACGTTTAGACGCAATCCTTTTTACAATAACTTTCACTTTTAACTACGTCTCTAATCGTGTGCCTGTATTACTCAATATTTCACCACCTATTCACAACCTATGATTTCTCGTACCAATAATAAAACTTCATATCAAAAATGTTATGGTTCTTATGCATATTTTACCCGACCTGATAAAATCTAAACAACATTTTTTATCACTAAAACAATTTTTTACCTCATTGCCCCTTATGAACACAATTTTTCTCCAGTCGCATCTACTTAAAATTATATTTCCAAGTTTATTTACTATTTTATTTAACCTTGAACATCTCAATAATTGTTTCTCATCACACCCTACACCACAATTTTAGTTTCGTGCTGATAATACAAAATAAAATACGATTGTTTGTAATTTTCTTTCTGCAACTGAAAACGTCCTGTACTCTTAGAATTTTACAGTTCGTGACTCGTACCAAAATTTAAACATGTAGACACAAACATATTTACATTAACGACATATTATTCTTTTACATCTATTACGTTTAAAAGTGTCACCTGATAATCATAACAATTTTTACGCTTACGCCAAAATGTGCTTTTTAATTTTACCAATATAAGTATAATATCAACAGAGTTTTCACATATGTCTGGTGAATCCATTTCATTCTACTGTACCTACTTACAGGCCCGGACTCATATCACGAACTAATCAAATACAATAACGATCGACGAAATTACGTATTCAATTTTGGGTAACACCACACACAATTCCAACATAATTTTACTTGTTCATTCGTACATAGTACTTGTATTTTCAAACATGACGACTAAACGTCTTGTATTTCAAATATTCCTAGCAGTACAGCAAAAAAGGCACCTGTTTTACTTTGATTTCGAAACATGATATTTAAAATACGAAAAAAATAGCTGATATGCTGCTCATTTTACTATTGCACCGAAAACGAAGTAATAATCTTCTGAACACCACGCTCAAGACATGATGATATAAACGTCATTAAAAATGATTATTTTTTAACTAGTTTTCTAAATCTGAACTTTTTGCATTTAAAATACATTCAGCCTACATGAAATAAAGGCTGTTGTATTATTTTCATTCCGAAGTACCTAGCAATTCATTTTTCTATTATTTTTTCTTCGTGACTTCACGTACCGATAACAGAGCACTGCCCCATATAATTTAAAATATCAGAAATCTGACCAATTTTCTTGGCCTGCTTTAATTTACACTTATTTTTCAATAAAAAATACGTCAAAACATAAACAATTATCCGGGCTTAACCACTCATACACAATATTTCTCTTTTCTGATAAACCTTATTGTATTATACTTTTATGGAACTTTTTTGAAAGTCCAGACCATTTTTCACTTTTACCTATTGAAATATATTTCCTCACTTTTTATTTTACTAATACATGCCAAATACAAATAATTCCATTCAATTTACAATATGCATGTTTCAAATAAGTAGTAATTTTATTTTATTTCCCAATTAGCTCTAGCACCTACATCACTTTTCAAATAATGCTGGGGTTTTACCAAAATTTAAATAAACGTATCACAGTTGAATATCCTTTATACACGTACCTTTTTCTATATAAACCTAACATACCACATTTCTTAATAATAATAATACCAAGAATTAAAAATTCTTACAATAATTCTTACTTTTAATTAAAATTTTGTATGTGTGCCTTTACTAACTCAACATTTCACCAAACAGAGCGTGGGACTCACAATCCATGATTTCTCATCAAAAATTTTTTGGTTTTTACTTGCATTATTTTCATGCATATTTTACCGGACCTGATATATCCCAAACAATATATTTTCTATTACTAATACCCGTTACCACACTGCCTCTTATAGGCAAAATTTTTCACCATTCACATCTATTTAAAATTATATTACCAAGTTTATTTATTATTTTGTTTAACCTTGAAAATCTCAATAAATGTATCTCAAAACACCCTAACCATAATTTTAATTTTGTGCTGACAAAACACAAGTAATTGTAATTTTCTTTCCTGATATTATACACATATTTATCTGCAACTGAATAGGCTATGTACGCTTAGAATTCTGCAGTTCGTGACTCGTACTACAACATTTTTTTTATTATTAAAACATACATCTGTTACTGCCTCTTATAGGCATAATTTTTCTCTAGCCGCATCTACTTGAAATTATATTTCGAAACTTGTTTACTATTTTATTTAACCTTGAACATCTCAATAATATTGTTCCTTAACACACCTTATATCATAATTTTAGTTTAGTGTAAAATACGATTATTTGTAATTTTATTTCTGCAACTGAAAACATTCTACAGTTCGTGACTAATACCAAAATACAATCATTTAGACACAATCATGTTTACATCAACGAGAATATTCTATTTACATCTATTACGTTTAACCAATTTATTTTGTAAACCTGAACTTTTTCATTTAAAATACTTTCAGCCTATATGAAATAAAGGCATTTGTATTATTTTCATTCCGAAGTACCTAGCAATTCATTTTCATTTTCGTTTTGTGATTACACGTACCGATAACAGAGCACTGCCCCATATAATTTAAAATATCAAAAATCTGACCAATTTTCTTGGCCTGCTTTAAATTACACTTATTTTTCATTAAAAAATACGCCAAAACAAATAATTATCCAGTCTTAACCACTCATACACAATATTTATCTTTTCTGATAAGCCTTGTATTATACTTTTATGGAACTTTTTTAAAAGTCCAGACCATTCTTCACGTTTGCCTATTAAAACATATTTCCTCATTTCTTTTACTAATACACGTTCAATACAAAGAATTCTATTCAATTTATAATATGCATGTTTCAGATAAGAACGTAGTAATTTTATTTCATTTCCCAATTAGCTCTAGCACCTACATCACTTTTCAAATAATGCTGGGGTTTTACCAAAATTTAAAAAAACGTATCACGGTTGAATATCCTTTATACACGTACCGTTTTCTATATAAACCCACATACCACATTTCTAAATAATAACCATACCAAGAATTAAAAATTCTTACTTTTAATTAAAATTTTGTACGTGTGCCTTTATTAACTCAACATTTCACCAAACAGAGCGTGGGACTCACAATCCATGATTTCTCATTCCTACACTGCATATCGATAATAAAACTTTGTATCAAAAATGTATTGGTTTTTACTTGCATTATTTTCATACATATTTTGCCGGTCCTGATATATCCCAAACAATATCTTTTCTATTACTAATACATCCGTTACCACACTGCCTCTTATAGGCAAATTTTTTCACCATTCACATCTATTAAAAATTTTATTACCAAGTTTATTTATTATTTTGTTTAATCTTGAAAATCTCAATAAATGTTTCTCAAAACACCTTAACCATAATTTAAATTTTGTGCTGACAAAACACAACATGTAATTGTAATTTTCTTTCCTGATATTATGAACATATTTATCTGCAACTGAATAGGCTATGCACGCTTAGTATTCTGCAGTTCGTGACTCGTACCACAACAATTACTAAAACATACATCTGTTACCACACTGCCTCTTATGGGCATAATTTTTTTCTAGTCGCATCTACTTGAAATTATATTTCGAAACTTGTTTACTATTTTATTTAATCTTGAACATCTCAATAATATTGTTCCTCAACACACCCTATATCATAATTTTAGTTTAGTGTAAAATACGATTATTTGTAATTTTCTTTCTGCAACTGAAGACATTCTACAGTTCGTGACTAATACCAAAATACAAACATTTAGACACAATCATGTTTACATCAACGACAATATTCTATTCACATCTATTACGTTTAACCAATTTATTTTGTAAACCTGAACTTTTGCATTTAAAATACTTTCAGCCTAAATGAAATAAAGGCATTTGTATTACATATTTTCATTCCGAAGAACCTAGGAATTCATTTTTTTATTCATTTTGTGACTAGACGTACCGATAACAGAGCACTGCCTCATATGATTTAAAATATTAAAATACCAGAAATCTGACCAATTTTCTTGGCCTGCTTTAAATTACACTTATTTTACAATAAAAAATACGTCAAAACATAAACAATTATACAGTCTTAACCACTCATGCACAATATTTCTCTTTTCTGATAAACCTTGTATTATACTTTTATGGAACTTTTTTAAAAGTCCAGACCATTTTTCACGTTTACCTAGTAAAATATATTTCCTCATTTCTTTTACTAATACACGTTCAATACAAAGAATTCTATTCAATTTATAATATGCATGTTTCAGATAAGAATGTAGTAATTTTATTTTATTTCTCAATAAGCTCTAGCGCCTACATCACTTTTCAAATAATGCTGGGGTTTTACCAAAATTTAGAAAAACGTATCACAGTTGAATATCCTTTATACACGCATCGTTTTCTATATAAACCTAACATACCACATTTGTAAATAATAATAATACCAATAATTAAAAATTCTTGGAATAATTTTTACTTTTAATTAAAAATTTGTATGTGTGCCTTTATTAACTAAATATTTCACCAAACAGAGCGTGCGACTCACAATCCATATTTTCTCATTTCTACCCTGCATATCGATAATAAAACTTTGTATCAAAAATGTATTGGCTTTTACTTGCATTATTTTCATACATATTTTACCGGACCTGATATACCTCAAACAGTATAATTTCTATTACTAATACGTCTGTTACCACACTGCCTCTTATAGACAAAATTTTTCACTATTCGCATCTACTTAAAATCATATTTCTAAGTTTATGTATTGTTTAACCTTGAACAGTTTAATAAATGTTTCTCAAAACACCCTATATATTATACACGTACATATCTACAACTGAAAACGCTCTGTACCCTTAGAATTTTACAGTTCGTGACTCGTACCAAAATACAAACATTTAGACACAATAACTTTCACTTTTAACCACGTCTTTAATCGTGTGCCTGTATTACTCAATATTTCACCACCTATTCACAACCTATGATTTCTCGTATCAATAATAAAACTTCATATCAAAAATGTTATGGTTCTTACTTACATTACATTATGCATATTTGACCAGATCTGATAAAATCTATAATCCAAGCCATTTCTCACATTCACCTATTAAAGCATATTTCTCCAGTTTCTTTACTAATACACGTTCAATACCAAAAATTCTATTCATATTTTTACTTGTACGTGTACCTTTATTACTCAGTATTTCACCAAACTGGGCGAGCGATTCACAACCTACAATGTCTCATGTCGATAATAAAACTTCGTACCAAAAATGTCCTGGTTTGTTACTTACATTATTTTTTACATACGTATTTTACACGACCTGATAAACTCCAAATAATATTTCTTTATTACACATGGATCTGTTACCACACTGTCTCTTATGGGCACAATTTTTCTCTAGACGCATCTGCTAAAAGGTGTTTATATTTCAAAGTTTATTTGTTATTTTATTTAACCTTGAACATCTCAATATTTGTTTCTCAACACACTTCATACCACAATTTGAATTTTATGCTGGCAGTACAAAACTACAAAATATCAAAATACAATACGGTTGTTTGTAATGTTCTTTCTTGACATTAAATATACCTTTGATTTTTACAGTTTTCCTAACTCATACCAAAATACAAACATTTCGACGGAATCCTTCCTACCGTCTCTTCTCATCTATTTACACCAAAACTTCGTACTACTTTTTACTAACTCTTCCTTCCCATGACCACGCTTTATTTCAGTATCATTAAAGCCGGTGTGAATCCTGTATACGTAAATAACAGTTTGTCAACACATACCATTTATCATTTGTAGAATATATTACACGAATACAACCTTCGGTATTACTAATTTTATGGATTAGAACTTACTAATGTATTAAATTCGTTTGTCTGTAATAAAATACACATCTCGTCTCTTTCTTTATATGTTTTTCGTTTTGCAACATACCTAAACGACATCTTTCCTGTCTCATTTAAACCTTGTTTACCACACTGAGTATACCTGTATATTGTTATAACATTTCACCGATTTCGTTCTTGTATACCATAATTACAATTCAAAATCCTGCCCCAAATTTGTTTAATATATACTCAAATATTTGTCGGATATTTAGCGAAAGCAACACATGAAAACGTTGCAGGGCATTTATCGGTGTTTAAAGTATGGAATATTCTAATCATTCTGTGATACACATACATAAATATTTGCTTTATATTATAGTTGATTATTTTATTTTTCGTTGTATTTGAACTACAATTTGTATGGCACATATTTTTATGGTAGACGAGTCTTCTTTTACTTCTTTCAACTTTGTAAACCAAATCATTATATTCATATAATATGTTACAATATGTTACAATTTCCGTTAAAATATGCCAGTTTTCAACGCTTCTCGGGTATTCTAACACTGCAGCCTCAACCAATTTTATCTAAAATCACAGGTATTCCAAATGAAGACATATGAAACCACAACCTCAAGTTCACTCTATAAACCCTTAGTTTTTACTTTTAACCTGGGTACCTGTATAATTTTTGTTCAGTTTCTCAAATAGTCTAATCATAAACCTCGTCATGTCCATATTCGATACACTAAATATGTATTATAAGTATCTGCCACAGTGTCAAATTCAACACATTTTATTCTGAAAGTACTTTGCAATCAATTTTCATCGCTACATAATTATATTCTACAATCTGTCTACTAGTTTCTTTCATTTCGTGAGTAACACTGAGCTGTCCAGATTTTGCGTTTCCAAACACTATTCTTAAAATCTTGAACTTTACATTATTTTCGTCTACCAGAACCACAATTTGAATATTATACAACCTACTCAACACCAGTTTCTCTAAACCATTTTTTTCCGTCTATGTTTTAACCTCTGTTAATTCTAAAACTTTAAGGTTTACCCAGTTTTTTACAAATCTTAAAATTACACGTCACTTGATTGCAAATAGAAATTTGAAATAGTTTTGAATCAAGGTTTTTGCTGCATAGTTTATGACAGGGTTTCAACGATTTAAATCATTTGATTTAAATCACTATTTAAATCGCGATTTTAATCACCTGATTTTTTTTTATTTTAATCACTGATTTAAATCAAAATTGCAAAATTTGTGAAAACGCTTATTTTATACTTTTATAGCAAAAAATAAAAATAATAAACTTGAAAAGCAACACATTTTACTTAAATAAACATTTCTTTTCAAATGAATAACAATTTTAGAACGTTAAAACATTTAAAAAATTACACAGCATGATATAAACATAATGCCAATAGATTAACTAACTAAAAAAATCACAATTTTATAACTACTCATTGAAATACTTATATAAGAATACTAATTTCGCTGCCTTATCCGTCCCCAGCCTATTTCTTAATTTACTAGGTGGCGCTGGAGCCAATATTTCTCTTTATTTATAATGAATATCTTATATTTGATTTAAATCCAAAAAAACCTGATTTAAATCAAATAAATCGATTTTTTTGATTTTTTTATTTTAATCGTGATTTTTTTAAACCCTGGTTTATGATAACTGAATGGAGGCAGGAAAACATATCTAGGCGACCTGGTACGATATTTTCCTAACTAAAATTCTAAGGCAGTGGGGATGATAGTAATTCGCATGTATTTGCCTAATTTTGTTTTTAATCTTTTTTCGTAGATATTCTTGATTTGTAATTGTTTCATTGTCTTCACTTTCACTTATGTCTAAATTACGATGACCTCCATGCAGCGAGCAAAACTTAGCAGCAAAATTCAAAAATGCTTTAGGTTTTGACTGGACAATAAAGTGACGTGTAATTTTAATTTTTCAATTAACATTTTGAACTGTTATATATTCATTTCGTCCTAACGTTGTAAATTTATAAGAACTTAAATATACCATACTTAAATACTTAAATTTATTTTGTGGTACATTTCATTTCAGTAGGAGAGATAGGATGGTAGGACACCTTCTAAGACACGAAGGAATAGTTCGTGACATACTAGAGTCAGAGATAGGAATAAAAAGAGGTAGGGGTAGGCCTAGATTAGACTACTGCTCTCAAATAGTTAGGGATGTAGGATGTTCTACTTTTAGGGAAATGCGTAGGTTAGCTCAGGATAGAAAAGAATGGAGGTACGCGTCCAACCAGTCTTCGGACTGAGAACCTTATGATGATGATTCATTTCATTTTATTTTTGTATTTTCACACACCTCAGAATACCTCAAATTCAACTTTCCTCCTGTCTTCATCTTTTTCATTGTTACATCTAATTTTAACCTCATTTCATCAGTAACCTTATTTTAATTGTAATTTTCGTCTATCCTGCAAAGTTTATTAATAAATATGGACTTGTGTTCAAAGTCTTATTGAAAATTATTTACTAAGATTTATTGAAATTTCTATAAATATTTTGTGTTTTATTTGTTCACTAAATATTGAAAACAATATTGAACCAATTTTTAAAATTACACAGCGTGTTTACTGTAAAAGCAATGTTAAAATTTTAACTCAGGATTTGCTGCGCAGTTTTTCATCGCCAAATGGAGACAGAAAACCTATCTACGCGACCTGGTACGATTATTTTCCTAACTAATATTCGCAGGCATTGGGGATAGTAGGAATATGTATAGGTATTTTACTCTCTTTCTTATTCTTGTTTCCATTTTTTCGTATAATATATTCTCTTTATAAATCTTCATCTGTATTTGTTACTTGTTTTATTTTCTTCCTTATAACTATATTTCAGATACGACGGTCTCCATGCGGCAAACAAAACTTAGCAGCAAAATTCAAAATTGCATTGGTTTGAATAAAAGATTTGGCGTGTAATTTTAATTTTGCATCCAAATTAATTTTCTTATGTATATCATTTTCTTTCTTTATAGGTATGTAACATTGGTCTCCAAGTAGCGAAAGAAAACTTGGTGATTATATTAAACAAATTAAATAAAACAATCCAATGTGTAATTTTAATTTTCCAAAGAAAAATATTGAATTTTTAGTGACTTATATATCAAATTTTAGCAATTCTTTGTTTGATATTTGGGTCGTTTACCTATGTATTAGAGACCTTTGTTTTACGATTGTCGTTACACTGAAGAATAAATGAATTAGTTTGAAAAATATTGACCAATTGACAAATACGCGCTGGAAGAAAATGGGAGAGAATATTTCAGAGAGCAGGATGTTGTGGATGTGTTCGCACGCCACTTTGTTACAGCTTATACAGAAGACCAGAATCCCAACTACACACAGAAACAGCTAGACATAGTAAACTCCTGGTATAGCACGTACTTTAACAACAATACTCCCACAGAACAGCACGATGTTGACGAAGAGACCTATTTTGAAATATTATCCAAAAAGAAAAACACTGCACCGGGGCATGATAATGTGCCATGGATAATTTACAAAAAGTATGAGGTTCACTCTTACATTTTAAAAATATTTAACTACTGTCTTGGTAGCTGCCACTTTCCGGATATTTGGAAAAAAGGACAAATTATCACAATCCACAAGCCAAACACCGACTCAAAAATGGCGAGGAACTACAGACCCATCACTCTTTTGCCAACCATGGGGAAAATGTTCGAAAATATCATTAAATTTAAACTTAAGATCTATCTGCAAGATAAAATTCCGCCATGCCAGTTTGGTTTTAAGGAGAAATGTTCCACGCTACATCCACTAATAATAGCAATGCACAAACAGCAAAATTGGAAAATCTAAAATCGGCGGCACTGTTTTTGGACATCGATAAGGCTTTTGATAGTATTTGGCACCGGGGATTGCTGTACAAACTTCGAGAACTTGAAACACCCGACTATCTTATCCACATAGTCAAGCAGTTCCTTGAGAACAGACAATTGGTGGTCAAATCTAACGGAATTACATCTAGACCTTTTGTACCACAGCGGGGGGTGCCGCAGGGCTCTCCCTTGTCGCCACTGCTATACAACCTGTACTGTTCTGATATCTTTAACAAGGAAGATGAGCATCACGCGAATTATGGGTTACAATATGCTGATGACACTGCCCTCATCTCACACGGCAAGTCCCTCACTTCCACCATAGAAAATTTGCAGCAGATGATTGATGGCGTAGAAAGGTGGTTTAACAACTGGAGATTAAAAGTAAACCCTTCAAAGTCGCAGCTGATAATTTTTCACCACAAACTCAGCAACAACTCTCCACACGTCCGAATTCTAGGAGAAATCATTAAACCACAAACTACAGCAAGGTATCTGGGCATGCACCTGGACCAAAAACTAAACCTAAACCATCATACATCTATAGCCAAACGAAATACAATTTCCAGAAGCAAGCACTTTCGAGTGCTTTCCAATAGAGACCTGGGAATAACGGTATCTGTAGCTGCACATATTTACAAGACCATTTGCAGACCAATTATCGAATATGGACATCCGCTATTTGTAAATATTAGAAACCCGGCACAAAGGAACATCCGAATTGCTGAAACATCAGCGCTCAGAATCATAACCAAAATCCGACATCCTAATAATCCTCTCCACAATCCTTCGAACCAAATGCTTTACTTCAAAACTAATATCCTTCCAATACAAGAGCGTCTCAACAACCTCTTCCTTAAGTTCACCAACAAGCAGACTAATATGGATCTGTTGTTACCAATGTGTCGATCCAGAAACGTAACCGTATCCAGATACAAGTACCCGGAGATGACAATCTTTGAGCATTTAACCACAGGAATTATGCACCATCCAGACCCAGGAGATGGATGAAGTCTGCTAGTTAATAATTGTTTCATTGTTTTTTTTTTCACTATCAACTTTTAAAAAATATAATTTGATTTTGTTTGATTGATTAATTTAGTTTGATTTAATTTAAATTGAGTTGATTTCATTCATTCATTTCATTCCATTTCATTTCATTTCATTTTGATTTTTATATTTTTTATATATATTTTTTATATTTTATATATATATTTTTTTTTAAATATTTTTTTAATATTAATTTACCTACGTAACACATTACATAACATAATGTATTTTTTTTTTAACATGTAATATGTATACATTTATGTACATCTTAAACGGGCAGAAGGACTTCGGTCGATAGCCCTTGGGGAGTATCCCTAATAAAGTTCATTTATTATTATTATTATTATTATTGACCAAAAATGCAACTTTCTCAAAGTGTTACCCTTTATAATTTTGTTTATTTTGCATCTTAAATATTTACCGAATATTATTATTGAGACCAATTTTTTAAATTACACATCACTTTAATTACAAAAACAAGTTTCATGTTTTTAACTAAAATTTTTGCTGCTGTTATTCATCGCTAAATGGAGACAGAAAACCTATCTACGCGACCCTGGCACGATATTTTCCTATATAAAATATTTATATTTTTCGTTTTTCTTCGTACTTCATCGATATATATTATTTGAATTTGTTGTATTTTCTTCATTTATAACTTGTATTTAAGTTAGGAAGGTCTCCATATAGGAAAAACTTGGCAGCAAAATTAGAAACTGCGACAGATGTCTGAATTAAAAAATATATCATGATGTATAGTTTTTATTAGTCTCCAAACTATGGAATGTAAGCAAGTTTAGACTCAATAATACATTTCTGCTTATTTGTGGGTAGTAATTTCATAAAATTTTTGGAAAGATTATAAAAATGTTTAAAAATTTCAAACGATATTTTTAACCACCCTAATTATTGACAAAATATTCAATTTGATAATATTGTGGATTAGATAAATAATTGTACCTATTTTAACTTTTCTAGTTTGTTTTTGTTTACGTTGCTGATATTCTGGGTAATGTAGTTATGTTTTTATATAATTGTAGTGAATAATCTTTTATAATGATGATATTTTTGCGATATCTTATGCTTTCATTTTCTTTTCAATATTCATATACATATTTAACTTTTTTACCATACATATTTAAATTTATGTTCAATTTATTTCATTGTATACCTTGATTATCTGCCGACTTATACTTTTTGTGCATCGTCTATTTTTAGTCATGTTCAACCTCATCAACCTTGGTAATATTGCGAGATATATTTCTACCTGTAAGTCATCATTAAAATTACCTTACATTGCATGATTAATACTGCTTAGTCATGACGCTAAAAATAAATGTGTACAGGTACCAATTTTCCACAACCAATTTGCGTATACATCAACAAGGTAAATATGCAAATATTTAAAAATAAAAACGGTGGTTAGTAAAATTATAGGCAATCGAAAAAAGACAAGAAAATTTGCTAACGAATTTAAAAACTTGTACTTACTTTCTACAGTGTAGCCGCCTCTCTTATGTATCATCTATCAGTTGGATCTTTTTTTATATTTAACAGTTTTTAACAGGGTAATTGGTCATAAAAATAATCAATAACAAATTCAGCATAACCTGTCGGAGATATTTTCAAGTATTTTATTTAATTAAAATTGATTTTCTTACAAACGCCATTTTGTTCTAAGTTTCTCAAAACTGAAACTTTCATCATCAACCTACAATGCTAATATGTATATACGATTAGTACCTAGGTACGTAGATTTGAAATAAAAATCACATTGAATAGGTAGTACTACCAAAACGATATTGCTAACAAAAACGTAGAAAAATCCTATGCCTACACAAAAACATCCAGTTCATAATTAATAATAAACTCCTTAACCATAGAAATTCATGGTAAAATACTGTCCAATCACGTCAGAAGTAAAAAACACTATCGGGGGAAATAGATCCATGGACGATAAAAACTGGCCTTCCTTTCTCATATTGCATTACGTTAATAAATACGTCTAATTTCTATCATTTCTCGCATATCCAATACTTATATCAAGTAAATCGAGATAATAATAATTCCGTGTTTAGCATCAATCGGTGATAATATTCATGAATACGTGACTAGTGACGCCAACATCATGGCGGCCTGCCGCGCCCTAGCAGTACGGCCATATTGGATTTAACGTAGTAGACGCAAATATTGTTGAATAACTCTGAAATTAACGAATAATATTGTGACACCTAAATGATAATCGATTTTGGGGCGATTTGAGATACTTGCTAATTGTATATTTCAATCATTCTTGTACTTAATTAGCTTGACCTCATTTTCGCATATATACTTAATATTAATCATAGTTCAGTTCGTTTTTATAACTTGCATTTACTATATTTATATCTATTTAAATTGGCCAGAAATAAATAGATAATATAGCAATATGTGCTTACCAAAAATCAAGAAATTACTGAATACTATGAACGTTCAAAATGAATAACTTAAAAACTAAGAATACAAATCCTGATAAACGAAAAACGTCCTCTTCAAATTTCTAAAAAGCCCCATGGAAAGAACAAAGGAATTGGAATATCTTCGTCTAGACTCAAGCACTCACAAGACTCGAACGACACCAACTATGACGCACTTTCCTCGTCTCGTCCTTTTATAACATTGCCCCTTCCACAATGTTCTAGAACATTCAGCGGACACGGCTGCATTGATCGCGTCCAGGAGGCAGATGTTTCGAATGCGATTTACTACACGTAGGCTACGTTGCAAGCGGTTTAACTTGTTCATGTGGGGTTATGGCGAAGGTACGACGTGGAGCAAATTTGATTTTTGAATTAGGTCACCGCGTAGTTCCAGAATTTTCCATTGCGGAACGTTCCAGATGTAATTTTGACTGGTTTTATTGATTTTTGTTTGTTATAAAAAGGTCTAAATTAGATACATCCATTGTTTGCTCTTATATAATTATTTTTTAGTATTATTTATGCGCTTTGTAAGGTTTAGGAATGTATAAAAGGTAGATAATATGCAACTATAATTCAAAATATCAAAACGGATGTTTTGCTCTCGATAATGAAACTTTCAATGCAAATGTAAAACGTTTGAATTTATTGTTCACACATTTTCTTATACTTATATTCCTTTCTTTAACAATAATATTGTTATTTTTATCTTTTGCATTGCATATATTATTCTAGCTTTTGTTCAGTTCTAGAACTCTGTCTGCTTCCCTGTAACCGGTTTCTATTGCCCCATGTACAGTCGAGTAATAATAAGGGTGCGTAGCTTCACCAGCAAATAAAACAGCTGGCCGACCATTCACTTTATTATACAAAGGCTCAGACAGCTGAACTTCGGCAGAAGGGTGCATTTCATAAGCATTTTTGGTTTGGTACGAATGAATTCCTCGAAAATGAGGGTTGGTATGCCAGTTGGATCTAAAAGAATTTGCACTTTCTATCTTGATTCAAGAAATTTACAGGGGTTACCTTATAAGAGCAGTGGGTTGCGTAATATTATATTTGTGACCCAGAAATGTTGTGAAAACGTAAATAGAACCTTTTATGATTTTTTCATCGGGTAATTTTTCAACTTCCGGCACAGTTGTACCAACTATCCAAATAGTCAAAACTTTAGGATTTTCCGGATTTGGTATTACGCTAAATATATCCAGAACCCAGTTTCCGAACTGAAAATGTTTAGTTAGTTGTAGTTTATATAGTACGTAGCCTACGAAAATATCAATATACTTTTATTTTTACCTTGGCAATAGTTTTCGTCTTATTTATAATGTCAGACTGTTTCCAGACGAAGTAATACTCTCCATGGTCGTCCCACCATTTATCCGGAAAATAGAAGGAAATATCTACTTTGGCGCCAAACCCAATTGAGTCTATTGCATCTTGCTTGTTTTTTGGTAAATTTGGCGTGAATAGTGTTAAATGATCTTGTTTCAGAACTCCTATAGATGGCGTAAAAATTACATAATTGCTACTGTATGTGAATCCATCGGAACATAATACTTTCACTACGGAATCTCCTTGGGGGTTCCAATCAATATTCTCTACCTCTTTGTTTAATACCAACTTCTCTTCAAATGGAAGCTTCTTTGATTCATCAGGGAATGCCTTGATCATTATATCGAGAATTGTCTTGTATCCCACACCCTTCCATCTTATATGGTGATCACCCTTGCAATTTTTGTAATGTCTCTCAACTATAGTGTCTTTTAATGTAAAAGAGCCTCGCAGAGAAGTTATTATCTGCATCAAAAGCCGATTTAAATGTAGAGCGTTGCTTAATTTGTTTTGCTCGTTTCCAAATTTGTTCATCAAAATTTGTGCGAACCTGTAAGTTAGTACAAATAATAAAAAATGTATTAAATGCAATGCGTATGCATATATAAAAAAGGTTAAGGTTCGTGACACTGTATAATATGTATAATTGTTGTTTACTGTACCAAGACAAGGAACTCATAAAATGTATGTTGCTGAGGCGCGTAACCTTTTTGTTTCAATAAAAATATGCTACAGGTAAAAATATCATCAGAAAGTTTTCAGTCCGAAGGCTGGTTGGTTGTTCCTATTACCTAATCCCAATCAAAACATATTCCCTATAAATTTAATCAAATTTATTAACCAAAACACAATACCAAACAATTATGAATATATTTTATTTCTTCTTTGCGAGTTGAAGAATTCGATCCGCTTCCCTGTAACCAGTTTCAATAGCCCCATGTACTGTTGAGTAATAATGAGGATGGGTAGCTTCTCCAGCGAATAAAACTCTTGGCTCACCAGCTTCGTTTAATAACGGTTTGGACAACTCAACTTCAGCAGATGGTTCTCTTTTGTACGCAGCTTGAGTTTGATAAGAATAGGTTCCTCGAAAATGTGGATTGGAATACCAACTTGACCTGATAAAACATATTTTTTAAGTGAAGTAAGCTACCCATGAGATTGGTACTTACCGTATCAGCTTTTCGGGCAACGATACGTTGTACCCTTTGAGAAACCTGTCAAAGACGTATAACACACCAACAGTAATTTCTGCATCAGACAGTTTTTCCACTTTGGGCACGGAACTACCCACTATCCATATTGTTAGTACATTTGGGTTCTTCGGATTTGGAGTAACATTAAATATGTCCAAAATCCATCTTCCGTACTGGAGTAAAACAAATTAATTTGAAATATTTTTGACCTTCATCTTATGCTTTTTTACCTGAGCGATGAGTTCAAGTTCTTTTATAATATCTTCTTCGTCCCAGATAAAATAGAATTCTTCGACCTCATCACCCCACCACTTCACAGGAAAATAGAAAGAGGCATCTACTATAGCGTCTAGTCCAATTTGTCCTATAGCTTCCCGTTTGTTTTCCGGTAGTTCAGGTGTAAACAGAGTGCTATGGAAGTTTTTCAATACCCCAACAGATGGCGTAAAGACAACATACTTTCCATAATAAACTCCATTATCAGAAGTAGTAACCCTGTTTTCTTGATTTTCAACGTCCCAAGCAATATTGCTCACTTCCTGTTTTAAATTCAACTTTTCTTCGAAAGGAAGTCTCTTAGATGGATCCGGAAACCTTTTTATCATGATATCTAAAATGCTTTTGTAGCCGGCGCCGTTCCAGTTCAGTCGTAAATCGCCCCCGCAAATTTTGTAATCCCGGTTTAAAATAACGTCAGAAATTAAGAACGCTCCCCTATGGGCCAAAATATATTGCTCTAATAAACGAGTAGCTTGCAGCGCCAACCGCAATTTTTCTGTACTATTTTTAAATCTTGATAGTACTATTTCAGTATATCTATAATTACATAATAAATTATAGTCTATAGACAGAAGAAAATATGCATAATATTGTAAAAGGTTACGATATAAGATAATACAACACTCGTTATGTTTAGTTTTTTGCCTTTGTAAAATGTATACTGTGTGACAAACTTCCATGTGTACATGGGGAAATAACATGGGCAATTACATTTTTGGGGATTCCTGCTCCCCATGTGTAGTTACAGTGGTGGTAAAGGTAGCAATCGAAAGATTATTTTTTTCTGCGTATGAGGATATCAAAAATTCTACAACTTTCCAATTTATTAAAGCATTAAAAGCAAAAATTACATTAATAATTTTCTAACTAAAACACAGAAATTTATCAGATTATCCATGATAACTTAATTTATTCTAATCACGGACGTCTTTGATTTTTATGGATTTTCTGAACTGTCAACATTTAAAACAGAACAAAAATATTTATTCAGTTCAAGAAAAGGTTTTCATTGTGAAAATATTTTACGGCGGCAATAGTTTGCTCGTAGTCCGTGCCTTATTTTCTGTAAAATTCAATAACGGTCCTATTCCTTCGGTATAACAACAAATAATTTAGTAAGAAATTTGAAGGCTGGGAATCTATATATTCTATATTAGTTAATTTTTACTAATACATAAACTTGTTTTTTTTATTTAGATAATTCTCATTCACATTATTATTGTCATTACCTATAGTTGACAATTAATTGATTACTAGTGTGGATGTTTCGTTGGTGAATGCTGGTCCATAGTTTAGGGTAAATTGTAGGTGTCGCCTAACCTATTAAAAATTTTTTGGGAAAATGTTAAAGCAGTAAAATGAAATAATAAAAATTAAATTACTTTAATTTTACTGCAATTATGAAAAATTTAATAAGCGGCAATATTTGTTTATTTTGCTCTAATGAATTTTGTAATCTGGCAATTTAATACTTATTTATTTCATATCTAGGCAAGGACAAAAACTTATTAATATACAATTAAAGTAACATAAAAAAAGAAAAATAACTATAACAAATATTCAAATAAACCTCCATTCTGTATCAGACAGTATGCCAGCCTATTATAGAAAGAATTTCTCACATTAGCCAGTTGCCGATCGTTTATTAAGTTTCATTACGCAAAAATAGCATTCCTTAAAGAATCAATATTTGGGTGACGAGTTTTATAAATCTTATTTTTTAAATGACCCCACAAGAAAAAGTCACACGGTGCCAAATCGGGAGATCTAGCTGGCCAGTTTATAGCACCACCTCGACCAATCCAGCTCTCCGGAAATATTTCATTTAATAATTCCCTCACTTGTGCTCCAAAATGTGCTGGGCATCCGTCATGTTGAAACCAGACCTCCCGATTCGCATGTGCAACTTCTTCTAATGCAGGGCCAATATTATGGTTAATTAAAAGATCTAAATAAGCTTCTGAATTTAAATTTTCCTGTATTTCAAATGGTCCTATAATGCGATTATTAAAAATGCCTGCCCAAATATTGATTTTTTGAGGGTATTGCGTTGTAGTGGCTAGATTTATTCTGCGATTTTCCTGGGCCCAATGCCTAACGTTTTGTGAATTTGGCTCTTGATTTAAAGTGAAGGTACATTCATCGGTAAAACAAATTGATGAGAGGAAGCTGCGATCCCGATTAGCCCGTTCTTGCATTTCTTCACAGAAAGTTTGCCTTGATTCTTCGTCAAAAGGAAGTAACTCTTGGTGACAGTGGAATTTAAAGGGATGATATTTTGTTTTTTTTTTAATGTTACGGACAGTTTCTCTTGAAACATTACATTCTAGGGCAATAGACCTTAAACTAGATGTTGGACTAGCAGTTATCAGGCCTATTACCATTTCCTCTACCCCAACATTTAGATTTCTTGGAACGACTAAAAAAATAAATGATAAGATTAATTTTAGTTTTGTTTTACTCCACGTTATCACTTTTTAAATTTCTCATAATCCCAGTAAAATTTAAGTTAGCGAACAATAAGGAATTAGCAACTAGGTAATAATAATAAGCGAATCAGAATTATTTAAATAAAAACCAAGTAAATTTATCAGTAAAAATTACCTTCTTTCAATGAAAGATTCCCAGTACCTTCAAATTTGTTAACTAAATTTTTTATTGTTGTTACTGAAGGAATAGGACTGTTATTGAATTTTACAGAAAATAAGTCACGGACTACCCGCAGACTATTGCCGCCGTAAAATATTTTCACAATGAAAACCTTTTCTTCAACTGAATAAATATTTTTGTTCATTTTGAAACCCAAATTTTAAATTGTCGGTAAATAATGTTGACAGTTCAGACGAATTAGAAATTAGAATCAAGGGAGTCTTTGATTAGAATAAATTAAATTGTCATAGGTAATCTGATGATTATCCGTGTTTTAATTTGAAAATTATTAGTGTAATTTTTGCTTTTAATGCTTTAATAAATTGGAAAATTGATATCCTCATACGCAGAAAAAAATAGTCTTTCGATTGTTACCTTTACCACCACTGTAACTACACATGGGGAGCAGGAATCCCCAAAAATGTAATTGCCCATGTTATTTTCCCATGTACACATGGAAGTTTGTCACACGGTATACTCATTAGCATGGCCTTATTGGCTGCATAGAGCAAGGAAGGAGATTTTTGATTTTAGAAAAGTCTTCGATAATGTAAAATGGAAACTCTAAAAAACTCATCCAACACAGTACGACTCCTAAGGTGCCATAATTTACTGATTTACTGACAAATTCAGGTCCAACTTACTTGGCGGTGTAGAAATTCTCTACAGAATCCTGAACTCCTTTAGTGTTTACTTCAAACGCAGCTCTTAAAGCTTCGTTCAGTTCAGAATTGAATTCATCACTCAGCCGATCTCGCGATGAAAAATATATCACAGGTTTAGTTTTCGTAGATTCCAAAACATTCAAATCCTTGGCCAGTTCGTAAACTATATTATCATTTTCGCCATGGCACCAATGTGCTCCTAAATCGATATAAGCGTCACCAAATTTAACACTGTTGATTCTGCCACCAATACGATCTTCTGCTTCTAACACTATTATGTCTGTGATGCCGTTTTCTAGTAATCTGGTAGCTGCTGCGACTCCAGCAGGACCTGCTCCGATTATTATAACAGTTGCGTTCTTTGTACACAAAACCAAATTTGGGAAAATTAAAATTGAGACAAGAAAAAAACAGGTTTGAAGGCGAGACATTTTCTGTGCATCTGTGACTAAAACTGAATGGAATTATTTAAATTTGCTTCAATATTTGATAGTAAAGGTCGTTGTTATATTCTTGATAATAGTCGTTTTTATTTTTTTGTTTGGTAGATAATTAGAGCCTATTATCGGATATGATGCAAAATTGGACGATTCTTTCAAATATATTTTCTTGATTTGTGTTTTTTTCTTTAGTTACACTTTTCTGCTCAGAGAACCATAATTAGTAGTAGTAGTGACAATTTCTAGATCGAAACCGTTACATTTTCCTATATTTTATCAGATAATGGTACAGCCAACAATCTATTAACTAAAACACCAAAACTAGCCTCTTTGTGCTGACTGCAGTGGTTCGAATCTGCGGTTATGTACCGAGCTGTACTGGTTTCTTTCCTACAGATGTCAAATTCTAACAATGTCTTTCCTAATTATCAAAATGTTTATTTCATGGGTAAATTTGATAGGATTGAATCTACTATTTAAGTCGCCGAAAAAATCTTCAATGTTACAATTACTAGTGTCAAAAATGGCAACTATATCGTCTACATATCCACACCTTTGGGAAATATGGGAGCTCATCTTTCAGTTGGATTTCAAATTTGCCCGTGATAATTTCTGCAATGAAAGGAGAGAGGCAATTTCCCGTGGCTGTACCTTCACCTTGTAGAAAAATAATCCACTGACTTGGAAATAATTCTGCTGCATACACAGATTGGTTAAATGAATATATTCTTTGACAGCTTGTTGGTCAATATTCATACAAGTACTCCAAAGCGTTTGGTGCAGGTACACTTGGAAAAGTGTATGAAATTAATAATTCTTTATCATGCAATGTGATGTGTTGAATTTTGTTTATAAACTCTAAAGAGTTCTTTACTGAACGTTATTTATTTATTTGTAATTTAAATTTTACACTCGGAAGTTTATAACGTCTACTTTAAATTAAAATTCTTCATTTATTTATTATTATACATTTGTATAACTCTGCCTGCTTCTCTGAATCCTGTTTCTATTGCACCGTGGACTGTGCTGTAATAGTAAGGGTGAGTTGCTTCCCCTGCGAAAAGAACGGCTGGTTTCTTGTTTCCGTCCAAAAGTGGTTCTGCTAATACCAGTTCAGGAGAATTTGGCCTTCTTCGAGATTTCTTTGTTTGATAAGAGTAAGATCCTCGAAAATGGGGATTCGTGTACCAGTCACTCCTGTAGAAAAAATCATTTATCAATTTAACCACAAAAATATTTGTTTTTTTACCAAATGACTTTATCCGGTTTCGTCACGTTGTATTTGTGTCCTAAAAACTTATTCAGAACAACAAAAGATGCATCCAACATAAGTTGTTCACTAAGTTTTTCTATTTCTGGAATTTCAGGACCTACTATCCATCCTGTCAATACATTTGGGTTCTCACCAGGTTGCATAAAACTAAAATTTTTGTTATCCAAGAAACCCCATTCTGAAATATTTCTCGAAATTACCTCAAAATTCGTGCAATTTTATTTAATTTAAATAAACAACCTGTTTAGGTCCAGGACAATCCTTTGAAACAGATTTCTTGCTTTCCTCGTCCCAAACAAAACACCATTTGGCGTCGTCACCTTCCCACCATTTTACTGGAAAATGCAGGATGAGCTTGAAAACTGCAGATATGCCCAAATCTTCAATTACCTCAATTTTATTTTTGGGTAAAGAAGGCTCGAAGAGAGTTCCGTGGTCGTGCTTTAACACCCCTAGGGAGGGGGTAAATATCACCAACTCGGTATCAATTTGAGAACCGTCTGAAAATTGTATTTTCACACCATCTCCTTCGCTTCGTTGCCACAGTATTTTACCGACGGGTTTGTTCAAGATTAATTTCTCGTAGAAAGGGAGTTCTTTGGATTTGTCTGGGAAAGATTTTATTAAAATGTCCAAGATTGTTTTGTAGCCCCTCCCGTTCCAGCTTATCGCGGAATTGCCATCGCAAGTTTTGTAATCTGATATAGCAGAGGGTTGATCTGACGTGAAGGCACCTTCGTGACTGGTTAAGAATCTGTCGAAAGTTTCACTCATTTGTCTTGCGAGGTTTAACTTCGTTTCGTTGGTTTCGTATAAGTTTGATATAGTTGCATTATACCTAGAGAATGGAATTAATGCCTAAATAAATATGAATGGTTGTAGGTAGTTAATACAGAGAGCAACATCGCAAAATCGCCGTTTATTTCCTGACCGTCAGATTTCAAAAATTCTATTGAGTAAATTTCTGTGGCTGCATCAAAGATATCTAAATCTTTCACCATAGAATACACTATGTTGTCTGTCTCTCCATGGCACCATTCAGCCCCTAAATCTACAATCGAAGACTGGTTGGACGCGTACTTCCATCCTCTAGTGCTCCTACCATCGCGAGTTATTTCATTTCCTAAATAGCAGAAAACTAGGACCTCTTCTATCTTCTCGTTTCCGATTTGTATTTTAGTTGTATTTTCAGGCCTCTGTCAAAACTGCTTCCATTTCGTTCAGAGCCATTCCTAATGCTTCTTTGCTGGTTGGTAACACTATTATCATCTTTATACTAATCTCGGATACTATATGTGTGGTGAGGTTTGTGCGAGCCTGACACGTTCCTTTCTTCGCTGCTTAAAACTGTGTTAAATTGTGGTAAAACTTAACATTAACATCAACTAACTTAAGTGGTGGGTTCTGTAATACATAAATAACAGCTGAGTATACGTAATTTTCTGAATACAACACTTATTCGGCACAAAATCGCAAAAGTAAATAAAGTGAATTCAACCTATACTTTTTAAAAATATAATACCTACAGTAAAATGTCTCTTGAACAAAAAGTGGACCTCATCCTAGCTACCGTAGTGACAATAAAAAGTGAGCTGACTGAACTAAAAACTGAATTCCAACATCTTAAAAACGAGAATGAACTGCTACAGAAAAAAGTGTCAACATTGGAAGATAAAATCGACTATATTGAAAACCAGACGCGGCGCAATAATCTGGTTTTTTATAACATTGATGAATCAGACAAGGAAACCTGGAATGATTGCGGAAGCAAAGTCATGGATTTATTAAAAAACCTTATGAAAATTGACATTGGACGTGATGATTTGGAAAGGGTCCACCGTCTTGGTAATAACAGAAACAAGGGAAACAGACCTATTGTTGCGAAGTTATGTAATTATGGAACCAAGGAAAAAATATTGCGGGAAGCAAAACAATTAAAAGGAACCAAATACTCGCTATCAGAAAACTTCTCTGTGAGAGTATTGGGCGAGAGAAAATCTTTATTACCGTATATGATTGAAGCTCGAAACGGGGGACATCGCGCATACTTGAATTATAATAGACTGGTCGTTGATGGAAAATCACTGTCTTTGAATGACTGTACTTTGCATTATCAACAAAAAGAAGCTGGTAGGGCACCACTTGAAGACATGGACGTACTCTCTATTCGGGAACAAGGTAGCATGCTTAATGAGGAAGTTGCCTTCAAAGATAGACTCAGACGTGCAGGTAGACAAATGCCGACTTAGGATAGAAAACCACTTACACAATCATATTTTGTCCTTCTTCACCAAAATATCCAAAGTATAAGAAACAAATTAAATGAAATTGAGTTGAGTTTGAGCGAATTTCTCCAGGAGGGGGGCCATCCAATCGACATCTTGTGCTTCTCGGAACACTGGCTTAAGCCAAATGAACATTTATTTACTACTATTCAGGAATACAAATTAGTTTCATGTTACTCTAGATCCAGTCATATCCATGGCGGCGTAGTGATTTATACTAGGGAATGTTATGATTTTGTCGAAATTGATCTCGAGGTCGAGAGGTGCGAGATGGATTTTGAATATACCGCAGCATATAGTAAAAAATTAAAAACTGTAATTATTGCAATTTATAGAAGCCCAAATGGTAAGTCTGAAATATTTTTGAATTCACTTGGGAATCTTTTGTCCGTTTTGGAGAAGCGTTGCTGTGTGAACTGGATTCTCTGTGGAGATTTTAATGTAGATTTTGAAGGTGATAGTGTCTTGAAACATAGCCTTCAGGCCATATTAAATGTGTATAACTTAAAAATAACTATCTTCGAACCCACTAGGATTGCCAACCGGGGCTCAACTACCATCGATAACATTATTACTAACATAAATTCAGAATTTACTACAGAAATAATAGAATTTGGATTATCTGATCACAATAGTCAACTGATATGCTTTAAAAACTTATTTGAATTAAAATCTAATAATGAATACATTGTTGAAGTCAAACGCATAATTAATAATAAAAATTCCGAGAAGTTTCGTCAATTTATTGCTAGCATCGACTGGACACCGTTACTTACTGAACATGACACCGAAAAGGCTTTTCAGATTTTTTACAGTATGTTCACTACTTCCTTTCTCAATGCATTTACTCTAAAAAAAATTAGAACATATTTAAATAGGCATGACAAAGGCTGGGTCACGGAGGGTATAAAAGTTTCATGCAGGAACAAACGCTCGTTGCTTTATATAAAAAAATACACGAACAATGTACATTTTATTAGATATGTAAACAAATACACCAGACTTCTAAAAAAAAATTACTGATAGAGCTAAAAATGAATACTTTGGATATAAAATTTTAAAAGCCGAAAACAAAATAAAAGCTACCTGGAACATCGTTCACTCTTTTTCAAACACCAAAAATAAAATCGTTAAGCAAGATAACATACGTATATATAGTCCTAATAATAATACTTTCATTACAGATCCGATTGCAGCCGCCTCAGAATTTAACAAGTTTTATATTGATATTGCTTACAATTTGACAAATTATTTAAAATCTACCAACGACTCTTTATTTTATCTTAGTAATCATAACTATAATAACCCCAATTCTTTTTATTTTCGTCCTGTTGTTGAAGATGATATTGTGAAGATTGTAAAAATGCTGAGAAATACGTCAGCAAGGGGACACGATGATATACCAATCTCAGTAATTAAAGGAAATATTGACTACCTTAAAGTACCGCTAACCCACATTTTTAACCTATCGTTAGTTAATGGATTGTTTCCCAAGGAATTTAAAACGGCTGTAGTCAAACCAGTATTTAAAAACGGCGATAAACAATCCATGACAAATTATCGCCCCATTTCCATTTTACCGGCATTCTCAAAAATTTTGGAAACTATTGTCAAGCAACAATTAATTGATTATCTTAGTAAATACGAAATTATCTCACCGTCACAGTATGGCTTTCGTGAAGGGTTAGGTACTGCGGACGCAGCTTTCACTCTAATTAACTACATTAACGTGGCTTTGGAGGCCAAGGAATATGCAATAGGTATCTTTTGTGACTTGTCCAAGGCCTTCGACTGTGTGGATCATGCCTTGATGCTGAGTAAATTGAATTATTATGGTATACGAGGAGTTGCCGCAAACTGGTTTCACTCTTACTTAAGTGAACGTAAACAAGTAGTGGAAATATCTAAAATGGAAGAAAGAACATTCCATAAATTCAAATCTGAAGAGTGTACAGTTAAAACAGGTGTACCCCAGGGTTCTATCTTGGGCCCACTACTATTTTTATTATATATTAATGACCTAGTGAAAAATTTTCCGTATGTTCAGTTTTGTTTGTTTGCCGATGATACCAGTATCCTTCTCAAGAATAAGTGTTTGAACCAATTAATACAAAATGTTAAAGTGTTCTTAAACGCTATTACTGATTGGTTCAATGCAAACAAACTAATTTTGAATCGCAACAAAACTAACTTTGTCATTTTTCATCAAACTAGTACATCGGGTAAGATTAATATGCAGACACTAAAAAATGAAATTAATGAAATAAAACTGGTTAATTGTACGAAATTTCTTGGAATTCACATTGATGAAAGGCTTACCTGGCAGCAACATGTACGCGAGCTGAATAAGAAGCTGGGCACTGCCGTATTTGCAATATCTTCTATTAGGCGCAATTTAGGCTATGATGCTGCACTCACCGTTTATTATGCTTACTTTTACAGTTTATTGCAGTATGGGGTTGAGTTCTGGGGTGATTCTAGGGATTCTCAAAGTGCTCTCATAGTACAAAAACGGGCAATTCGTACATTGTGCAATCTGAATTCACGAGAATCATGTAGGCCATATTTTAAAACATTAAAAATTTTAACGCTAACTAATATATACATTTACAAACTTTCTATTAATATTTATAAAAAAAGACATCAATTTCTCGTCCAATCAGATGTACATTCTCATCATACCCGTCAAAATAATCAAATAATACTACCCCACTATGATTATAATATTAATCGCAAAGGTCCGCTGTACTCAGGAATTAAAATATATCACCATTTACCTTGTAAATTACAAAAAATAGGAAACTTAAATACTTTCAAAAGAGAATTAAAAGCCTTATTACAAGATAATCCATTTTACACCCTAAATGAATATTTTCAATTTACGTTTCAAAGAAACCCCCAATAATTATTTGGAACTTGTCTCGCACTTCTTCGCCTCGAATCTTATTTTTCCTTATGGCTTCTTTATGAAGCACTTCTGTGTAATACGCATGTGCATATTGTAAATTTACTTTTGTTTTGTTGTGTGTATATTTTTTCGTATTACCTTTGGGAAATAAAGCCTATTCTATTCTCTCTATTCTATTCTGTCCTTAGCTAGAGGTGATACCGTTCCTATCACCTAATCCAAATAAAAATATATTCCCAATAAAATTTATCAAATTTATTAACGAAAATACAATATCAAACAATTATAAATATATTTTATATCTTCTTTGCTAGTTGAAGAATTCGATCAGCTTCCCTGTAACCAGTTTCAATAGCTCCGTGTACTGTTGAGTAGTAATGAGGATGGGTAGCTTCTCCAGCGAATAAAACGCTTGGCTCACCAGCTTTGTTTAATAACGGCTTGGACAACTCGACTTCAGCAGATGGTTTTCTTTTGTACGCAGCTTGAGTTTGATAAGAATAGGTTCCTCGAAAATGTGGATTGGAATACCAACTGGACCTGATAAAATATATTTTTGAAATGAAGTGAGCTACCCATGAGATTGGTACTTACCGTATCAGCTTTTCGGGCAACGATACGTTGTACCCTTTGAGAAACCTGTCAAAGACGTATAACACGCCAACAGTGAATTCTGCATCAGACAGTTTTTCCACTTTGGGCACGGAACTACCCACTATCCATATTGTTAGTACATTTGGGTTCTTCGGATTTGGAGTAACATTAAATATGTCCAAAATCCATCTTCCGTACTGGAGCAAAACAAATTTATTTGAAATATTTTTGACCTTCATCTTTTGCTTTTTTACCTGTGCGATGAGTTCAAGTTCTCTTATAATATCTTCTTCGTCCCAGATAAAATAGAATTCTTCGACCTCATCACCCCACCACTTCACAGGAAAATAGAAAGAGGCATCTACTATAGCGCCTAGTCCAATTTGTCCTATAGCTTCCAGTTTGTTATCCGGTAGTTCAGGTGTAAACAGAGTGCTATGGAAGTTTTTCAACACCCCAACAGATGGCGTAAAGACAACATACTTCCCATAATAAACTCCATTATCAGAAGTAGTAACCCTGTTTTCTTGATTTTCAACGTCCCAAGCAATATTGCTCACTTCCTGTTTTAAATTCAACTTTTCTTCGAAAGGAAGTCGCTTGGATGGATCCGGAAACCTTTTTATCATAATATCTAAAATGCGTTTGTAGCCGGCACCGTTCCAGTCCAGTCGTAAATTGCCCCCGCAAATTTTGTAATCCCGGTTTAAAATAACGTCAGAAATTAAGAACGCTCCCCTATGGAACAAAATATATTGCTCTAATAAACGAGTAGCTTGCAGCGCCAGCCCCAGTTTTTCTGTACTATTTTTAAATCTTGATAGTACTATTTCAGTGTATCTATAATTACATAATAAATTATAGTCTATAGACAGAAGAAAATATGCATAATATTGTAAAAGGTTACGACATAAGATAATACAACACTCGTTATGTTTAGTTGTTTTGCTTTTGTAAAATGTTTATACTCTTTAGCATGACCATATTGGCTGCATAGAGCAAGAAAGATTTCTGATTTTAGAAAAAAGTGTTAGATAATGTAAAATAGAAACGCTAAAAACTTATTCAACACAGAAAGTACGACTCCTAAGGTTTCACAATTTACTGACAAATTGAAGTCCAACTTACTTGGCGGTGTAGAAATTCTGTGTTTACTTCAAACGCAGCTCTTAAAGCTTCGTTCAGTTCAGAATTGAATTCATCACTCAGCCGATCTCGTGATGAAAAATATATCACAGGTTTAGTTTTCGTAGATTCCAAAACATTCAAATCCTTGGCTAGTTCCTAAACTATATTATCATTCTCGCCATGGCACCAATGTGCTCCTAAATCGATATAAGCGTCACCAAATTTAACACTGTTGATTCTGCCACCAATACGATCTTCTGCTTCCAACACTATTATGTCTGTGATGCCGTTTTCTAGTAATCTAGTAGCTGCTGCGACTCCAGCAGGACCTGCTCCGATTATTATAACAGTTGCGTTTTTTGTACACAAAACCAAATTTGGGAAAATTAAAATTGAGACAAGAATAAAACAGGTTTGAAGGCGAGACATTTTCTGTGCATCTGTGACTAAAAACTGAATTGAATTATTTAAATTTGCTTCAATATTTGATAGTAAAGGTTGTTGTTATATTCTTGATAATAGTCGTTTTTATTTTTTTGTTTGGTAGATAATTAGAGCCTATTATCGGATATGATGCAAAATTGGACGATTCTTTCAAATATATTTTCTTTATTTGTGTTTTTTTCTTTAGTTACACTTTTCTGCTCAGAGAACCATAATTAGTATTAAAAAATAAATAAATAAATCTTCAATGTTACAATTACTAGTGTCAAAAATGGCAAGTATATCGTCTACATATCCACCCACACCTTTTGGGAAATATGGGAGCCCATCTTTCAGTTGTTCAGAGTTCTTTACTGAAAAACTTGACTGCTTGATCTCGAGGTTACTAAATTCATTGATCAACCATTTGGACAGTATCCTATGTTTGATAATCGCAGTACCTAATTACTTTAACAGCTTTTATGAATAATATGTAAATAAATAAATTTAACTGTAGATTTAGCAAGGACAACAAAACTTTTGCGAGCCAGTTACTGAATATCTTACGATGCTATATGGCTGGAGGTAACAGACTTAATTTTTTACTGAAAAAATGTAGTGAATCCGTTAAACGAAAGCTGAGGGGGTCTAGTGCCTAATAATAGCCGTTTTTGCGTCTTGGTTTTAACAAACACGTTATTTATTTATTTGTAATTTAAATTTTACACTCAGAAGTTTATAACATCTACTTTAAATTAAAATTATTTATTTATTTATTATTATACATTTGTATAACTCTGTCTGCTTCTCTGAATCCTGTTTCTATTGCACCGTGGACTGTGCTGTAATAGTAAGGGTGAGTTGCTTCCCCTGCGAAAAGAACAGCTGGTTTCTTGTTTCCGTCCAAAAGCGGTTCTGCTAATTCCAATTCAGGAGAATTAGGCCTTCTTCGAGATTTCTTTGTTTGATAAGAGTAAGATCCTCGAAAATGGGGATTCGTATACCAGTCACTCCTATAGAAAAAATCATTTATCAATTCAACCACAAAAATATATGTTTTTACCAAATAGCTTTATCCGGTTTCGTCACGTTGTATTTGTGTCCTAAAAACTTACTCAAAACAACAAAAGATGCATCCAACATAAGTTGTTCACAAAGTTTTTCTATTTCTGGAATTTCAGGACCTACTATCCATCCTGTCAATACATTTGGGTTCTCACCAGGTTGCATAAAACTAAAAATGTTTGTTATCCAAGAAACCCCATTCTGAAATATTTCTCGAAATTACCTCAAAATTCGTGCAATTTGATTTAATTTAAATAAATAACCTGTTTAGGTCCAGGGAAATCCTCTGAAACAGATTTCTTGCTTTCCTCGTCCCAAACAAAACACCATTTGGCGTCGTCACCTTCCCACCATTTTACTGGAAAATGCAGGATGAGCTTGAAAACTGCAGATATGCCCAAATCTTCAATTACCTCAATCTTATTTTTGGGTAAAGAAGGCTCGAAGAGAGTTCCGTGGTCATGTTTTAACACCCCTAGGGAGGGGGTAAATATCACCAACTCGGTATCAATTTGAGAACCGTCTGTAAATTGTATTTTCACACCATCTCCTTCATTTCGTTGCCACAGTATTTTACTGACGGTTTTGTTCAAGATTAATTTTTCGTAGAAAGGGAGTTCTTTGGATTTGTCTGGGAAAGATTTTATTAAAATGTCCAAGATTGTTTTGTAGCCCCTTCCGTTCCAGCTTATAGCGGAATTTCCATCGCAAGTTTTATAATCTGATATAGCTGAGGGTTGATCTGAGGTAAAGGCACCTTCGTGACTGGTCAAGAATCTGTCGAAAGTTTCACTCATTTGTCTTGCGAGGTTTAACTTCGTTTCGTTGGTTTCGTATAAGTTTGATATAGTTGCATTATACCTAGAGAATGGAATTAATGCCTAAATAAATATATGAATTACAGGTAATTATACAGAGAGCAACATTTAACACTCTGCCTAAAATTATTTTTAAACGATAAAACACTAGCTTGAGCAGCAGCATCGGGTGCTTTGCAGCTATTCAACCCTGTATCTTGAATTAATCAATTACGAATGACCAGCATTAATAAAAATGATTGAACTTACTCTGAAATAAAGAACTGTCCGACGGATAGTCCTTCCTTAGACTGATTGCTTGTGTTTAATTCATAAATTTTGACATAAAGGTTAAGCAGTTCCTCGGCAAAATCGCCGTTTATTTCCTGACCGTCAGATTTCAAAAATTCTATGGAGTAAATTTCTGAGGCTGTATCAAAGATATCTAAATCTTTCACCATGGAAAACACTATGTTGTCTGTCTCTCCATGGCACCATTCAGCCCCTAAATCTACAGTGGCGTTTCCAAAATGAACACTATGAATTCGCCCACCAATTCTATTTTCAGCTTCAATTATTTTGATGTTTGTGATGTTATTTTCTAATAATCTTGTTGCTGCAGCAACTCCAGCTGGTCCGGCTCCTATTATCACTACATATGGCGCATTTTCACAATATATTTTCCGAAATAGCACCAACAGAAGCAACAGATACAAGTTTAATGTCATGATTCTACCTAAGGACGACCGTT
Source organism: Xestobium rufovillosum (assembly GCA_963966045.1). Classification (NCBI taxonomy): domain Eukaryota; kingdom Metazoa; phylum Arthropoda; class Insecta; order Coleoptera; family Ptinidae; genus Xestobium; species Xestobium rufovillosum. The sequence goes on from OZ014502.1 coordinate 5,412,522, forward strand.
AAATCTGATCTAATGGAAAAATTATGTTGGTCATTTATAAGAGATATCAGAGGTCAAAATATTTAAGCCAAACGAAAATAGATTTAATGACTGACAAGCATTTTAGCGTTAGGACAGAATTGTGATACCCTTGTCTATTGCTGTCTGAAGTTTACTTGGATGTTTTGTAGATAGGTAGGTACCACAGAATTATTTATTATTTTGGGTTAGGTAAAAAAATAAAAAAAATGCAGATTGGTAAAAGGAAATGTGTCAATATCCAGTAGTATAAAGAACGTCATCATTGTAATTGTAACCAGTTCCTTAATTCCATTCGTTGAAGCACTCTTTAAATAGAATTAGAAGAAATGTTAGTGGCTCTATTATGGAACCATCCAGTTCTGAGCACATAGTTTTCCCAGAAGGATTGTTAATATTGGAAGACCAATCCAATTTTCTCTTCGCCGATGATCAAACTGCTGGGAGGATTTTAATATTTGCCACAACTAATGGGAGAGAGCTCTTGGCCACAAACAATAGTGTTTATTGATGGAACGTTCAAAAGTTGCAATAAGCAGTTCACGCAAATCTACTCATTCCATATCGATATCGGAAGCACTGATGAAGAAGTGAATGTTCGCACTTTTGCTTGATAAAAATCAACGAACATACGATCGTATGTTTGAACTGATAAAGATACAAATTCCTGGATGGCGCCCGCAAACTGTGAAAATTGATTTTGAAAAAATTGATTTTGAAAGTGCAAAATCTTGGTTTAACAGAAGAATATAAGGTGAATGAAGACATACGCCTGCATATTCGAATGTGCGCGCCTTAGCCTATATTCCACCTACTCATATAGAAGATGGGTGGCTAACCATTATGGAAACTGCTCCCCAATACGAAAAACTGCAAAATTTTTTGATTACTTCGTAGACGAATGGGTGGAAAATTCTATAATTAAGCGTTCTATGTGGAACAATTTTGGACAACGACATCGCACTAATAACGCTGTGGAAGGATGGAACCATCGCTAAAATAGAATTTTACAGATGCATCATCCGAATGTTTTCGAGTTAATCAAAAGTTTGAAAGAGGAAGCGGTATACGTATACAGTGATTTTATTTATTGTAGACGGTTATCAGTGTTATTTTACCAGATAAATTTCTGTTTTGAACCAAATTTTGTTGCCAAGCAATTTGACGAAGAAAACCGTCGGTCAACAAAAGCGCCAAGCGCTTTTGGATAACAATTTTTAAGTCAGATTGCCGACAGTTAGGGCTAGAGCATAAAATTAATCTGTAAGGCTTTTTTGGGACGTATTATGTAGAAATTCTGGCAAAAAACAATTAAATTTGTATTTGTAAGGATCAGAGTGTATCTTGTTATTCAAACTCGTGATCAAGTATTAGTCAAGGAGTTTTGGAAGTTGCATCGCCCAAAACATGAAATCTACAATAGCGATATGCACTTTTTTGCAAACTGCAGATTAATGCATGTATCCTCTAAAGGTCGAATTATGATAACGCCGAACTAAATGCAAAGTTAAGTAAATAATTCATTTAAGTACATAATTAACAGCAAATATAGAACAACATCAACTTATTTATTTAATACGTATTTACACTTTTTTTATTTTTTATCAAATTTTATGATTCTATCTGCTTCCCTAAAGCCGGTTCCTATGGCACCATGTACAGTACCGGCATAATAACGGCTAGTCGCCTCTCCTGCAAAAAGTACGATAGGCTTACTGTCTTCATCCAGAAGTGGTTCTGACAGTTCCACACGAGCTGGTTCTGGTCGCGCACGAGATTTTGTTGTTTCATACGAATATGTCCCTCGAAAATTTGGGTTAGTGTACCAGTTACTCCTACATAAAGTAGAACAGCATTATGTCACCAGTCAGGTCGGTGAAATTAAGCACTTTTAAGACGAAAATACAAACTTTTTACCAAATAATCTTGTCCGGTTTCGTTACGTTATATTTGAGACCTAAGAACTGGTTGAGAACAACCCAAGATGCATTTTTGAACACTCCCTCTCCCAGTTTCTCTATCTCTGGTATTTGTGGCCCTACTATCCAACCTATCAATACATTTGGGTTATTCGGGGCTTGTGAAAATGTAAAAAAGTTGGTAGCCCATGAAACGCCATTCTGAAAAAATTTTTCTTTGAAAGTTGCATATTAATTTATTTTCGGATAAAAGTGCAGACATTTTGGTTCTTCAGCATCAAACGATCGCGCTTGCACGCGATACATTCTGTAGTAATACAATAAGTGGTCTGGAATTGTCGGAAATTTTACGAAAGCTGTTGCGTTGCTTGGTAGCCACGAGTGTAAATTTGACAGTTCACGAGCGCTTGCGCGAGTGATCTTCTGTCAAATGCACCTACAAATTCGTAACTATGGCAACTTATCAACAAGCAAAATTATCGAAAAAATTACCGGGGGTAAATTAAATACATAAGAGATCATTTTTTATCGATAAATACATGTTTAATTGTATGAAAGTTTTATTGTCATGGCAAATAATCGAGAATCAAGGTAGTGAAAAAATCGCGAGAGCTTGCTCGAGCGTATTTTCTACTTCCCTTGATTCGAGATTTTTTGCCGAATGGCAATAAAATTTGAATACAACTTGCCTTATGTTTATATCTCTTGTAGCTTGGACTCCAGAAGGTCCAGGTCTCAGGTTGTTTATTAAACTAGCATGATGTTCCTCGTCTAACTGTAAATAAGGGCCTAATGACTTAGCATTTGCATGTCCAGTCATTTTGATGAGCTGTTCTTCCGGGACACCTGATTTAGCAAGATTTGATACAGCACTTGATCGATTTGAATTATACGTGATTTTGTTTGTCAGAGTATCAAGCCCTATTCTTTCAGCAGATTGTTTGGTTCATTTTCCAATCTCATTTACTCCATAAGGCATACTTTTGTACCATTCAGAATTGCTTTTATTCCAGTAAGGATTTACAGTCAGAAATAGTCGATCTGACGTAATTCTATTAGTGCGTTTAGAAATAAGCTTTTTAAATAACCTTACCGGGCACATATCGAGATTATTGTTATTAGGCACTAACCACTTACTGTCTGATAACTTTTGAGCTCCACCCTGGCATGTTTTGGAAAAAATCGGGTTGTATTCAATTCTTCCGGTTACGTTACCATTTGATTTCTTTTCCTCTTTAAAAAATGTACTTTGCATTTTGCTGCCTCTGGACAATCTTCGTTCCACAGATTCATTATTGTATATATTTCTTTCTTACTCAGAGCAGTCGAACTTTGCTTCCTCTTTCCGAGAATAGACTGAAGCTGCTTTCGTTTCGCATTTTTTGCATCCCTTGCTTGTTTGAATTCAATATCTGTAAATGGATTAAATTTTCGGGCGTACTCTTTGTAGCATTTTTCTTGAAGGAGTTTTGCAGTAACATTCCACATGGTCTTTATAACGCATTCTTTATAATCTTCACCATCAGCTCTCTTCATATTAAAAGCCCAATCATTCATTATCAGTCCAAGCTCTTGATTTGAAGTAATTTCTAGAAGTTCATAATGCTTCTCTTTTAAAAATATTTCGAACTGTGTCCATATTGACTTTTGATTTTTAACTGCATTCCTCGGAGTAACACTCTGTACAGTTTTTTGAATATCTTCCAAAGATTCTTGGTCAAATCTTGCCATTTCAAAACGACGGTGTTGCAAGAAAACTCGAAAATAATATGACAGCGACAGTTGCCAAGGTAGAAATTTCAAAACTATCATTCACAGCATAGTTGATTAAAAGCAAGGCGCATATTTATCAGTTATTGGGAAAGCTAGGTAGGTTTTTATCGTTTACAATGACAGTTGGTTGGTCGATTTTAAGAAATTGAAGAAATATCATTGGCTCTTAGAATAGGCGTGTATTAACCGAAATAATACACGCTTCTAGACCCAAATGAAACGTTCCTATTGGTCAATTTTACGATGAAAAAATAATCATTAGAATAGTAATCACACATTGCAATAACAGACGCATTCAAATTTTCAATTTTTTACTTCTGTCATAAGAAAGTTTTTCCTCGGATTTTGAGTAGCAATTTGGCTTCAGCATCTCCCTGAGTTAATGCATTGAGCACATTTTTTGTAATTAACGTTTATGAAAAGTAAGTTTCGTTTGACCTTACTTTATTGTCAGTTTGCTGCGCAATTGTTAGAGGAGGTGGTGCAAATGTGGAAACCCAGTTTGTTTATAATTTGTAAAAAATCAGTGAATCGTTATTTTAACCTGGAAAATTGCCTTAAAACGCCTTATAATGTTAAAAATAGGGGACCATAAGTCGCAAGTGCAAAAACCATGTACTTAAAAAATAAAAAAATATTTCGCTAACTTTTTCGATTTTTGAAAAAGTGCGGGTATTGTGGAAACACCCTAAAATTACAGTAAAAAACGAAAAGTCGTAAAATATTTGCACTTCATCCACTCATTTGACAGATCTATGAACTACGAGTATACTAACAAGTTGTGGTTCAGGAAAATCCTTATGTAGATCTTGTTTATCATCATCCAGCCACACAAGAAGTGTGCTGAAGTCATCCGGCCACCATTTAACCGTAAAATGGAGAGCAATTTTAAAAACTGCCGAAATACCCAATTGTTCTATTACTTCTACTTTATTTATAGGCAAGGGTGGTTGGAACAGAGTTTCGTGGTCGTGTTTTAGAACTCCTAAAGACGGCGTAAATATCACGAAATCAGTATTAATTGTAGAACCATCTATGAATTGTACAACTACTTTTGCGTTTTCATTGCCTTGCCACAAAATCTTTTTGACGGTATTATTCAAAATCAATTTTTCGTAAAAGGGCAGTTCTTTACTTTCATCTGGGTAAGTTTTTATCAGAACGTCTAAAATTGTTTTGAAACCTTTTCCGTTCCAACAGAGAAAATTATTTCCTTCGCAGTCTTTGTAATCCGATAAAAAAGAGGGTTCTTCTAAAGTGAACGTGCCCTCAGATGAAAGGACGGCATTTTGGAACACTTTGTTAAATTGTCTCGCTGTTTCTAGAATTGTTTCGTTGTCTTTGTATCGCTTTGTTATTGCTGCGTTGTACCTGTAGAAAATAATGTAATTTGGGGATACAAACATGCAGGTGACTTCCTTAAATAACCCTATTTGTAACAAGTAGAACAAATATTTTTTACTTACTCCGGTATAAAATAGTCCGCCATCGTTAACCCTTCTTTAGATTCGTCTCCATCTACATCATAATAAATGTTATTAGTTCGTTCATCACATTCTCGTCTATCTGTTTCCCTTTTGAAGTGAAAGAACTTTTCATGGGATAACTCTTGTCGTCCTTCAAAACATCTAAATCTTTCACCAAAGAAAATACAATATTATCTTTTTCCCCTTGACACCATTCAGCCCCCAAATCAATAAAAGCATCCCCAAAGTGGACGCTGCGAATCCTTCCACCTATTCTGCCTTCAGCTTCCACTATTTTAATATTAGTAATATTGTTTTCTAAGAGTCTTATTGCCGCTGCTACGCCGGCTGGACCAGCCCCAACGATTACAACAAAGGGTTCATCATCACAGTTCACTCTTATTAAGAGCAATGATGAAAGTAGTAAGAGTGGTTTATGTAACATGTTTACACGCGATGAAGAACTCTATCTGTAATCGAAGTTCCTTAAAATGTCGGTTTTATACTGAGGTCGCGGCAAGGTCAATTTTTTAAATTTAAGTATTCAATAGATTACACATGTTGAACAAAATACATTTTGCCAAGATAAATGAGCCCATTTTTCCAGACAACAATAAATAAATACTTCATTTATGCAAAGTATCTATTAACTGTTTTATGCAGGGTTTTCATTCATATTTTGTATACCTACATACAAATGCTAAGAACTGATGGTAGAGCTGCCACAATATCGTAATGGTGACCCTTATTTCATCACACGCATTAATAAGTTGCTTTCTGGTTTCAATATGAGTCGCATAAACTAGTCCTTTAATAAAGAATTCCCAGAAAAAATCTAGGGCGTTCAGTCTGGGGATCGGGAAGGACATGCAACTGTGTCCTCCACGATCAATTCATTTTTCTGCGAAGCCGCTTTCCAACCAGTTCCTCACATTCCTCCCAAAATGTGCTGGGCAACCATTAAGTAAAAACTAAACCAATCTTCCCACACAGTAAAAACTCCAGAAAATTCGCATGTGTTGGTAAAAATGGGGTTCAAACAGAACAGAAAGTTCTGTATTATCCTGGGAAACTTTGGTTTGGGAAACGCCAAAAGCAGAAGCAGGCTCTTCTAGTCGGATTTCTATTAAATTCAAGCAAAATTGGCTGAAAAATTATGTCTTGGTGGATAATATCAAGCACAGATTGATGCAGATGTCGTCTTTGTGGAAACCTCCACCAATATACCCTCTGGGGGTTTCCGCGGAGTTTTCATTTGCGAACCGATATTGGACACTTTCAACAACAAATATTTAATTTTATATTGAAAACTTATCTTATCGACTTGTAACAAGGTCTTTTCACACTAAATTAGATGCTTTTCCATATTTTTGAATAAAAATATGAAAAATTACAGTTGTTTAAATTTTTTTGCTACTGCTCTACTCAACGTGGTTGACGATATAATTAGTGAAACAGACTGTGGCAAAGCTACTAACTGCCTTGGTAGTGCTGAATTATTCGAGGGCTTTCTGCGCCGTTAATCACGATATATTACTTTCTATCTTACATTACATTGGGTTTTCGGATGGTGCTGTCAGACTTGTGACAGATTATTTGGCTGGCAGGACACAATCTGTGGAAACGGTTATGGGACTATCAAGTTGTAGTGTCATCTCATGTGGAGTGCCGCAAGGTTCTGTTTTGGGTCCATTGCTGTACTCTAAATTTCAATAAACATGATTATTTTGCTTGCAAAAAGAGTAAAAAATATCAATAGTTGCATTTATTATTTATGATAGATTTATTATTTATTATTTATGATATTGCTTTGGATTAGCGTCAGGAACAACACGGTTTCTCAGCAGGAGAGTCAACAGTGACAACTTCTGATCCTTGCAGTAATTGCTAAAAAGGGGAAGGGTTCACACCCAGACGTTATTTACACAAGTTCCTGCTCTATCCAAAGTGTCTCAGGATTCTCATTTGGGGTCACTATTATTTGGTCGGTTTTCAACGACATCGGTAGGAGTTTCAAGTGTTGCAAGGCTCTCCTCTATGCTGATGATTTAAGATTTACCTGAAGACATCTCAGACTGTAGTGTCTGTGAGTACACTCTTCATCGTTTAAATAAAGTTTATGAAATATGAGATCTTTGTATATTATTGGATAGCCTTAAGCTGTTGTAACTCAGAATTCTACGATATCAATACTTGCTCCTTGAACACCTTACCTTGCCCTTGTTCAACCAGTTACTTGGTCTCCTTTCTAATAGATACTGATGTGGTTTTAAAATGTGCACTCGGGTCAGGTACCTACTGCCTCGCTAAAACAGAATCTTAATATATTGCCTGAGTGAGGAGATATCCTTCATCCACACATCGATGGGACACCCTGTATAAAGGAGAACAACACAACATGGAGGACGTTATGTTTAAGATAACAGAAAAACTTCCCCTGAATTTTTTCATGAATTCATTCTAAGCTTTTTGACCACACTGTATACAGGTTGTAATGACTGGTAGCTGTGATACCAGCAATGAAAACATCAAATAAATAGTGTTGCATGTACATAATATAATGAATACCTATAAATCTAATCTGGAGTAATTGAGCACGGAAAAGGGATACAGAGAGCATTTGTAGTAAGCGAACAAAATGAAAACGTCGCTTCTGCAACCGATTATCAAGAAACTCCTAATTCACGTCAGATACTTCGGAGTGTTGCCTTTGACTTTTTCGGCGGGAACTTTAGAAGCTCCTCTAATTTTATTCGTTTACTCAGTAGCAATTGTAATCATTTGTATCACAGTTGCCTCTTTTGAAATTTACGAACTGTTTAAAGAAAACGATTTTTTGCAAATATCGCATGAAATAATTCTCTGTTTTGTCTGTACTTGCATTATTATGATGAACAGCATTTATCGTGTCAGTATTAAAAGGGCGTTAAACAAATTGTTTATTATAGAGGAACAATTGTTAAACAAGCAGCCTTGGAAAACGACCTGTGAAAGAAACATAAAAAGACTTCTTTGCGCAACTCTACTGATAACAAGTCTGCATATTCCGTTTTCAGTTTTTATAGTTAAAAGAGGAATTATTAAATTTCTTTCTCATCAAATGATACTCATCGTTACTGGAGCTTTCTTTTATCAAGCTGCGACAATCTGTATTTTATTAAAGCAAATCGCGTATGAAATAAACATGGCAATTACAATTAATATAAACGATACTAAAATGGACAAGATTCAACTAAAAACTTTAGCAGCATGTCATACCGATTTATGCGATTGTATCGATGATATTAACAGCAGTTTGTCGGTGCAAATTTTCTTAAAAGTGACCGAAACAATGGTGCTTATAGTCACTGGCAGTTACACTGCACTACATGCTGTGAAATATGTCTCAACCGCAGATGACTGGCTTATGCACTTCAGCACACTTCTTTCGGTATTCTTATACAATATATTTTATATAATAGTATTGTTGACGTACTGCAAGGCTATTGCAGAAGAAGTAAGTACCTAATTTTTGATTTAAGATGTTGATACATGTATAATTAATTTTTATTTATTGCAGATTAGCGAATCGGGGATTTTATTACATAAGACGTTCAGTGAAGTGCGAGAGTTAAGAGATGCGGTAAATTTCTTAAGAACGAAAAAGTTTTATTCTAATAACGTTCGTGTTAATTCCAGTACGAAATGTTCTCTTTGCAACTCCTGAGTACAAAAGTTACATTCAACATATGGGGCATATTTCATTTAGACTATACTTACCTATTCGAGGTAACACAAACATACTGCTTCTGAAAATAATCCTTTTACGTATAGATTTCTTTTTCAGGCCGCTACCTTGATCGCAACCTATGTCATAATCATGATACAACTAAGTTAAACAAAAAATACTACAATTAATCATTTCTCTGCCAGTCTCAGATGTTCTTCTACAGCAGAAGTGCTCAGTATTTGAGAGTAAAAGCTCATAACTTTCTAAAATAATATGTAGTAATCCAAATGCATTTCTGGTATGACCAGAAGTTGTATTCACTTTCAGCACCCAGTCTATATTTTAATGCCATCCGATTCTACTACGGAATCGCTTTTTAGTAATATGTCATAAGTTGCTACTTGGACTAAATATGGCGATGAAATGACACATTTTCTTATGAAGGAAGTTGGCCATGATGTGATTGATAGTATTTAAATAAGTCATGTCCGAGGGCACGCCCATGAGATGCTGTTTTAAAGTAATAAAAATTTGCTATGAAATGATTCGGATCGAATGTTGTTTTCATAGCGTACTTGCATAAATTGAAACTGACACTTTTTTTTATCATATTTTGAAAATATGTGTTAAGTTTATCGTGACCGTATAAAATGATACTATTTTGTGTAGTAATAAGAATATAATTTCATTTTTAGTTTCAAATCGCGGAGCACGCGCTTGTGGGCCATTTGGCCTTGAGCAGTCGTATTGACGTTGACGTCACATAATGTAGCTGTTGTCACAATCACAACCTGACGTGCTACTTTTACCTATTGCCAACATTTCGCGTCTGTTGTCCCTAGTCGCCTAACTGTATCATACTTGTTATCAGCGCTTCAATTTGATGAGCAGTATCAATCTTTTATTAATGCAAAGTTAAACGCAGTAGGAATAAATTAAGAAGAAGAATAAACTGATTATTAGTGTATTTCAGAATCATTAGTACATTTTAATTTTTCACCGTGGCTGCCCTGAGCCCTGCCCAGTGTTGCCAGACTGTTACAATTGTTTGCAACAGAACTGTTACGATTTGAATTTCCGGACATTTTTTTCTGAAAATTTCGTAATTACTAGACGGTAGCATTCCTCACCAGCACCAAACGATACTGAATTGAATACATTTTTACTGTGTTGCCAACATTATCGAAAAAAAGTCGAAAAACGCGTAAAAAAATAATAAAATGTTTCCTGGAACAGTTGGATAAAAAATAATATGTGCGATTGGAGCTTAAGAACACGGAGGGTTTTTATGAAAAGTGATCGATATTATATTTTTTTTCCCTTTGTAACCTCATCCAGGGACATACTGTATAAAAATTTTGTCCAAATCTAACTAAATAATTGCTAAAAGATACTTCACACAATCTACTGCATGTTGGACGAGTCCAATTTTGTACCCAAATTGCTTTTACTTGGAAACCTAAACAACCCGGATCCTTTACTAGAACAATTTGAACAGTTTGAAGCCCAACAACAAACTATTTTTAAGATAGAATGTAAATGAAAACTGGAAAGCAACATGCACTAGGCCTGTCAAAAATGAGAACCAAAATGGCGACCGAGTATGCCTACTTTTTAGAGAGAACTCTACTACGTAGGTGTGTTACGTTTACACCAGATTTATTACGTTTTTACGTTGCGGTGAGTTACGGAACAAGTAAATCTTCTGGCAACACTGGTCCTGTCATACAGTGACAGTTATAGGTTAGGTAAGCACAGAATTGACAGCTGGAGGGCACACATTTGTTTGTTTTAAAGCTTATTGGAGGGAAGAAGAGGATGAATAACAAAGCAGATGTTTGTGTTACCATTTGGCAGCAAAGAAGGGGCGTAACTTAAGAGCCAAGTATCCGATCGCCTACATCAAGATTTTTTAGGGACGTAAGACGAGGTATGCTCCGAAGGCGGAGCCACGGTCAAAAACACGTGGCTCGGAAGCTCTTCCAGGGTCGCACTCTGGCTTCCCTTAGCAAAGCTTTAATTTCAATTTGTATTGCAGCTTGTATAGGTCTGAATCTGGTTCGGTTTGACGTTTGAAGGGACTATGCAATTGGATTTTTGTCTGTACAGGGTGTCTTATTTTCGTTGTGATTTAGGGGTTTCTCATAGAAGCAACAGAGATAGAGCCTTGGGATTTTCGCAAACATGAGCTATTTTCTTGAGTATAATATAATGCCGAAACCAGAATTTGGATATCGTTTTTAATTTTCGATAAAAAAAAATAATATTGATTTTTATCGATTTTCAAAAATTCTCTCCAATTCTTTTTGTGCTAAGCAGACTAAAACTGTTAAGATTGATTCCTACAGAACTTTTTGATTTAGGGCTTGGTTTACGAGATGTTGCAACTCATTTGACTATGAGTGTTGTTAATCCACTCGCTGTTTAAGTCTCCCAATTTTTCTAAGGTGACGAACTAAGCTCGAGAAAAATGTCCTTGGATGCATATGTTCCTGCATAACGTCTAAGCTTCAGAAAAATGCCCTTGGATGGTACCGATTCGGTCACATTCCTGCATAACGTCTAACAGCCAAATTAGCATTGGAAAGAAAGACGGGTAGGTGTTAAGTTGCCAAAATAATTATTAATAAAAGAGGTACCATCCAAGGGCATTTTTTGAAGCTTAGATGTTATGCAGGAACCATAGGAACCATAGACGTGTGCAGGGAAAAGTTTGGGGGTCAATGGGTATTACAACCCCCCCCTTTCTTTCGTTCGCGCATCGATTTTTTTTATCAAAGTTACAGAAACATTTTATCGGTATATGAGAAAATGCTGTAGAAAATTTCAACGGAATATCTTAAAAAGCAAAGGAGTTATTCATAAAAATAGTTTTTTAAATTTTAACTTTAACACCCTGTATCTTGAAAGAAAGAAGCCTAAATGAAAAATGGCATAAGGAAAGTCCCATTATTTTCGGCCAGATAACCTGTGGTTAACGGCGTGACCTACTTTTTTGTAACACCCTGTATATGCTACGGGCATAGTGGGAAAGTAGGGCAATGCTGACGGTGCCCGGGCAATGCAAACAATGACCGTTCATGCTGTCCGGTCAGGTCTTGTAAGGTCAGGTCACATTGCCCAGGCATGCTAACATCGGCCGATTCGTCACTAGGCCCGTAACAAATACAGGGTGATTTATACCAGGGGGCGAAAAATTAAAATTAGGGTTCAGAGCCACAATTTAAGTGAAAAATGTCATATGAAGGTGTGTCCGGAAATGATTCGTTTAAAATTTATGCTCGTCCAAACATGGAGTCTATCATGTTTGGTTGAAACAATAAGGGATGATTAGAAAATAGCAATAGAGAAGTATTAGAAAGAGTTGGGGAAAAGCGAAAGGTATGGAAAACAATAAAGAGTAGGAGAGATAGGATGGTAGGACACCTTCTAAGACACGAAGGAATAGTTCGTGACATACTAGAGTCAGAGATAGGAATAAAAAGAGGTAGGGGTAGGCCTAGATTAGACTACTGCTCTCAAATAGTTAGGGATGTAGGATGTTCTACTTTTAGGGAAATGCGTAGGTTAGCTCAGGATAGAAAAGAATGGAGGTACGCGTCCAACCAGTCTTCGGACTGAGAACCTTATGATGATAGAAAATATCTCTTCGAACCTTTCGAAGCTTCCTTATTAGTATAATAGGTGTACCAAAATTCATTTTTATGTCTTTCTCAAAAGTTGGGAAAAAATTAGAAACCTAATAATAGCCTCCATCTTTGGACGAGCATAACCTTTATACGAAGTATTTTCGGACATACCTTCATATGACATTTTTTTACTTCATTTGTGGCTCTGAACCATAATTTTAATTTTTCGCCCCCCGGTATAAATCACCCTGTATATGTATAATAAAGCGAAAGAATATTTCAAGAACTGAGCATTCCGTATTTGTCAGAAACTCCGGACGGTCTTATAAGAGATCAAGGTGTTGAAGGTTGTTGAAGGTTGTTGAAGTTTATGCCCAAAGTTCTTGTAATCTAACCCGGGAAGAAGGTATCGAGAAAAGGAAAATCATATTTTGGAATCGAAACGGGAAGATAAATAAGAATCACAATTACTTTTACCAAATTCAGGGACAAATGCAAATTACAAAAGGAGGGTATTGTATCTTTACAGTCTGGACACCCAAAGGCATAAAATATGAAACGGCTATGAGAGACAATGAATTTTGGAAAATGAAAATGGAAAATCAACTTGTAAACTTTTATACGAATGTGTTACCAGAATTAAATGATAGTAGAAAAAGTAGGAATATACCTCTACGATGAATGTTGAAAGCCACGCTATTAGAACTCGGTCGAAATTAGCATTTTTAGTTTGTTCAGAGTTACATTACCTAAATACTTGTTATTTATGAGGATCATTCCATTATAACCCGGAATTACTATATTGCAGATAAATTACTTGCAATCTTGAAAATATTTGCTCAGGTCTACTTTTGGATCAATTTACAAATAAATTATAATAAAATCCCCGCTCGTGTCAGAACAACCCTCGTATCGGAAAAAATTTACTGGGTTTTCATTCAGAAATTTTAAGTTGTTGTAATTTGGTTATAAAGAGAACATTATTTAAGGTGAAATTTGAATTATTTTATATCTTGATGTTCATTACTTTCAATAACAAACGTGTTCAAATTGTGTAAATTTACTTTCAGATAAAATCGACTCTAAATTGAACAAAATTATAATAAAAATGTGGGATATGGCAGAGCGCTGCAATTAAGCACAAATACATTAATTCGCAAGACCAAAATTCTATGTTCGCGTATATACGATTAAAATATGTAATGTATGGCGATACAATTATTGAAGTGGGCCCCATACAAAAATCACTGAGTTCGTACTAGCAGTTTACCAAGTGTTGCGCGATGAACAAGAAGAGGGCGTTACAACGCAGGGCATTAAATCGCGTTTGCAAGGGCAGCTCTCTTTACAAATTACTTCCTTATTTATGAACCGATTTTGAAATTGTTTGTTTTATTTCAAAGAAGAAACTTGTGGAAATCGGCCTCTCATCTCGGATTTTTAAAAGAGTAATTTTTTAGTAAATTATAAGTACACAAAATTAGGGTATATTTGGAGCCGAAAAAGACACACTTCTATTATTTTTTTTAGAAATCGCCGATGAGACGACTCTTAAGAAATGTTTTCTGTATATGCTTGCAAAATTAGAAAGCAAAATATTAATAAATAACCGTACAGTTTGTAAAGGCGGGAACGTCTGAATCGCTCGAAAATGCAGCAGGGAGACTTGGCTCTTAAACTTAGTCGCTTTACGCCGAGAATTGGATGAAAATTCTTAAAATGATACGACTGGTTGCACTATTGCAGACGTTGTTTCGTTATTTTGAGTTAAATTACATGAACTCTAAACATCACCACTTTGTTTAGCACCAAATCTGTTCAAATTTTGGTAACACTCACGTGCATAACGTTGTTTATCCATGCTCTGCCCTCCAACAGAAAATGGCGGCCTGTCAAAATCAGGCCATTCTAAAACAGTCACCGTATAGTTTCAATAGTTCACACATGGTGCCGTAAGCATATTTAGCGGGAAATATTTTTCCCCCATAATTTGAATTTTACAGGGCTCAAAGAAAAATTACTTTGGGAATTTCTGACCTCTCAAAGATTATAATTTCGCAAAATCCCAAATTCATGCAAGTACCCAATTGTTTTCATGATACGGCATGGCCAACTTGCTTCATTAGAAAATGTGTAATTTTGACGCCATATTTAGTCCAAATATTAACTTATGACACTTGATTGAAAAGCAAATTTGTAGCAGAATTGGAAGACGCTAAAATTAAATTGGTTGTTATTTAAAATAAGAAAGTTATGCAATTTCCAGTTGTACCGGAAGTGAATTTGTGTACTGGTTTCAGTTTTCTCACTTTTAAAATAACAATACACTGTGTTCACTATTTCCTGTGTTTGACTACGTAAAACACCTTTCCGTTCGCAACCCGCCGTCTTACCTTTTCAAAAGTTCACCGGTAACTAAAAATTTTACCTGCACCGCACTGGTACTGCAAGACATTTTATTGCATCCGTAAAGTATGCTAATGCGGGAGGCCTCTGTTCACCAACTTAAATCTGTTATACTATATGAAGTTCACATTTTTCTAGACCATATTTCCCCACGATGGGCCATCAATCCCCTCCCCTTGGTTTTATTTTTACTACTTATGGACCTCTTTCAAAACTGCGTCGAGTTCTTCCAAAGCTAGCCCTACTTCTTCTTATTCGCCGTTTTCTTTCTTGTTGCCCGTAACGTATCATAGGATAACATAAATTAATCTAAACCCAATTTGTTGTGTGAGAAGTTAAACAAATCGTGACCAATTATAAGTATATTCAAAATATGATAAAAAAATATAATACTTTCATTTCATATCATTTCCTTTTGAAGGTAAAAACAATGTGAAAGGAAGGGTCGTAATTATCCATAGTTTCTCTAAAAAGTTGAGCATGTTGCCAAGCCACATTCCCCTTTCCCCCCTTTAACTGCACATCAAGCACCAGACCCGAAGAGCCCGAAAATGCGGTCGTTATGATCCGCTCTTGAGCTACAAAAACAGTTTGAAATAAGCACGAAATAATTCCCAAATTGTTAAGAAAAAATCGCTTTCACTCGGTAAAATATTTCATTTGTCTTGAATAATTTCAGATTCATATAAATCTTCTACATATAGATAACAGTTTCCTATACACTTACCTACAAATACTTTCCTACTCTCATTAGACATTGTCACAATTACAGCACCATTTTCGTAGAGTTTAGTCTTAAAAATCAAATCAACTTTGTCAATAACGATATTAGAGTCGGTGACAGAAAATTTCCACTTAACAGTTCCCTCCGAAGTCTTTTCTAAAAATATTCCAAGCAATAACATTTATGTCGAACCTGCAAGCATGACGAATGCAAATTTCCACAACCTTGCGTGTGTTCTTCACATAAACATAAATGCATCTTTAGTAAGCAGAAGTAATGCAATACAGCAAGACTACGAAAATGATTAGGGAAATATAATAGGGCAATATATACTAATAACTGTCAACTAAAAGTCCTACTAAAGTTTAATTTGGGCTAAACAGGGATGAAAAGACAGTCAGACGGGCGCCAAAACCAATTCATTAGACGGGTGATTGAAAGGACCATTGTCACGGAAGAGAACTGGCAATTGAACGGAGTGTTTCGCAGAAAAACAAGCGGCCATGTTTGCCATGACAACGGTGTAATCCGAGGTTATAAATACTCACCCTTTCTCGCCAAATAAACCATTTTCCAATCCCGTTCCTCTTTCCGAAATACGCCACTATGTTCAAAAACCCCAGATTGCCAACCATTTTTAGTCTGTATGACTTTAGAAGCAGAAATCAATTCGTACAAATCTAAAGCAGAAGAATATCGTAAAGTTACAGAGGTCAAGTCATTAGGTCTTGCATTCTTTAGCAGCCACATATGAGAGGAATGTTGAGTGCTTTCTTGGGTCTCTCCCCTCGACAGTCTCCACCCTAACGAGCCAGATATGCGCCCTTGCATCTCAGCATCTTGCGGTGTCCTATAAAACAGAATTAGAAAAAAAAAGATCTACTATTTCACTCACTTTTCTGTCATCAGTTCAACCAATTCCATAGCAACCCTTCTGGCTAAGTACTTTTTTCGCCCTTCACTCAAATCCTTCTGCCTATTTATTCTTAATTTCACAATAGCATCAACTAATTCTAACTCGGAACAATTATTCCTTCTTCGGAGAACTTCTCCGTGATCACTCGAGTATCTCCAAGTAACATCTTGCACGTCATCGCAAGAATAAGCTATGACATAAGACAGTTTCTTTCCCCACCCTGACTCGTATATGAGGGGCGTGTCGCAGGCATTTTCACACGGATCGCAATGCAACCACCGTTCTTGTGCAAACGAATACACCTGGAATTATTATGCTATCTCATCCTCTGATGTGAAGCTAGAATAAATTACCTCGGTCCAAACATGATCGGTCTCATCTACAACGTGTCGGGTATCCCAACGAAGAGCCCGACAAAACAGAGTGAAAACGTTGGCCCATTCACCACAACGGCCGCTTCTTGTCTCCATAAGAATGTTCAGGTCGTTGTACCGTGGGAAAGGAGTAAGAACTTGACAGGAATCACATAAATGCATCTAATAACAACAGCAAAGAGTCGATTAAGAGCTTGTACTGGGTGCCCCGTTATCGTTAGTCATGAGATTGATTTAAATTTTACATTTCACTTTTAAATTTTCTTTTAAAATTTATTTTTAGACTATTTATTAACAAACACAAAGGTGAGACAGTCAAACCGCAAATATTTTATTTTGCCCCCTGCTCTAACCATGTCCGTTATTTATTGAATTAAAAAATGACAGATTGAACACAAGATGCAAATGTTGGCAAGGCAAACGACAAGGAAAAATTCTAGTAAAGGAGACATACCTCTACTCGATTGGTATAAAGGAGAAGTTTAGGATCATCGCTCATATGCGACATATGGGTCTTCCCGCCACATTTATAACAATTTGGACTGTCCACCCATTTAAAGAAATTGTTCTTAAACCACGACAACAATTCTAAAATTATGAAATCCTGCAACGATACTTGTGGATCGTCTAGGTCTCCTGAAAAATTAAAGTGGTATGTGTTTGTCTGCTCAGCAGTGTTTAATATACCTTTTTTAACTTTCGCCTGAAGGGCGCGCAAATGTTTCTGTGCCTCAACTTCAAATTGGTGTAAAGGAATCAATTTCCTTGCCCTCTCTTGTAATTCTTCATTCTCGTATATCAAAATTCCATGAAACCGAAGTTCTATTTGTTTTAAAAATGGATGGATAAATATCTACAAAAAAATCAATATGTACATTACATTAAAACATTATTAAAAATTGATACACGCTATTAGTGTATATTTGAGCGAGTTATTCCCCAAAATGCTTTCTCCGAAAAGCTTAGCAAGTTCTGCATCTCCTATCATCTTTGTTTCTTCGATTATGGGAATATTTCCGATTATCATTGTTAAACGAAACGGTGAAAAACATTTTAAAATGTGGCGATACTTACATATGACAACTATAATCATTTTGTTATTTTTCACCTCGCTACTTGTAATTTCAACGGTCGACAGAAACGATCAAGTTGTAACACGAGGTTATTACAAAACTAGCAAAGTCTCAAGTTTCGGTGTTATTTACGAACTAGTGGGTGGAATTGTAATAGTGTATACCATATACGCGAGGAGCTTATTCAAAACTCCGGAAGTTTACAAATTGGCAGATTCTATTTCAAAAATTGATCTGCAACTGGTCAGAATGGGTCAAAAATTAAGACATAAATATGAAATGTTTTACCAAACAGCATTACTGCTCAAGGGCTTACTGCTAATAGTAACTATAGCAAGTCTACAACGCTACAACATTCATTTCGAAAAACTGCCACAGATAAGCTTAAAAATGTGGATTATTTTCATATTACCATTAGTTGTATTGTACGTGATGATATGCCAGTTTAGTTTCCTTGTTTTAATCATAAGCGATCGATTTAAACAGCTCAATTTGAAACTTAAAACGATCAGAAAAGAATTTTATTCGAGTAAGTAAACGTGTATTTTAAAAAAATGTGTCATTAAGATGGAATCATTTTAATTCTGATTCCAGATTCTCGTAATAACATTTTTATGTACGACGACAGGATATTACAAAGAATAAACCTTATTTTACATCTGCATGATCAACTTTGCGATTTATCCGACTTGGCGAATCAAATTTACTGTGTACCATTATTTCCAAGCATGATCAATCAATTTGGTATAACTCTCTTCGCTCTTTTTTACTTTTACTGGATGGTAAAAAATACAAAATCATAGTATGATGTTTCAGTTTTTTTAAATACTTGTTCATTAATTTTAGTACAACTTGAGACCTATCTCTGCTATCTGTTGGTGTGGCTGGAGTATTTTGAAAATCATTGAAATGCTACAAGTTATAAGAGCTTGCCAAAGAGCCTCAGAAGAGGTACTATAAGCATAATAAACAAAAAACTTGATAATGTAAAAATAATTCTACTTATTGCAGTCTAAATTTACCGCCAAAGAAGTGCACAAGTTATTACTACAAAAATGGAACGACAATGTCCAAACAAAGGTGATACACGATTCAAAATTATTCATAAAAAATTAACGGGGTATAATTTTCAGTTGTCCATTTTCTCGCAACAGCTCAAACATAGACACGCAACATTCACTCTTTGTGGATTATTCACAATTGATGCAACTCTCATATTTACTGTAAGTATTTGAATAAAAATAAAAAACATAATGTATAACGACAAATACTAAAAAAAATTCCTAAATTCTGAGGATAATACTGTTTTAGATGGTAGGAGCAGCATCTACATTTATAGTGATCATGATACAATTTCAAGAAACGGGAAATTCAAAAATCTGTTAATTAGATGCACGCCCAAAATTACATCATACTTACATAATTACATGGAGGCAGTACGACCCTCTTTATGGGTTTATTTAATTCTTCTGAAGACTCTGCATCAATCTGCAAGTTAATAAATTATGTATGAATTACATAAAATATTAAAAACCAGTGTAGTAAATAATATTATGTTTGAAGTTCAAATAAAATAACAATTCGACAAATTTTACATGACAATTAAGAAAGCGTATATCAGATAAGTACGAGGTGGTGTGGGGAGTACCGCAGGGATCAGTTTTAGGACCTCTATTGTTCCTGCTTTACATAAATGACATTGTGATGTGCTTTAAGCAGGACACTATGTATTATCAACTTGTTTGTTGGTGAATACAAATATCTGAATACCTTCGGGCTGCAGCGAGCCCATTAAAATTGGTTTGAGCAAAAACACAAATCATATCTCTCATATCACTATTCGAAAAGTCATTATGACTCGGCATTTTTTAATACTTTTGATAAATTTATGGAGAAAGTTAATGAAAAAGCTATTGGGTTAGCACTGAACACTTTAAAACTAATGTCATATTACTATCGACTGTCTGTTTGTAAAACGTAGCTATCTAGATAATATTTCGTTTAATGCGGAACGGCCTATTAGAACAAATTTGGAATTTAAACACTATCTGCATTAAGTCGTTTTTTTCTTGAAAATGGGCTGGAATATCAAAATGAGACAAGAATACATTTATTATTTAAAAAAGGTTGGTCTTTCAGATTTTGGAGCCGATTTGACGTTATATGTACACGGTAAAAAGTTATTTATATTTTATTTCTTTTTATTACACTGCTCTGGGAAATAAATTGCTGAACCTCGTATGTAATTCAAATATAAGTTAATCAAATTTTGGCTCTTATCTCTTTCCTGACTGAACACGCAAGACCTCAAATATTTATTAGATATCACTTTAGATAGATCCAGAATGATAAGAAAATTGGTACTGACACTTATCTTGTAAAATGAATAATTGATTTAGTACTTTCATATTTCTTTAAGAGGAATTCGGCATTATTAATAATTCAGTATAAAACAGTAACTTAAATTTACTAATTACTTTTGGGTAGTCGCTGGTATGACCAATATAAAATTAAATTACTTACTTCAACTTCTGCCGAGGTTTCACAGGAATGTACCGCTTGATTCTGACTTTTTTCTTTACTTTCAATACTTGGACTATTTAAAAGAGCTTCTCGGACCAACTTTAGACCCGATATCTCTAAATCATTCACTTGTCTAGGTATCGATAAACTAGTTTCATTCTGTAAAAAAAAGAACATTCGTTATACCTAATTAATACCTACATAACTTCTCATTTTACACACTTCAATAAAGCCCATTAACTTTAGGCATTCACGGCCCCCATTTACTGCCAAAATCTTCGTAGAAATAGTAACATTGCTCTTGTTCAAATTTCTAATTTTTAGGTTAGAAGGGTCTTTAATTATATTATCTGCTATTGTCACTAAAAGTCTCAACGCTTCTTCATAAATAGGTTTTGTATTTGATTTTAATTGTTCTATACAGCTATTCAACGGCATCTTATTCGATTAACGAACTGATAACACCATAATGACATAAACTTTTCGTGCTGTTGACAGCTGTCATTCTCTCCCTCTCCAACCTTAGCCACTGCCACTAAGGAAGCAGTAAATGCTAAAATATGTTCCACAAAAGGAAAAATGCTAATGAAAGGAATCGATAACACTCCGCTTGGCCAAAGCCTGAAAATGCGATTCGTGGATGGCCGGTACTCACGGTATAATGTAATATTATATTATTTTAATCAACTATTTAAAACAGTCTGTTTTGGCTCTGTAATTTTATAGTCTTTACCTGTCATCTGCAACTTGTATCGCATTAGAGTTCTGCGCATGTCCAAGGAATTTACGGAATCTGAGCATCAGCAAACTTTAAGCCCTTAATATAAAAATATTCCAACTGGAAATTATAATAAAAAATAGTAAAATATATAATGATTTATTATTAGAAAATAACGCATAAATATGAAATATAATAATAATAATAATAATAATAAAATAGCTTTTATAAAATAAAACGACATTAAGATTTTTTCTCTCGAATGCAAAAGTAATGCGTCTGGGGCAATCTGGGGTATTCCGCTCCTGGGCAATAAATCTTCACGTTCATGTCAAAAACGCCTTTAGCTTTCGCCCTCTTCAGCTCAATTTGTTTCCCCGTGGCGAAAATAAATCTTCTGGGTGCCAATTCCACGGGACACTTTAAATTTATCGTCACGTGAACACCCAAATAAGGTACATTGTAAGTCGTAACTACTGACGATTCAGTACCATCCATTTCTTCCATGGCATCTTCAAATTCGTCATTTTCGTCGTCTTCATTTTTAAATTTTCTTCTATATGCAGCTAGAAATACTAAAATGTGAAATCGGAAAAGATTTTTAGAAGAAACAGTGTTACCATCATTCATCACACCATAAAAATAAAATTTACCGGTACCATCACCGTAACCGGTGTAAACAGAAGAATGTGGTCTAGGGATTATTTGTTGGGTATCGTTAGAAAGCAAAGAAATCTCTCTTTGGTACTGATTTTGCGTCATATGCATCTCAGAGTGGGCTATCACCAACCTACGTAATCTCATATACATATATTTTTGTTCCTCCTCCCAACTCATTTCTCTTTCTCTTGTCTTTGGTACATCTAACGCGACAAACCAAGTGTTTTTAAAGTAATAAGACATCTGGAATTTAATTTTTAATTTAAACTTCCACAACAAAAAATTTATCACACATAACCCTTGTACTCTCACTTCTATCGCTTTGAACTCACTAGACTCCAGTGTTGCCAGAACTACGGATGAATCCGTAGATCTACGGATTTCAGGTATACTCTACGGACCTACGGTTTTTTTACAATAATACGGATTTTTCGTCAGGAACAATTCAACATATTATACAATAAAACAAAGTACCTATTCTACTTCAGTATAAATAAATCTTCGAAAATTACTGACATCGACTGGCGCCCTCAGCCGGCATTGCAACCACGAAGAAAGCGCGGGGGGGGCGGATGGCACTTTATGACGTGATGCGCCGATGTGGGATATAGGGCTCTCTAAGAACCTTACGCCAGGCCCGCTGCGTGTGGAGAGGTGGTCAGCTCAGCGTAGAGCTCTACGCTGGTCAGCTGATCTGGATCAGGTGACCCATGACCGTTACGAACAACTGGCAAGTCGCAACATTCCGGCTGCGTCGCAACGCAAGTACGTGCACCCAAGTACTTAGCATAGCAGTTGTTTAAACGAATGAAAAACATTTACGATTAATCCCATTTTAAACATTTGACTTTTTTAAATTAAGAATTTACATATTTTTTATTTTATTTTTAAGTACTTACCTTTTCCTGTAATACTGGATACTGAAGAATTTTTATTTTTTTTTATTTTGAGAATGTTTATTTTTGTTGTTTTATTGTATATTTAATTCCAATAAATATTTAATACATAAATACGGATTTGTTTGTTCATCTACGGATATTTCAACAGACGTAATACGGATATTATATTTTTCGATCTGGCAACACTGCTAGACTCATTCACGCCATGTTTAATGCGCTACGTTCGTTTACGAACTTTTCATTCCCATCAATCACTGCTAAAAATCGTTCTGCGTACATTACATACGTTTACCTGAGTTTTATAAGTATTGCCAGAATGTTTTTCTAGTATTATATCCTTAGTGACACACGATGCACAGTCCAAAATATCTACAATCTTTGCTCCAGTTACAAAAACGTTATTGGCCAGCAATTCTGATTTCCCTTCAAAATAATTACAAAATCTTTTTACCAAAATTATGATTCTATCGATATCCGCCGGGAAAATTTTCTACAAAATTTATAGGTATATAAAATTTGTAGTTTGCTGAAAAAAATGTCTTTACATATACTGTATTATGCAATAAACAATGACTTTGTGGATCTCTTTGAAAATCCACAATGAAGTTCGAGTAGTAATCTAAAACTTCCCCGCCATACATGCATAGATTTGAACATTTTGTCCAGTAAACATGCCGCCATATTGTAGCAATTATTAACGAATGCTAAAATGTTTAAATTTGTAAAAACATCCCTAGAAGATTCCCTTAATTTAAAGTACGTAAAATATAAGAAATTCCAATATATTTAATAACTTGCAAACAGATCTGATTTCTAATTCTCCTTGCGAAACGTCCAAAGAGTCATAAGTTACGTTTCTTAGTTGTTGTAATTTGTCCTTTAGACTGCTACAATAGCGATTTAAAATATCTTCTGATAACGTTTTGAATCTTCTGTTGACCAATCGTAGATTTGAACCTTAAAAACAAGAGTTCTGATTGTGCTCATAGAAATATAATGCCGATATAGATTGTGTAATATGAAGTTGATTACAAACCGACCTATTTCTTTGTAGCTGATATATTTGAATATGTTCATTAAAACTTCAGTTGGCATGCACATTATAGGTGATTTTCTTCTAAAATAACCATCAGTGTAATACTCTGGGAAACTTTCTTTGTCTTCATTATTTAATCTCCTTCTTTTTGGTCTTAAATTGTATCCACGTTCACTTTGCTCAGCTGAAATACTTGTTTCGCCTTCTGTGTTGTCGTCGCATATACCAAACATATTAGTTTAAAAATTATGTTGAGGTGTATAAAATATTTTAGACGTAAAAAATTTTTAAAATGAAATTTGAAATGTCAAGTTGAAAACAATAATTTTTATAAGCCGTCTACGTAAAGAAAGTATCTGTTTTTGTATTTACACGATCGCTCAAGTAGGAAAAACTAAAATTTTTCTTCATAACGAATCTGAGAGTTACATTTTTGTGGTGCATATAGGAAGATTGTATCAAAATATGCGAGTTGTATAATTCCAAAGAAGGAAGTAAAAGTATCAGAAAGCAAAAAAATCAATCTGGCAATCGAAGTTAGTATAGATAAGCTTTGCTGGTTCTGGCACAAAATCCTATGTTACTTCTTATACTTGGTTTAGTATAGATAATGGTTCGACACTCCGAGAACCGATTTTCGTCGCCTTCTGCGCATGTGGACAAACTTGTTGACAACCTCTGTAGTCAGGAGTGTCTGATTCTTTTCGATTTGTAACACTGCCAATATGTCAATTTAGCAACGTCAGATGATTGTCATTAAATAAATTTCAGGATTTAATGCCCAAGTTTTTCATTAATATAAAGTGTTTGAACACGAAAGTGTTCTTGTATGAACTATTTTGGTTTTTACGTAATGCACAAATAGGTGTCAACTGCTAAACGGCTAATTTCCAGATCGGATTTCCAGCTTTCTTGAAGTTTCAATTTTAAAGTTTATGATCTGGTCACAAATTTTCAATTTTTATTCCAAATACTATTTAAATTGTAATTTACGCTTTCAGGTATGTTATTCGTTTGATTTTCCCATAATTTATTCTCACATTGAAGCAAAACAACATACAAATTCAACCAAAAATTTTGATCTTCCACAAAGTTTGACAGCAAATTCCTACTATGCTGTTGCTACGAACAAATAATGCTCGTAGGGTCGTTGACGGCTGACGGTAACCGGCAATTTTAGAAAAATTCAGTAGTTCGCGACAAAACACCCCAGAGTTCCACATACTGACGTCAGTATGTCCCATACCAGTGGCCCCCAAAAGCTGCGTAATGGCCAACCAGGTTTTATACTAAACCAAGCTTCTTATATGTACTTCATTTTGCAATTCAAGGTCATCGCATGACGTTAACGGATAAGTACCTGCAGACGGGTGACGCCGTAAGTATTGCTATCTTCAGACCAGTCGATAAGGTATATTATAGAAATAAACATGGTTTCTGCAACTACTGTGTATGATAGTGAGCGTGTTTACCTTTTTTGGTAACACGATCAACTGCCTGACGCTACCTCTGTTTGTTTGTGCTATCTGTCCTGCCTGCTTTTCTTGTTTTACCCGCTTTGTGGGTGTTGCACTGATGGTACAGGCATCAGAGATGCATATCGGTTGTTTTCGCACACATCGCGGCTGTTGACACAGGCATAGGTCCTGAAGTAAGCCTGATGACGTCACGCGCTGAAGGAGTCTACATTAACGCCTGGTCGGAAGGTAGCAATACAACAGCATAGGTCTAAAGTTAACTGATGAAGTCACGCGATAACCTTGGATTGCAAAATGAAGCTCCATAAGATATAACATGGGATTTTGCATCAGAGCCGGTATAGCTTAACTACTAAATCATTTGACTATACTCGGATATTATCTGTCACTTATTACAATCATTTGACCATGGCCATTTATTATTTAGCTATAGTTAGATGACAACTTACAATAAATATTTAACAATTAGCATCCAACTATAGTCAATTACAAAAACTTGTGTGGCCCTATAACGCTTTCGTAGTTTTATAACTAATTTCATATTACACAATCTCTGCCAAAATTATATTTTTATGATTGCTAACCACGGCTCAGACTACGGCATTTTTTCATTATGTGTCTGTAGCAAATTTCAAATGGTCCTTAGTTTTTCGATCCGCTTCTCCTATCGTCAAAATTTCGCACCTGTACATTGCCGTATACTCCATACTGAAGTGAATCGCAGTCTACTGAACTGGTGTATATTTGGTTGCATAAGCAAGCTTTCGGAATGCACATTGGGTTGCCTGATTCGTTTCGTTACATAAATAGCCAAAAACGAATACTTTTTGTATCTCAATAGATAGTACTAAACACTTTGTGTTTATGATAAATGCAGGTGGTAACCAATCTGGTTTTGTATCAAACTGATTAACGATAACTTAATAATACTTTCGCTGAACAGGTAGATAGGTAGGTGAGCAGAAATCTGCAAGGGAGGGGTAGGGTTCGTTACAATACATAAGTTTTTAAGAGTCTCTTCAGAGTTTTTATATTAATTTATATTTACCTTTCCTGCGATCATAGAACTATAATATTGCTATAGACTGTGTGGTATGAAGTTAGTAGGGTCCCTGTATTTAGAGAGTACCGCAATCAATAGCTCCCCTATGTTTCAGAACTGTGAGTAAATATGGCGGACTGCCGTGTCAGCAGCAAAATGTCATTCTGACGTTCCGCCACAATTCAAATTTGGCGGCTGTTATTGTGAGTAAATATGGCGGAGATTGCGGTACTCTCTAAATATAGGGACCCTAGAAGTTAGTTATAAGCCGCGCCATTTATTTGTAACTAGATATTTTAAGCGGATATAGCGAACCGTGGACACACGAAATATGTTTTTAAAAGTTTTGAGCAGGCTTGCAGTCTGCGCCGCCCAGAGCTGGCAGCACACTTCCAGAGTATCCAGAAATAAAGGAGAGTTGTATTGGGACATGCGCAGTTATGGATTTTATTATGTAATTCACAGTTTCTTGGCTTCTGACCTCCTCTAACTTCAGCTTTAATGCAGTGGCGTACGACACCGAATATTTTTATTTTAGGAAACAGCAAAAATGAATAAATTGTTCAAAACAGAGACAAATGGATTCGAAATCACTATTTAATACAATATCACGTAATAATTAATTCGTTTTATTTCACACATAATATTTCCTTTTGCTTAAAATAATGATTCTAATGTAGATATTATTTCTCAACACACTCGCACTGAATTTGCTGTAAAGCACATTTAATTACTTCTGTAATACCAGCAGCTAATTCTGCAGCCGAATACGGCTGATCTAAAGGAGGAACATGAATAAACATGGTTCGATCCTTGTTAATTTTTAAAGACGAATAATAAATAAATTCACATAAGTATCTAAAAATGAAGACAAATTTAGGTTTGCCTGGTAAAAAGGGAAAGATCTGTTACCTTCCGGCATTTGTGGAAACGCAAGCTTTTATTTCGCAGTTCTTATTAATAAAATCACAGATAGAGTCAACATCAAGAGTCCCTTTTATGCAGTCTTGACCATCTTCCTTTTTACAGATATAACCTGTGGGGTGTTTCTTTCCTGAACAATCAATGCCGAGATAGCCTTGTCGAAAAGCTTGACTCTCGAGCGTTATTTCAGCAGAGGGACCTTTAACTCCTACGTGTATTACAAGCTTATAAATAAACAGAACATTTATTAGAATAATATTAAAATTATTCATGAAACAATACCTTTGGGGAATATTTTTGCCACAACTGAGGCACCCTGCTCTCCACATCAGCGTAGATAACAGGAATTTCCTCCGTAACAATTTTTACATCCTCTATAATTTCTGGTAATAACTTAACTGCTTCCCAGCTGGCATTTATGTTATGACCTCTGAAAGGCCCGAACCCAGTAACAATTACCACGTCCATTTTTACTTATCTTCAACAATGAACAGATATAAAAATATAAAATTAAATAAATAATTTAAAAGCCCCGCACTGATAAGATAAACAGAGTCATCTCTTATCATTTATCATCACGTGCACTCTTAGAGACCTGCGTTACCGACTTAAATATTTTGACGTTTCTAACTTAATATTAACCTCAAAAATATATTCGGTAAATTCTCACGTAATAATGTTAAGAAAAGCTACTTTTAGACTCTTTTCTGCCCTAATTCAATGGATTTCAAAATTGTTGCATTATGTTTCTTACCGTGGATGTCAAAAGTTATGAATAGGGATATTTTTATTGAGATGGAAATCAAATTAATTATTCACCAAATTGCTCAAAATTACTCGAAAATAACCATTCTTCACTGGACCATTCGTGGTATGTACACAAACACTCATATATTTCTTTTCTGGTTGTTCAAAAGTCAGAACACAATGATTATGAATGATGTCCTTCAGCCAAAGTTCAGTGAACTATCCTACACCTAAATTGTTCAGATTGTAGGTTACTATAGCTTCATATTGTGCTGGGTAAATATCGCAGATACATGCCGTATTAATCGTAAAATTAGTTGTTGCTTTTTTGGAAAAATAAATTTATTCTGACAGTGCGTTTTATGTTATATTTATGCTATAGATGCACGCTTACAATATTTGGCAAATATTAATGCACTTTACATATGAACCACATATGGGAGGATAACTTCTAAGCTAGCAGGCGCACAATCCACATGTGGGCAAGAATGCACTTGACCTACATATAGCTTCTTCGATGGGCAGCGTTTTAAGGCACAATTTATTACTTCAGTAATACCAGCAGCTAATTCTGCATCTGAATAAGGCTGATCTATTGGGGGAATGTGAATGAACATGGTTCGATTTTTGTCGATTTTCAAAGACGAATAATACAAAAATTCAGGGACAGACCTGAAAATTAATATAAACGATCATAGTTTCTAGAAATTAATGAAAGAATAATGGCTATACCTTCCAGCATTTGCGGAAACACAAGCTTTTATTTTGCAGTTCCTATTGATAAAATCACAGATAGAATTAACGTCAAGCGTCCCCTTTATACAATCGTATAAATTTCCTTCAGGGCGTTTCTTTCCCACACAATGGTGGCAAATTTTATACCTTCCAGCATTTGCGGAAACACAAGCTTTTATTTTGCAGTTCCTATTGATAAAATCACAGATAGAATTAACGTCAAGCGTCCCCTTTATACAATCGTATAAATTTCCTTCAGGGCGTTTCTTTCCCACACAATGGTGGCAAATTTTATCGTTAAAATCACAGCGAGTTTTAACAAGATCAACACCTTTCAAACAGTCTTGAACATCTTCTTTTCCGCAAACATACCCAGTAGGGCATTCCTCTGCAGCACAATCAACACAATGACAGTTAGCTTTAACACCAAGGGTTCCCTTTAAACAGGGTTGCCTATCTTCGTTACCACAAACATACCATCTAGGGTGTCTCCTTCCGGCACAATCAAACTCTTGATATTCTCCTCGAACAGCCTGGCTTTCCAGTGTTATTTCTGTGGACCCTTCCGAAACTCCTATATGCACTACAAGCTTAAAGAGAAATTTTATTGTTCATTGATTTTAAAATTATAGAAGTCCCTTAAAATATCTCAGTATGCATGATAATGTATGAGATTTGCAATTTGCAAACCAGACTTTTCCTTAAATAATGTTTACAATTGAACATTACCCTCGGAGAATATTTTCCCCATAACTGGGGAACTAATCTGTCCACGTCATCGTAAATAAAAGGAATTTTCTCAATAACAATTTTTACATTTTCTATAATCTTTGGTAATAATTTTACCACTTCCCAACTAGCGTTCTTTGGATTAATTCCGTAAGGTAAATAGGGCCAGAACCCCGTAACGACTACTACGTCCATGAACAGATGTAGAAACAAAATGAAAATAAATAAATAACACAAAACCAAAAGCCACGCCAAGACAAATGTCATAATATCTGATGTTAGCATTGTTTATATTACCGTCATATCCGACAACAATCAATTAATGTTTATTAGGGATGGTTGCTCCGGACTATATAGACCTGTTTATTTGAACCTAGTTCGCTGTTCGGAGCAGGTGCACCTAGTTCGAATTTTGTAAAAGAGTAGGTCGCTGGACCTGATACAGCAGAATACGGAGTCCGGTAAATGAGAGTGATAACTGATCTGAATGAACCGTCGGATGCGGAGCAGCGGAGCTGTTTAGACGAATGACGAAATAATCCCGGAGCTCGGAGTCTCGGACCACAGAACAGATGACAGATATTATGTTCTCGGATTTCGGAGCGGAGTGCCTTCCGCTTCGATGGAATAAACAAAAGTGTGTTGTATATTATATTATGTATGTCCATAAAGAATACAATTATTGCATATTTTAAAAACTGTATTAGTTATGCGGATTTGTTCCAAGAAGTGCAAAAATTACCTAAACATGTAAAGCCATTAACCTATCTCGTTTATTTTGATTTAAGTGTTTAATGCAATAGGTAGGTATATAAAAAGTAAGTTATTGGAAGTGCACGCGCAATCGTAGGCAAAAGCGCGTCCTGTGTTCGACACTCCGCTCGTTGCTCCCCGGATTGTGATGTATTCAAGGTCCGGACGTTTATGAATAACAGGTTAACAAGTAGGTGCGCGGACCTACTTTCTTGCACCTAGTTTGTAAGCGGAGTCGGAATCGGTGCACCTGATCCGCTAAAGGAGCAGGTTGTACCATCCCTAATGTTTATACTAAACATACTGACAACCCAAAGAGTTATAGAGGGGATTTAGTTATTTACATTTACGACTGAAGCAGGAGGAATACTCACAGTCTAAGCGTTTGCGTGTGGAAAAGGCAAAATAAAGCAGCCGACCAGTTGTTCAGTAAACAGTCAGATACTGCCGCTGATACAGAATATCGCAGAACATTTGCCTGTTCCGTTGCTTGAATATAATAACAAACAACGCTCCCCGCTGACCAGCGACCGTGTAGGCTTCACAACAAAATCAGCCGTTGCTCCGCCAGGTCCATATTACTTGAAGTCTTTGGATGACATTTATTAGGGTTGAGTCAGGGATCCCTGGGTTGAGTGGTACATATCGATATCTTTGCAGCAGGTACTGCCACAGACTAATGAAAATAAGCCTATCTGCGGTACTGCCTTGAAGATGAAATTGCAATGGTTGTGGCGATTGAAAAATAATCCCAAAGCTAAGAGGCTAACCATTGGTGCAAAAGTCTCAGTTTGTTGATTAACACTGAAATAAAATATCATATCAGCGATATTGATTGAAAAAATGAAAGTCGGGCAATGAGCTTATCAGGTTCTCCCTTTTTTCCTATGCTATATAATTATAGTAGTTTTCAAGTTTTTACACGTAAGCGCAACACGCCAATTGAAAATAAACTGTTTTCAATGCAAAACTTCTATAATTATATTGCGAAAATTAGCTTAAGTCGTTGTACATAACACTGATAAACGTCAAATGACACGTGCATTTGTTTTGTTTAGAATCATATCGATTTATCAAATAATACTCCCAACCCTGGCAATTCAACTCATCATTCGTGATTTAGTCGAGATCTACATTACCGCCAGTCGTCACCAATATTTTGACGTTTCTGACTGAAGTTGTTAACCTCAAAATTGTCACAAAATGAAATGTATGCATATTAACATAAGAAGGGCTGCCTTTATACTCTTATCTGTTTTATTAAATGGAGTTCAACATTCTCACATGGGTATTAGATTCTGTATTTTACTGTATACGTTGTATGTAGCGTATTTTTTAGCTGGGAATCAGATGGAATTGTTCAGCAAGATGCTCAAAAATACATCCACAACCACCGAAGAGTACTCCTTTCCTGTTGGACCACTGCTGGTACGTTCAATTACTTTTCGTATCTTATTTCACATTTTTCTTTCAGGAGGACACAATGATATACTGTCTTTCAGACACAAAATGCAATGAACTTCACCCGAACTGTTTTGATTGTAAATTAAACTCTTCTTGTATATACGGGGAAATATTAAAGACTACCTGTCAAGTTAAGCCTAAAGTTAGTTGTAAGGTATGTTGCTTTAAGTAATTTTCTACATAATAGCTGTTAGGTTTTGCTTTTAGGACGAAAAGGTTTTCGAAAAGTCGTACGTGTGTAGATATTGTTATCAAACGGAACACTGGGAGCACAAATGCGACTTAAGAGCCAATTGCAATTCGATAGCTTCTCCTAGGCCATTTTATCGTACGAACTGCACCGTCTTAAATGATGTTCTTTGTTTAGGTATAAACATATAATCTTATTTGTTTTTTAACCATACTGTTTTGCTCGTATTTTCAGGTAACAGGACATTTTTCAAAAATGTGAGGTGTAACTGGACAGGCGGTTATCGTTGGTCTACAGCTTTAGCTTTAAGTATAACGCTCGGTGGGTTTGGTGCGGACCGTTTTTACTTAGGACACTGGCAAGAAGGCATTGGGAAGTTGTTCAGTTTTGGGGGGCTAGGTGTATGGACCATTATCGATGTCATTCTTATTTCGCTGCATTATTTAGGACCCGCCGATGGGTCTCTGTATATTTAAGATTAAGAATAGTGCTTTAGGATTATACTGCTGTACCTGGCTTTTAAATAGTAATTTACGTATTAAATTTATGTGCTTTTTTGTACTTTAAGCGATCAATAAGACGCTGTTTATGTGATAAATTTATTAGAATTAAACGTATATTTATAAATAAATAGTTTCACATTTTATCACATATTTTTAGGCAGTTCAACACACGAGACTTATTTCTTTACTCAAATATTCCTGCAATTCTGTATCAGTCAGGCCTTCAATTTCTTCTTGTCTTACCTGCAACAATACGTCGAGATATTAATTAAAATTATAAAATTTTTACAGGTAGATCTAGATCTCAAAATTTGGAAGACTTAGTAAATTTCATAACCAGAAAGTTGGAAGATAAAAAGTATGATCCAAGCATAAAAAAATTACGTAAGAGTTGTTACAATTCTTAAAAAAATTTGGAGAAAATAGAAGACTGGAGAGGTTTGCAGGAATAAAGAAAAGGTAAGAAAGTTCTGGATGTGTGGGCTGGAAGAGCAGACTGTAGAATCAAGGGAATTCGTGCACACAAAAAGGGGGAAAATACAGTGGAACTCCCATGGGTCGAACTTCCTTTAGTCGAATTTTTCCTTAACTCGAATAAAAATGCGAGTCCCTTGACCTACACGGCAAATCATACGTATTTTGTAGTCCGCATCTCGAAGTTCTAGAATTAGTAAATTTCTATATCTCGAAGTATATTCAACCGTAATTCTACGAATTTTATCCCCTTTATTCAATTTTAGCCGACAAAACCTTTTCTGCCTAAAGCTATATACCTGGTTTGTTCACATCTTTTATGACCCTTTCTTTGAAATCGGTAATCGGTATTTGTTAGAAATAGGGGTAATAAACAAATGGCTGAAAAACCCTGTTGAGATTGTGGGCCATGCAATTCTTGAAAAAAGTTCCGACGGGGTCAGCAATGCTCGAAAACGGTTTAAGTCGTGTGCGTATGAAGATATCGATGAAGCAATGTTGAAGTGGGTTAAGGTTTGCCGTGACAAGAAACTGCCGATATCGGTAACAATAATTCGGGAGAAAGCACAGGAATTTGCGAAAACTTTGGGACGTTTGAATTTCGCTGCGAGCTCTGGATGACTGCACAAATTTAAAGTTCGTCACACAATTCGTCGTCAATATCACGAAGAAAATTGTTATTGTAATTGATTTACGGCGAAATTTTTTTTCTAAAAAATTTTTTTGCGGCGTAATAAGCGAAAGAAATTAGCTTATCACGCCCACATGCTAGTTCGCTTTGTTATTGGTTTGACGTCAGAGATTCGTAAGGCGCTCCTCCCACTTTTCTTGAAGTACCCGTGAAGCGGTACCTATCTCATAACATACTTATTAGGACTATTTCGAGCGTGAATTTTAAAGTAAGGTGTAAAGGAAACATAAAACAAAGACAACATAATCGATATAATGATGCAACAAGGGTATCAAAAGTCCGATTCACATAATTTGCCATATTTATGTAGTAAGTAGGTAAATGTCCCGGTAAATGTGGAAATGGTGTGTGATTCTTGCATCTAACCCCAATTTCATTCAACCTCAAAACAGTAGTGTAAAGGCAGACCGGTACAAGTAAAACAAAGTCAACAATTTATTAACTGTACATGCCTTTTATAATTCAGTATAAGTAGGTATGTAGATTGTAGATACCTGCTTACTTCTGTTCGTAAAATAGGTACCTACCTATATTCTCTAATACAATACAATACATAGGTATGTATACCTAAGTGATTGACAAGTTATCAAGTTAACAGTTTTATAACAGATTGGAAGTTTTTTAAAAAACGGAAACAAATACAACTCACGCGAATCAAAGAACTACGCTACGTAGGTACTAGGTACTTGTTTAACAAAAAGAAACAACTGCTATATTCTGGAGCGGTTAATGTAGAAACTCGGAAGAGACTCGAAATTATACCTATGGGTGCGAAACTTGGACAATGGGAGAAGCGGATTGAAAAAGAGTAGAAGCGTTTAAAATGTGATGCTACAGACGGGTGTTGAAGATACCGTGGATAGACAAGTTAGCAATAAGGAGGAATTAGAAAGAGTTGGGGAAAAGAGAAAAGTATGGAAGACAATAAAGAATAGGGGATAGGATCGTAGGATGGTAGGACACCTTCTGAGACACAAAGGAATAGTTCGCGGCATACTAGAGTCAGAGATAGGAATAAAGAGGTAGAGGTTGGAGCAGATTAGACTACTGCTCTCAAATAGTTGGGGATGTAGAATGTTCTACTTTTACAGAAATGCGTAGGCTAGCTCAGGGAAAGGATGGAGGTACGCGTCCTACCAGTCTTCAAAAGAGAACTTTATGATGACGTACTATTTAATTATTATTGTAAAATAGTTAATAAAATTTCCTTTTTTAGTTCAGGGAGGGAACGCTACGACGATTCAGTATTTGGCTCCGTCATGCTCCTAGCATCCTGTTTCAAATTATGCTAACCGTAACACGTTACCAAGTACCAAGGGGTCCCAGAAAACTGTCGATAAATTACATTATGTTCGATTTTATTTAGAGTGGCTGCAATGGGGCAGCCGATAATTTTATAAACTTTTGCAATGATAAACTAACTCGCGAAAATATCAATAATGCTGACCGATTTTCCTTCTGGCTCCAACGAACAACTTTTTCTGTTTTATTGGTGTGCTGTACGATGTATTAGTCTGGGTACAAAACAGAAAACACCAGTTAGAACCAGTTAATAATATTTAACAATTTAACTACACATGCATATGCATAATACTTATGGGACTGCTGCGCGCTGAAGCTGGGACTTGTACGTTATACTAAGTTCTGACGTCACGCGGCCTACTCTCGCTGCAAGGTACGATTTCTAGCCTCGCACCGACGGAAAACTTTGCAACGGCTTCACAGGCGAAGGAATATTTTTTAACAAAAATTAACAACATAACTGCCTTCAGTATAATAAACTCTATCAATTTTAATGAAATTTGAAAATTACCGAACCTGCCTATTGACGAAAAGTTGAAGTCCATCCGTGTCGTATTTCTGCCACCTAATATAATGAATTAGATGAATTACCGGAAACAGATTTTGAAACAAACTATCGCTGACATGGAGGATCGTAGAACATTAGGGAATCGGAACAAATGGAAGATATTGGCGTAGAAGAATACATTGCCATCGACGACAACATCCAAATTGCAGAAGTTCCAACTGATGATGACTTTTGTCTAGTTTAAAATGTCAGTCGTCTAATTGCAAAATGTCCGACAGAGAAGGCGACGAAGAAAAGAAAAGTGAAGGCGCTAAGACCGGGATAACAATACCAACAAATAAGCAGTTAGGTGACAAGTTTTAAAAACATTTTTAATTTTTTGTGTGCAAGTGAAAATGTTCAAGACAGCATGTATGCATCATTAAGGTATGTACAGCAATTTTGTGTAAATGAACAGTTACGTCATCAAAAACAGTGCAAAATTACCGACTTTTTTTTATTAAACAATGATATGAAATGGTTATAGAATTGTAACAATCTGCATTTTGTATGTGTATAGTTAAGTTATTCGTTATGGGTTATTCGTTATGGGTTATGAGTTATGTGAATAATGCAAGGTATGGAAATTTTAATAAAATGTTCTTAAACTCGAAGTTTTTGGGTCCCTTGAGATTTGACTTATGGGAGTTCCACTGTATTATATTTACCACAACAAGCCCTTCCTCCACACTATCCAGAATCCTCAATTTTAACTGCATTGGTCCAGAAATGCGATTAGGTTCATTTTTCACGCTAACGTAATTGTCTATGACTTCGACAAGAACGGTTTTATAAATCTTTTTTCTGTATCCAGTAATGCCAATTATATTTAGGTACGGAATTTGGCATCCTATTTCGTACTTATTAATATCACAGTTTGTCGTTAATAGTTTCAAGTTTTTTAAAACACGTTTTACTATTGGCCTCTTATGAAGTTGAACGTTTGTGTCGAAACGCCAATAGCCTCTCGGTTTCATGTTTAAATCCTTGAATAAAGGTCTGTTTTCGAAATACATTATGGACAGAAGAAGGTTCAGTCTATCTTTATTTTTAGTCTTGCTTACTGTAAGAAAAGAATGTGAATATTGAACAAAATTTTACATGTTTTTGTAATGATCACCTATGATATCGTTCACGTTACTTTCTGTTAAAGCGTAAGGCACAATTTCGAGTGCTTGATAATTCATCATCCACAGATATAGAACAATATCAATCATCCTGTTTGGGTCTTTTCTTAAATCTCCGTGCAAGATCCTCTCCAGCACATTAGGGACAATAACGTCTTTAATAACATCCGTACCTATACCATCATAACCAAGATTACTCAGAGCCCATAAGAATCTTTCCAAGTCTTTATCTCTAATAGTATCGCTAATATTATTACTTTCTTTTAATTCAGAAATGCATTTTTCAGAAAAGAACATCAAGATATTTTTGTCGTAATATAAATAATCCGAGTACAGAGCTAAAATGTGACACATTTGTACAAAGTCGTAATATTGGAGCGTCTTATTGAAGAATATGGCGCAAGATATGGTGCTCAATAAATCATCATCTTGATAAAAATTATGTCTAATACTTTTCACGAAAGTTATAAAAAATGCGGGATCCTTTAAAATGCTTAAGTCTTCATTTAACGAGTCGCGTATTTTCTTTAAAACAAACCGATTGTTTATTTTGGTGCTGCATTTGAATAAAGCGTTACAAATAACGCATAACTCTTCTAAACTCAATTCTTTGACGAAGTCTTCATTCATGTTTCGTATAATACCTCGTAATTCATTTTGCGATTTTTTAGACTTCTTTTGTAAACCAATATAAAATATAAGATTTACGGTCTCGGATTTATCCAAAGTATGAATCTGCAGCAACAGGTTGTTGATAGCCACATCATAAAATCTAGTTTCTAAGATACGATTCGGTAAGAGTTGCACGTAAGCATTCAAGATATTAAAAATGCTCTTTGTATCCAATTTTTGGTATCGCATAGTACATTCATTATCCAAAGCACGAAAAATCCTCGAAAAATCAGCATTTTTAGTGAAATATCGATCACCGTTCAACGAATAAATTATATTTAAAATTTCTTCAGTGCTTGAAAAACTTAGATCTATAACCTTAGAAGAATTAATCTTCTTCAAGGTATTTATTATATTTTGTTTCGGTTTATGGGTATCAGAGTTAAGGAACGTTAAGATTCTTCCAGTCAAAGTGTCTTTTCCTAGTACAGAACGTTCTTTGTCTCTCGTAATTACACGACAAAAATGTCGCGTATGGTAAGTTTTCACACATTCCAGTAGTCGTATACATTTCAAAATACGAGTAGATACAAAAAATTGCATAATCAACTACGTTTTAAAAAGCCGCACATTTTTAACCTTTCTTATCAAAACCACTTGATTGATTCGTGCTTGACACTTGACAGGTGCTGTCAATTCCAAACGCAGGCAGTGGCTAAGGTCGTCAACTCCGGTTGAATAAATCAACAAATGTGCATAGTGGAATAAGATTGGTGTGCTCGATTTACTTTTAATTTTTGGCTGCTTCTGCGCAAGAGGTTTTGCGATTCAAATGTCAAAATATTCTACACTTTTTTGTCACTGTAGATTGTTAATCATAGAGGTGGAAAACTACCGATATTTTCATTCTGGTCAGCAAGAAACATCG
This sequence comes from Xestobium rufovillosum, assembly GCA_963966045.1. NCBI lineage: Eukaryota > Metazoa > Arthropoda > Insecta > Coleoptera > Ptinidae > Xestobium > Xestobium rufovillosum. Next base: position 5,450,611 of record OZ014502.1, read on the forward strand.
ATATAATCGGCATGAAAAATAACAAAAATACTAATTTTAAACAATGCTTTAACCAGTGATAATATCATATCAAGATATGATATACGTAAGTAGTAGAAGAAATTCCACCACGCCAAGGACCATGATATACGTATAAATAGATGTTTGTTAACTTGGTTTAGTATAGATAATGGTTCGACACTCCGAGAACCGATTTTCGTCTCCTTCTGCGCATGTGGGCAAAATTGTTGAGAACCTCTGTAGTCAGGAGTGTCGGATTCTTTTCGATTTGTAACACTGCCAATATGTCGATTTAGCAACGTCAGATGATTGTCATTAAATAAATTTCAGGATTTAATTCCCAAGTTTTTCGTTAATATAAAATGTTTGAACACGAAAGTGATCTTGTATGAACTATAAACCAAGGTTTGTTAAATTATCGACAGTTTTTACAGAACATCGTTGTTTTGACATTAGTAGGACACTTTTAACTGTCATTACGACGACAGTGTTTAATCTATTTATCTTGGTTTAGTATAAAACCTGGTTGGCCATTACGCAGCTTTTGGGGGCCACTGGTATGGGACATACTGACGTCAGTATGTGGAACTCTGGGCTGTTTTGTCGCGAACTACTGAATTTTTCTAAAATTGCCGGTTACCGTCAGCCGTCGAGCATTATTTGCTCGTAGCAAAGCATAGTAGGAATATGCTGTCTAACTTTGTGGAAGATCAAAATTTTTGGTTGAATTTGAATGTTGTTTTGCTTCAATGTGAGAATAAATTATGGGAAAATCAAAAGAATAACATACCTGAAAGCGTAAATTACAATTTAAATAGTATTTGGAATAGAAATTGAAAATTTGTGACCAGATCATAAACTTTAAAATTGAAACTTCAAGAAATCTGGAAATCCGATCTGGAAATTAGCCGTTTTGCAGTTGACACCTATTTGGGCATTACGTAAAAACCAAAATAGTTCATACAAGAACACTTTCGTGTTCAAACACTTTATATTAATGAAAAACTTGGAAATTAAATCCTGAAATTTATTTAATGACAATCAACTGACGTTGCTAAATTGACATATTGGCAGTGTTACAAATGGAAAAGAATCACACTCCTGACTACAGAGGTTCTCAACAAGTTTGTCCACATGCGCAGAAGGCGACGAAAATCGGTTCTCGGAGTGTCGAACCATTATCTATACTAAACCAAGTCTATTTATTAATCTATTGATGACCAAAAATTACAAAATTTGCTTTTTATAATAGAGTCCATTAGTGAAACGGCGAAATCAGAGCGCGAAATTTAAAACGTTATCCTACGGGAATAGTTGCATAAAATTTTTCAATGCATTTTAAATGGATGACCTTGGACTTCACTTTCTATTTTTACCTTTCATCCTGATTTCTTAACATTAAATCAATATATGGCGATTACTATGAAGCTTTTTCTCGGTGTTTGCCTTATAAAAACAGTTATTTATGCAGTCATTTTGTTTAAAACTAAAATTCAACAAACTACTACAATTTACGGGTGTCTGTGCTAGAACCGGCGCAGTATGATTTGAAACGTCCATAAACAAGTCGTTAACAACACTAATTTTTAACATTTTCTCTTCCATTTTACCCTTCTTAAATATAAATAAATTCTTAAACCACCTATTAAATAAAGATTAAACCATAAGTAACCCGAAGAAATAAACGTCTTAACCTCAAACGTCAAAATAATCTCCAATTGATCATTTTAGAATGACGTCACACAATTGACATCTGGAGGGCACACATTTGTTTGTTTTAAAGCTTATTGGAGGGAAGAAGAGGATGAATAACAAAGCATTAGTTGCTTTACGCCGGAATTGAATGAAAATTCTTAAAATGATACGCCTGGTTGCACCATTGCAAACGTTGTTTCGTTATTTTGAGTTAAATTACATGAACTATAAACATCACCACTTTGTTTGGCACCAAATCTGTTCAAATTTTGGTAACACTCATGTGCATAACGTTGTTTATCCATGCTCTGTCCTCCAACAGAAAATGGCGGCCTGTCAAAATCAGGCCATTCTAAAACAGTCAATGGTCTAAACACGACATACGTTTTAAAATATTTCTGAAATTAAGTTGTATTTTAAGTTGTTTTTAAAAATGTAACAACTGGAAAGAACAGTCTTTATGTCACTTGCAGAATCCCTGTTAAGAAATGTACTGAATTTAAATAATCAGTGTAAAATCTATGTCCCATAAGAGCTCCATGATAAGAATTTTAAAGTTGGATAGAGCGCGAAACTAGTAACATAACCTAACTAATTGAATCTATTACTAAATATATCAGTTGTGGTAAATCCTTTTCAGATTTAAATTCGTTATATTCTGTCGCATGGAATGCTTCAACCATATGTCGTAATAATATTTGTAGGTATTATATTATAAAGTTTCTAGGAATTAAATTCTGTTGTGAAAAATAGACGAGACGTTACAAATCGCAAGTGTCAAAAGTAGAACGCAACATGCGCATAGGCACTCCATATTTTATTCCACCATGAAGTAAATTCGGTTGTGATTTGGCGCCTTTTCTGATGTATAGGTTTTAGGTTATGTTGATTGTTTTGAAAAATGACAAGCAAATGGGAAAAGTTATTATGCCAGAAATCGGAATTACAACTTTTAGGGACATTAAATGGAGGCCAGAGCTTCAGGTGACTATTGGATTAAGCATATTACAATCAATTTTTTGTAAATCATACGCAATATAACAGGTGGAAAAAGAAATCAGATGCCGAATGGATCGGTGTATTTGACAACAAAGTTTGGACTCTCCAACAAACTGATGATAGTATTTTGTACCAAGTGCATGGATCAGATGATGAAAATTATCGTCCGGAAATTAAAAAGTCAAAAACTGATTACGGGACGTTATTGAGTAAATATTTTCGGTTAGATCGATGTATACAAGATTATTATAAAGAATGGTCGTCTAAAGATCCTTATTTTAAAGTAGCTGCTGAGCAGTTTTATGGTATTCGCATACTCGGTCAAGACGTTACGGAAAATTTATTCAGTTTTATATGCTCTTCGAATAATAATATAAAAAGGTATGCCGGTTCCCCCAGATAAACCGGGAACAGTGCTAACTTGCTTTCTCAATTGTTTTTATTAGAATTTCGAGTATGGTTGAAAAATTAGCGACTTTTTACGGTAAGAAAATATGTGAAATTGATGGGCAAATGTATTACGGTTTCCCCGAAGTTGATGCTTTGGCAGGACCAGGCGTCGAGGACAAATTGCGTAAAAATGGTTTCGGATACAGAGCAAGTTATATAAGTAAATCTGCTCAGATGATTGTTGAAAATGGTGGAAAAGATTGGATAGAAAAACTAAAACGCATGGACTACGAAAGTGCTAAGAAATCGTTGATGATGCTGACAGGAATTGGGGCTAAAGTAAGCAAATATTGCAGAGTATCTTTCGAGATGTAAAATTTTTTTAGGTTGCGGATTGTATTTGTTTGATGTCTCTTGGACACTTGGAAGCAATACCGGTTGATACTCACATTTTTCAAATTGCTGCTCGATTATACATGCCGCATCTCAAAATACAGAAAACCGTTACTGACAAAGTGTACAAAGCAATTGGTGACCATTTCCGGGAATTATATGGACCACTGGCCGGTTGGGCACACACTGTAATAAATACACTTATTCTTGTTAATTTTTCTCGATGCTAATTTTAAAAATGTTCTAGGTATTGTTTTGCGCAGATTTGAAAAAGTTCCAGCCGGATGGGGACGGTAAACATAGAGGAGAGGAAAAGAGAAGAAAAAAGTGAAATAATAAACTTTTCAATTTTGTTTTGCAATTAATATGTAATAAAGTTTGAACAAACTATGAAAGCGTAGAATGGCCACAATAATAAAAAATATATATTTCCAGTTGCAACAAATACGACGTCGTCGAAGGGCCACAAAGGAAAAAAATAAACTGGAAATCTCTAGTTTCGAAAGAGAAATTTCTACTTTTAAACTAGAAATTTCTACTTTCAAACTAGCAATTTCTACTTTTAAACTAGAAATTTCTACTTTTAAACTGGAAATTTCTACTTTTAAATTAGAAATTTCTATTTTTCGACCTAGAAATTTCTACTTTTAAACTGGAAATTTTTTCTTTTAAACTAGAAATTTCTACTTTTAAACTGAAAATTTCTGGCAATGAATGGTAATGGACCATTCGAATAACTACTCCTCGGGCAAATACCCCGCCAGGCATTGAATTATAGAGCTAAATCCAGATTTTTTGTACTACGAGAAATCACAGAATACTACCCCACACAAGGTGGTTTTGAAGCAATCATAATGTGTCTCCATGTACGTACGTGCTTTTAAGCAGGTCTTTGTTTAAATATTGCATGTTTTAAATGTGTATGGAAAACCGCAGACCAACTGGTTTCGTCCTTCCGGGACTCCTCAGTACGGTGCTTTCCCCTACACACTCAAACCCATGCAATTTAACTTGCTATATATGCTGCAGCACTCTGGACAGATATCAGCAAGTGACAATTACTTTGAGTACCTAATTATCTGGTAGTAATGATGGTACTGGACCGTTCGAACAACTTTTCCTCTGGCAAATACCCCGCAATCATATTGTGTCTCCATGTACGTACGTGCTTTTAAGCAGACACAATATGATTGCTTCAAAGCCACTTTAGGTGGGGTAGCATTCTGTGATGTCTCATAGTACAAAAAATCTAGATTTAGCTCTATAATTCAATGCCTGGCGGGGCATTTGCCCGAGGAGTAGTTGTTCGAACGGTCCATTACCACTCATTGCCAGAAATTTCCAGTTTAAAAGTAGAAATTTCTAGTTTAAAAGCAGAAAATTTCTAATTTAAAAGTAAAAATTTCCAGTTTAAAAGTAGAAATTTCTAGTTTAAAAGCAGAAAATTTCTAATTTAAAAGTAAAAATTTCCAGTTTAAAAGTAGAAATTTCTAGTTTAAAAAGTAGATATTTCCAGTTTAAAAGTAGAAATATCTAGTTTAAAAGTAGAAATTTCTAGTTCGAAAAGTAAAAATTTCTAATTTAAAAGTAGAAATTTCTAGTTTGAAAGTAGAAATTTTTAGTTTAAAAGTAGAAATTTCTCTTTCGAAACTAGAGATTTCTAGTTTATTTTTTTTCTTTTGTGGCCCTCCGACGCCGTCGTAATCAAAATTTACAGTCCCATCTGTAAATTTAAGGGCCTCAAAAGAAAAAAAATAACTGAATTTCTACTTTGGGACTAGAAATTTCTACTTTCAAATTAGAAATGTCTATTTTTAAACTAGAAATTTCTACTTTTTAAATTGGAAATTTCTACTTTTAAACTACAAATTTCTTCTTTTTAAACTGCAAATTTCTAATTTCGAACTAGAAATGTCTACTTTTACACTAGATATTTCTACTTTTAGACTGGAAATTTCTACTTTTAAACTAGAAATTTCTACTTTTTAAACTGGAGATTTCTACTTTCAAACTAGAAATGTCGACTTTTAAACTAGAAATTTCTACCTTGAAACTAGAAATTTCTACTTTCTACTCATGATGCTTAGCTTACTCAACACACACTGGGAAGTAATAATCATTTATTCCTTATAGCAACTTTAAAAGTAGAAATTTCTAGTTTAAAAGTAGAAATTTCTAGTTTTAAAGTAGAAGTTTCTAGTTTAAAAGTTGAAATTTCTAGTTTGAGTGTAGAGATTTCTAGTTTGAAAGTAGAAATTTTCGGTTTAAAAGCAGAAATTTCTAATTTCAAAGTAGAAATTTCTACTTTTGAAGTGGAAATTTCTCGTTTAAAAATAGATATTTCTAGTTTAAAACTGGAAATTTCTAATTTCTAAAATGGAAATTTTCAGTTTGAATCTAGAAATTTTTAGTTTGAAAGCAGAAATTTCTACTTTAAAAGTAGAAATTTCTAGTTTAAAAGTAGAAATTTTTATTTCAGAACTAGAGATTTCTATGTTCAAATATTGCATGTTTTGAATGTGTATGGAAAACTGCAGACCAACTGGTTTCGTCCTTCTGGGACTCATCAGTACGGTGCTTCCCCCTACACACTTGAACCATGCAATTTAATCTTGCTATATATGCTGCCGCACTCTGGACAGATATCAGCAAGTGACAACTACTTTGAGTAATTATCTGGTATTAATTAGTGGTACTGGATCGTTCGAACAACTACTCCTCGGGCAAATACCTCGCCAGGCATTGAATTATAGAACTAAATCCAGATTTTTTGTACCGGGTGGCCAGATAAGAATGCAAAGTGATGTATCTCGGAAGCTATTCATCATGGAGTCTTGGGGTAAAATAATTTATTACTAAAGTGGCCAAGAGAAGACCGTGGAAAATATTTTCAGATTTCCAAGATGGTCGCCGGGGGGCGTAACCGCCATCTTAAACTTTTAAAGTGATTTTTCACTGAAATCCACCTAGTAAATGTACCAAAAAAATATGTGTTTTCTAAAGATAAGCTTTATTCCAGTAATTCTTGTTTAACACTTTCTGACGTATCTATTAGAATGAAGTGGTGGGGGGTGATTCAATGTTTTTTTATATAAACAGCTGTAACTCCTAAACGACTGAACGGATTTTAACAAACTTGGTCTCGTTGGAAAAAGCATTTATTGCTCCATCAAACCCTTCTTACCTGTGATATGGCTAATTCTTAGTGATGCCGCTAGAGCGCGTTTTTTGATATAATAACAGAAAATTGCAAAATTCTATAAAAAATTAAATGCAATATTACGAATTTTTTTTCATAAAAATGTAGTGAAATGATACCTAAATAGGCTAGTGAACCACATCTCGATATCTTATTCCTAGCCAAAAATATCGAAGAAAGAAAATTTAGTTATAAAATTTTAGAGAGACGCTATTACACCGGTATTTATTCCTATTTATTTGTCTTTTTTCAAGATTCAGTGATAAAATTTCATAATTTTATAATTTTTAAATAATGAAAGTATTCTTAGTTCAAACAATTAAAAAACGTATAGGGGCATAAGAAGAAAGAAGGACCGATTTTGAAATAAAACTAATGCCTCCTTAAATGCTCGAACTGTCTTCCATCACACTCAATGCATTGTTGGAGCCGCTTATGCGTACACATTACAGCAGCTTAAATTTCTGCTCTTGACAGGCTACGAATGGCCTCTTGTATTCGTATGTTCATGTCGTCTCTCGTTGTTGGTGGAATTTGGTAAACAATATCTTTTAACCGACCCCATAGATAGAAGTCCAAACAGGTGAGGTCTGGGGATCGGGGTGGCCAAGGAAATAGACTTCCTAGTCCAATCTACCTGTGGTGATATCTTCGATCTAAATACTTTTATTATTTAAAAATTATAAAATTATGAAATTTTATCACTGAATCTTGAAAAAAGACAAATAAATAAGAATAAATACCGGTGTAATAGTGTCTTTCTAAAGTTTTATGATAAATAAATTTTCTTTCTTCGATATTTTTGGCTAGGAATAAGATATGAGATGTGGTCTTCACTAGCCTATTTAGGCATCATTTCACTACATTTTTATGAAAAAAAGTAATATTATTGCATTTAATTTTTTAGAGAATTTTGCAATTTTCTGTTATATCAAAAAACGCGCTCTAGCGGCATCACTAAGAATTAGACATATCACAGGTAAGATATGGGTTTGATGGAGCAATAAATGCTTTTGCCAACGAGACCAAGTTTGTTAAAATCCGTTCAGTCGTTCAGTAGTTACAGCTGTTTATGTAAAAAACCATTGAATCACCCCCCACCACTTCATTTTAATAGATACGTCAAAAAGTGTTAAACAAGAATTACTCGAATAAAGCTTATCTTTAAAAAACACATATTTTCTTGGTACATTTACTTGGTACATTTACTAGGTTTCAGTGAAAAATCACTTTAAAACTTTAAGATGGCGGTTATGCCCCCCGGCGACCATCTTGGAAATCTGAAAATATTTTCCACGGTCTTCTCTTGGCCACTTTAGTAATAAATTTTTTTACCGCAAGACTCTATGATGAGTAGCTTCCGAGATACAGCACTTTGCATTCTTATCTGGCCACCTTAGGTGGAGATAGCAGTCTGAAACGTCTTTTAGTACAAAAAATCTGGATTTAGTTCTATAATTCAATGCCTGGCGGGGTATTTGCCCGAGGAGTAGTTGTTCGAATGGTCCAGTACCACTAATTAATAGAGATTTCTAGTTTATTTTTTTTCTTCTGTGGCCCTTCGACGCCGTCGTATTAAACAGCGAGCAATTGCGGGCACATATTTTTTTTCATGGATTCTGCATGTTCATTGCTTTACGTCTATCTGTTTTATACGAAAGCGTAGAACGGCCACAATAAAAAAAGATATATTCCCAGTTGAAATTGTAAATTTTCTTAAATTTAGACTTCTGTAGATGGAACCGGGAATTTTGTTAAATTTACAGCTGGAATTGTAAATTTTGTTAAATTTACAGTTGGAACTGTAAATTTTGTTAAATATACAGCTGGAACTGTAAATTTTGTTAAATGAAATTTACAGTTGCAACTGTAAATTTAACAAAATTCCCAGCTGGAACAGTTCCAACTGTGAATTTTGTTAAATTTACAGTTGGAACTGGGAATTTAAGAAAATTTACAATTTCAACTGGGAATATATTTTTTATTATTGTGGCCGTTCTATGCTTTTGTATAAAATACTTGTAACTGTAAATTTTGTTAAATATACAGTTGGAACTGTAAATTTTGTTAAATGAAATTTACAGTTGCAATTGTAAATTTAACAAAATTTTGTTAAATTTGTTAAACAATGGATCCCCGACTGTACCTTACGAAAGTTTTAGAAAATCATGTCATGCCCGTTTATGGCAGTTTTAGGAGAGAACACAACTTTTATGCACGATATCGAAAGCAGCTGAGAAAAATGCGTCATTAATGTTTTATAACAAAAGAATTTATTCTCTAGGCGTACAAAAAATGGCACAAATATTTACAAAAATTGAAATAATTTCATAAGTGCTATTGACAAAATCGTCTGTTTCTTCTAAGTTCCGGACTAGTTGTATAAAACATACTAGCATCCCCATACACGGGTTCTGTGAACGTTTTATTGGCGGACCCACTTTGATTCAAAGTCCTGTTCAAGCTACAACTTCCCGATCTAGACCGATCGTTCCCATTATAAAGCACTGCCGCTGCTGAAGCCCTTCCCGGCAACATACGGTTACAAGTACGATCACCCGCTACACGGAAACAACAAAATTAGTTACATACGTAGGCAACCTACGTTCATGTGAAACTTACGTCCATAAAGCAAAGATCGCCTATCGGCGTCCACGTTCACATTAATAACAGGTTGAACGTAATTCGAATAAGCTGCGAAAGAAAAACAACACGCTCTTAAAAGACTCAAAACTAATAGAATCTGAAATCTTACCATAGAATGTAACTATGAACACCACAAACATGGAGACAATTAATGCCAGTGCATGGCGATAATGATACAAATACGACATTACCGATGATTCTTGTCCCATACTGCAGCCCTCGGTTTTCAAAAGATCACTTGCTTTCACATTCACCTGAACGATAATTTACAATTAGGTTACATATCGGGTGGCCAGATAAGAATGCAAAGTGCTGTATCTCGGAAGCTATTCATCATAGCCTTGCAGTAAAAAAATTTATTACTAAAGTGGCCAAGAGAAGACTGTGGAAAATATTTTCAGATTTCCGATATGGTCGTCAGGGGGCGTTTAAAGTGATTTTTCACTGAAATTCACCTAGTAAATGTACCAAAAAATATGTGTTTTTTAAAGATAAGCTTTATTCGAGTAATTATTGTTTAACACTTTTTGACGTATCTATTAAAATGAAGTGGTGGGGGGTGATTCAATGTTTTTTTACATAAACAGCTGTAACTCCTAAACGACTGAACGGATTTTAACAACTTGGTCTCGTTGGAAAAAGCATTTATTGCTCCATCAAACCCATCTTACCTGTGATATGTCCAATTCTTAGTGATGCCGCTAGAGCGCGTTTTTTGATATAATAACAGAAAATTGCAAAATTCTCTAAAAAATTAAATGCAATAATATTACTTTTTTTCATAAAAATGTAGTGAAATGATACCTAAATAGGCTAGTGAAGACCACATCTCGATATCTTATTCCTAACCAAAAATATCGAAGAAAGAAAATTTAGTGATCATAAAATTTTAGAGAGACCCTATTACACCAGTATTTATTCTTATTTATTTGTCTTTTTCAAGATTCAGTGATAAAATTTCATAATTTTATAAATTTTTAAATAAAAGTATTCTTAGTTCAAACAATTAAAGAAACGTGTAGGGGCATAAGAAGAAAGAAGGACCGATTTTGAAATAAAACTAATGCCTCCTTAAATGTTCGAACTGTCTTCCATCACACTCAATGCATTGTTGGAGCCGCTCATGCGTAGACATTACAGCAGCTTCAATTTCTGCTCTTGACAGGCTACGAATGGCCTCTTGTATTCGTATGTTCATGTCGTCTCTCGTTGTTGGTGGAATTTGGTAAACAATATCTTTTAACCGACCCCATAGATAGAAGTCCAAACAGGTGAGGTCTGGGGATCGGGGTGGCCAAGGAAATAGACTTCCTGGTCCAATCCACCTGTGGAGATATCTTCGATCTCAATACTTTTATTATTTAAAAATTATAAAATTATGAAATTTTATCACTGAATCTTGAAAAAAGACAAATAAATAAGAATAAATACCGGTGTAATAGCGTCTCTCTAAAATTTTATGATAACTAAATTTTCTTTCCTCGATATTTTTGGCTAGGAATAAGATATCGAGATGTGGTCTTCACTAGCCTATTTAAGTATCATTTCACTACATTTTTATGAAAAAAAGTAATATTGCATTTAATTTTTTAGAGAATTTTGCAATTTTCTGTTATTATATCAAAAAAACGCGTTCTAGCGGCATCACTAAGAATTAGACATATCACAGGTAAGATGGGTTTGATGGAGCAATAAATTTGTTAAAATCCGTTCAGTCGTTTAGGAGTTACAGCTGTTTATGTAAAAAAAACATTGAATCACCCCCCACCACTTCATTTTAATAGATACGTCAAAAAGTGTTAAACAAGAATTACTCGAATAAAGCTTATCTTTAAAAACACATATTTTTTTGGTACATTTACTAGGTGGATTTCAGTGAAAAATCACTTTAAAAGTTTAAGATGGCGGTTACGCCCCCTGGCGACCATCTTGGAAATCTGAAAATATTTTCCACGGTCTTCTCTTGGCCACTTTAGTAATAAATTTTTTTACCGCAAGACTATGATGAACAGCTTCCGAGATACAGCACTTTGCATTCTTATCTGGCCACCCGGTACATTTATCAATGGGCAATGGGTCAGTAGTCCATGAGAGGACATGCAAGGGCCATTTTTTTTAGTTATATATTGTGAAAGCAACATATTGCCCCACCGAGAATATGGGACGTCACTTGGTTAATAGGGGAAGCACTGAAGCAAGAATAGACTATTGATGTTTCTCGATCTGTCATCTGTGGCTATTAGAGTTCATCATCAGTACATGAAGATCTGTGTTAGAGGTGCCCAAGAACGCTTATCCACGAATGCAAAACATGGATGTATCAACAGGTTTTATAGCATTATAGGAGAAGATTCTTTTTCATAAACTAAAGTTTTCAATTCCAAGACAAACCAGACTGGAAGTCCAAATTTTTTTTACTGGCACAAAGTTATTCAATCACATTATGCCAGTCACCATTCTTGTAATCATAAAAATACTTCTCGCAATTAGCCCTGGAAAGATCCGTCTCAAGTTTTGCATCAAATGCGACAGCAGTGTGATGAATACCATCAGGAAAAATACGGTAAATCGGAATAGTCACAATGACACCTTCAGTGGAAGAGAAAACACACCTCTCAAGTTTGTATCTCTCCTTCCTTCCTTTTCCTCTTCTTGTTTATGCTCACCTCTAGTTTTCAAGTTAGTTTAAGTACATACCAACATTGAAGATCAGAGTTCATTACTCTACAAGAATTGTACTTGTTTAACATCGTCCTGTCAGACTTAGAAGAGGTAATGGGAAAGGGACAGGCAGGAGGAGCGATAATATGGAAAAATAAATATTGGACACTAGCATATGCGGATGATATAGTCCTCTTGGCAAAGGAAGAGAAAGAACTAAAGGGGATGCTGAGAAGAATGGAAAGATATTTGAGTATTGAACACGGAAAAGACTAAAATTATGAGATTCAGGAAAGGGAAGGGGGAAGAGTTGGAGGAGGTGGGCGAGTTTAAATATCTAGGATTCACCTTACAAGATAATGAGAGCCAAGAGAAGCATGTAAGAGAGGTAGTAAGAAAGGCAACAATAGCAATGAAGCAGGTACGGGGAATAGGAAAGAGGAATTTTGGGGGCGACTGAAAAAGAAGAGTAAAGTTGTTTGATTCATTGGTGAGCAGCATAGCCATGTATGGAGCAGAAATTTGGGGGTGGGAAGAGAGAGAGAAGATAGAGGGGATCCAGGAAAAGTACATAAGACGGACACTGGGCTTAGATTAAATAACGCCAGGGTACATGGTAAGAGACGAAACAAACAGAGAAGGATAAAGAATCAAGATACAACAACAAATATAAAAAAATAAGGGCAGCGGGACTGCCGAGATATCAACGAAGTAGGAGAAGGGAAGAGAAGATAATAAGGGTGGCAAGGTTTAGACTGGGAAATGAGATGAGAGGTGGAAGGTATTGGGAATCGAAGACAGAAGAATGTGTAGGGTATGTGGGGTGGAGAAGGAGACATGGGAACATGTGTTAGAGAGATGTTGGTGGAGAGAGAACACGGAACAGGTGAGAGTGGAGATGATACTGGAGGAAAGCGGAAGAGGGGAAAAGTGGCAAAGACATGTAGATAGATGATTACATCAACAATGCCATCAACGACTAGTTAAAAGACCTCGTGGTTGATGAGCACACCATCAATCGCATCGTCCGTTTGAAAAAATGTCTCAATAGAGTTGAAAAGTAACAGAAAGTTGTTAGTACCTCGGTTAGTACTAAGTGCAGAACTCAAAATTTTCTTAAAAAATGGCCCTCGTTCAGGATAAAACAAAATTATAACTGCCTTTACCTGGACTACTTGATTTGTAAGCGGCGACGTAACTACCACATCTAAGGCATTATCCATTGTAGACAGCTTCCAATGCCACTCCACCAGCTTTACATGGAATTTCTTGATATCATGATTTTTCGAGGGTTCTTGAATCACCGAAATCAACTGTTCATCAACAGGTTTCACCTTGAAAAAAGACACGTACAACGAAACGAAACGACGAAAATTTGCAGACACACAATCACTTCCTTCAGAATTTCTCGCAAACCATGGAGTTCTAAAGTGGCACTAAAAGTTTTGTCGTCCAACGTCAGTTCGTGCTCGAAGAATACGGCGGGATGGAAATTTAATTCGACAGGTTCTGCTTCAATTTCAGTGCCTTCGATTGTAGCCCAAATGGCTACGGTAGTTTTGAGGATGCTGATGGCAGGGCCGACATCGGGACCGGGAAGCACATCGCAGCAGTAAGACCCTTTAATCAAAGAAAATTAAGTACGAGTACGAAAGTGAAAATGTTCGCACCTTTCTTGTAATCAAAATTGCTCTCCACTTTCAAAACCCTTTCGGTTTCTATCAATATAGTATCATTAGTAAATTTAATGTGGCATTTGAACAAGAAAGACATCGGAGATTTCATAAGCTCTTCGTCGCATTGCCAGGCGTTCAACTGAAAAGATTGCAGTTAGAAAATTTAAAAAAAGACAAACGGTAGCACGTACCATATTATTAACTTTCGGAGTGGCTTCGCTGGCGGCCGCGTCACTTAAAAGCACAAGCGGCACTTGCTGTACAGCGTCAGCGGTGTTCGTAAGTGACATATCCGGATTAACCATCATCACAAGTCTGGTGACAGGCATAACAGGCAACTGGATAGAAGCGGCGGGATGTAGACTGTGCGACAACTGAATATTTCCACCTCGGAGACCTATCACACGCGCCACGCCTGTATCCTTATCTATCGTCACCAGCTGCCGATCACTCGAGGTCCAAATACCCAAAGAACCATCCTTGCTGTGCCTCAAAGGGGTGCTCAGACAAAGGATGTCACCACTCGACACGTACTCCTACCGAACCAATTATTTTTAAACAAAACAAAATTTCCGTCGCTAATTCTTACCGTGAGATAACCAGTGTATCGCTTCGTATTAATTTTAAGATAATCGACAGCTTTTGAGTCGACATCAGACCACACTTTAAGCATGGTCACACCTAGTTTTCTAGTCCTGATAAGTAGAGTATGGTTATCGTGAACAGATCGCATTTGAATGAGCTCAACCCTGCTGCTCCGCACCTGAAGCGCCGAAGATACAGCGGTGAATTTACTACCCTTGTTATCGTGGTAAGTCGCCTGTAATTCAAATTCAACCCCGAGAGGTACCTGCGTAACAGGTTCCAAGAAATTCTCGACCAACCAAGTCGTTACTACATTAAGCATCATGAAGTGAACTGGTTTAACCTACGAAGAATTACATTTCAGTAATTTTTTACCACTCACTCTGCTGTAGAATACTCACTTCTACCGCTAAATTTATCGTTTGCTTCAAGCCATAAGGATCATAACAGCTGATGACGATCATAGCCGTGCCTAACAGACCGTGAGATTCCAACAAACCTGTTTTCGAAATGCTAACTACCCAATTGGACACTGCCAACGATTTATCATCTTCCGAATTGATGTCGGTTGACAAGCTAGACAGGGAAAAAGTTGTAATTTGCTCACAGTGGTTGAACCGGGAACTTTGGCATAAATTCACTATGAATTAATTAAAAGATAACCCCATATGCCAAAAAGAATGACAACATGTGTTTCGCTGACATGGCTACCATCCTCAGTAGCTTGAAGATTAACTAAAGCTAAAACTTACACTGTATTGCTTAAATACCTCCCTCCTTTTTTTCTCCCCTTAGGGCCTGCCTGCCCGAAGGCTCAGATGCACTGCAGCCACAAAATGGGCTTATTGTGCTTACCCTAAATTCTAAGTCACACCCATTCCATGATCTTGGTGCCTTGGACCAAACGGTACAAGTCAAACATTGAATGCGTGGAAAATTCTTCCGGTTCCATCAGACATCGCCCGAAAATTCGCTGCCTCTTCTGGTCTAGAGCTTCACATCTGCACAGGATGTGCATAGCTGTCTCCCGTTCCTTATTACACAAGCGGCAGTTAAGGTCTCCGTAATATTTGCCAATCTTCCACAGGTGTTCTTTAACGGTCGTGTGTCCCGTTAGGAAGCCTGTTACGATTCTAATTTGCATCCTACTAAGGCAAAGTAGTTCTGAGCATCTTTTCCTGCAAGGTCCCTTTATATAAGACTTGCTGTGACTGTGTCCTGGAATCACGTTCCAGTAATTGTGATGTTGAGGGCGAATCCATCCGTTTACTTGGTGTCTGACTGCACTCTTAGTTATGCCTAGGGCAGGTTCCGGTCCAACGAAAGGATCGTTGGAGCCCCGCTTTGCTAGTTTATCGGCTTCCTCGTTCCCTATCAGCCCACAGTGACCTCGAATCCAAAGCAGTCTCACTGCGTTCCGCATGGCTAGGATATTAAGTTGCTCGAAGCATTCCCACAACAGTCTGGAAGACATCTTTGGGCTCATAAGAGCCTTCAAAGCTGCCTGGCTGTCTGATAAGATAAAGATCCGCTGATTTTTGTAGCCCCTCTTAATGTTTTCCCGCGTACATTGTAATATCGCGTAGACCTCTGCTTGAAAGACAGAGGCATATTTGCCCAGAGAGGAGCTGAGTTTCACTCTTGGTTTATCACCAAACAGTCCTGACCCAGCACCTGTGTCGGTCTTAGAACCGTCGGTGTACCAAATCAGACTGCCGGAAGGTATGCTGTTCAGAGTTTGGTTCTCCACTCTAGGGTCATCGATTGTGACCTGAAAGAGTGGTTGTGCGGTGTTCTTGGGGACCATGTAATCCGTCCTCATGTCAAGCATGGGATCCCTTATGTCCTCAATAATGCTAGTATGCTCTGTACCCAGACGGACACGGTAAAAAGAGTTTTGCAGTCTGTATAGTGCCAGTCTCGCCTCCCCCTGTATCACGAAGTGGAGAGGGGGAAGGCCCAGAAGAGTCTCTATGGCTGCAGTTGGCGAAGTCCGCATCGCCCCTGTTATCCCTAGGCAGGCAAGCCTCTGAATTTTGCTTAGCCTTAGCCTAGTAGTTACCTGTTTGACTTTGGGCCACCATGCCAAAGCTGCATACATTATTCTTGGTCTGACCACTCTGGTGTACAGCCAGTGCACCATTCCTGGCCTTAGACCCCATTTTTTTGTTATATGTTCGCCTAACTACTGCAAGGGTAGTTTCCGACTTTCCAACTATTCTATCGATTTGTTGGTTCCAGGTAAGTGATGAGTCCAGTATAACCCCCAGATACTTGACCTCTCTTGACAATGAGATCTTTCTACCACGGAGATATAGAGGTCCAAGAGCCTCTATGTTTCTCTTTCGCGTAAATGGAACTATTGTTGTTTTTTCTGGACTAATGGTCAAGCCTTCCTTTTCAGTCCAAGCTGCTACAATACTCAGGGCCATTTGCATACGTTCCCTAATCGTACTGCTAAATCTTCCCTCGACTGTGATGACTAAATCATCTGCATATCCTAGGGGAGAATATCCTTCTTTGTTCAACTTCATTACTCTAGCTTCCAAAGACGAAATACCTAGGCAGTACATTCTTTGCAAACCCAGCCTTTGCACAGGCCCCAAGAAAAAATGTTCTCTCCAACTGGCTTGCCATAATTTCGAATTTTGCATTGCAAATGAAGCAGTTCACCAGATCAACATTAAGCTAAATTCGAATTGTAGCTCGACTTAAATTATTTCTTCCGCGTGGTCGCTCTACGCCTTTGTAGAATTGAAACTTTTTCCAATTTTCTCCTTTCCAATCTTTTCATAACAAAAACACTTATTTTAATCAAGTTTTGATTAAACTCTATGTGAACAAGTCGAAGCTTTACAACTTCCAATCGAGAGACATCACTCTTGTCATTTTGGTCCAAAAATCTGCCTTAAGAAACAACAGTGTACACCTCAAAAAACGCCTTTTCTCAAGAGAAACACAAACACGACCTGCAGACACAGACACAAATTGCAGATTCTAACCACTGCGGTCAGCACAAAGCGGCTAGTAATTATGGGACGCCCGATTCCAAATTCGACCCTGTATAGGTTTACCTGGCTACCTTTCAATTCCAAGAAACCAACATTTTATTGCGCATATGTTCTAAGAAACCTAAGGTTCACTGATTCATTTTATTTGGGTATGTCGGGTAGGACGAAGGAATATAAGCAACATATCGTCGTTTTTAGCATATGGTGTTAACTTATAAAGAACTAGCTGGTACCCGGCGCGTTGCTGCCTTCCTATTTTCATTCTGAACTTTTATAAAAACCAAAATCTATCTAATATATAAAAATTAATATTTGTTTGTTTGTTTGTTCGTATTGTATGCGCTGCCATACCGTTAATTTCTTTTCTACAACATTTCCCGGTACGACATGCGCGCCACCTACTGTAAGTTAATTGTACTATGCCTATAACCTCCGCGCGAGTGCGAGCAATAAGTTGACAAAATTTTATCGCAATGGGATGAACGGTATGGCAGCACATAAAGCACGAACAAACAAAACAAAACCAATAAAAAAAATTCTGTTGATCCAATCGCTACCAAACTTCACAGGATCACCCGCTGGGCTAATCTGAAGATTGCCTGAAAATTTCATCAACATCGGTCCAGCCGTTTTGGAGTCCATAGGGAACATACATACAGACATCCATTTTTATATATATATATATATTATAGATAGATAGGTCTAATAAGTAAATAATAAAACTTACGCATAAAATACAGTGTTGATATTATCCATGTTGGTTTGCAGTTGGATCGTGCTCTGGGGCGAAAGGAGAATGGAACTGCTTTCAAAGTTCTCGGGATAGGTCAATTTGAAGCCCTCAAACACCTCTATGTCTACACTCGACGAGAACATTACCGTTGGTTTTTTTGGTTGTCCCACAACTGCCCCCGAGACTGTAGCGTTTAATCGCAAGGCTGTCTTTCCTTGAGCCACTCCGTCAACTTTTATGGAGATCATTTCCCCTGGACTGTTCGCAATTCCCGTATGTTCAAATGAACCTCTAATTTGGGCAATGTCCCCATCATCTATGGACCATTCAAACAGTATAGGTGGCTCTATTGTACCAAGGACAATAGGCGATAACTTATCTGGAACCCCGGTTACCCAAATGGGAACAGTGGCCCCCACATAGAACCTCGTTAGAGGCGCTGAAATTCTAATACCGGAAAGCGCTATAACCTCCAAGTCTACGAAATCCTGTAATAAACAAACTACTAGTTACGTATACTGAAATTGAAAGAAACTGAGGAGGAGCAGAAAGGTCACATATTAATATATTTTTTCTATTGTTCAGCTTATGTAAGTTGAAATATTAAGTTAAGTGGAAATTTCGACTTAAATAAGTTGAAATATCAAGATGGTAAATGAATGTCAGTTTCTCGATTTCAATAAGTTGAAATATCGAGTTATTAAGTTAAAATGTCAACTTATTTAAAACGAAATATCAATTTATTAAGTTGAAATTTAAACTTATTTAAGTTGAAATATCAAATTGTTTAGCTGAAATTCCAACTTACTTAAAAGTTGAAATATCAAGTTACTAAACTGAAATTGCGACTTAATAAGTTGAAATATCAAGATGTTAAATGAATTGAATTCTACAAGTTGAAAAATCGAATTATTAAGTCGAAATTTCAACTTGTTTATGTCGAAAGTTAAGTTGAAATTTCGACTTAATTAAGTCGAAATATCAAGTTATTAAGTTGAAATTTCAACTTGTTTAGGTCGAAATATCAAGTTAATAACTCGATATTTCAACTTATTTAAGTCGAACTTTGCGCTTAATAACTTGATATTTGAACTTAAATAAACGGAACAATGGAAAAAATATAGTATTACATTTGGCCTTTATGCGCTTCCTTAAGAAACTACGCACCTGGGAATACAGAACTCTAAATCCAGTAGTGGGATTAATACCAACGGATTTCGCGTGAACTCTTACCGTGCCTACTTTTAAACCCCTAACCAAACCATTCAGTTGCATATCTTTAAAAAATCAACACTTTTCGTCATACATATGCGATGAAACAATTTTCAATCAACTCACCGACATAGTTGGGCTCAGTCGCATTATATTCGATGAGGCTATCAGGTTCAGGGCCTCCCCTACTGTTGAACTGCAACGCCGACCCGACTAGCAATTTCCCGTCCCTCGGGTAAATTCGTAAAGGCGGAAATACTTGTATTTCCAGCGGAGCACTTTCCACTACACGATCACCACTGCCGATAGAGAACATCAAGGAGGTCTCCCCCAGTTCAACACCCGTAACGATGTAATGAATCTCTCCGACCGGCCACGGATCATACTCATCATTCTTCAATTTTTCAACAGCGATAATTTCATCTTTCACGGTAACAGCCATGCTGACCATGTTTAACTCGGTCAGTTGGAGTAGGTTATCGTTCTCGTCGTATAACTTCACAAAGCACGGTACACATTTACCCACTTCGATTTTATCCGTCATTTCTACCCTTATAATTTTTACAGAAACAACAATAAGCTTGATGTGGACGGGGTCCGCCACCAAACAAAGATCGGTGAGCGTCACGGTGAGGAGACCGTCTTTCAAGGGAAGCACTTCGATCTCGCTCGACCCTTCCACATAGTGCACGTCGGCTATTTCCGTATTGCTCAAGGACAGCTGGTAAAATCCAGAACCTTGACTCACTGTTAGCACTTTCGTGTTTCCAGGGTAGTTATAGATGAATGTAGAATTCGGAGTCACGATTATATTATCAACTGCAAACCGAATTGAAATTAAACTAATTGTTAAATAACACGAATAAGTAAGTACCTAAGAGCATATTAACTTCGGCAAAAATCGGCGACAGTTCTGAAGTTTTTTCGTCGTCAGACAAAAACACGGGCGATTCCGCCGTTATTCCATACTTTCCCAAAATATTGGTATGATATCCGACAACAGTGGCTGTTACGGTGATTTCGCCCTTCTTAAACTTCGTCCCTAAAGTCTGATAAGTTTTCTGCGACAGTGGAATTGTCCCCAGCATTTCGATTCTCTCGAAAATACCGTCAGTTTTATTCATAACGTTGTACGATGACGGTATAACTTTCCAGTTGAATTTGAGGCTCGAGACGTTAGCGAATTTACGGCCCGTTTCGTCTCTGACGACCACGTCCAGATCGATTTCTTGGTTGTTTTGGACGACGACTCGATTCGGGGTTAAATCGATCGGGCAAGCATTTGGGTCCGCTATCTTCATATCCGGTTTGACTTTCAGCTGCCTTGGTTTACCACAGATCACGGTGACCTATATTATTATGCAAATTTGTAACAAAAATGTTAGGAATGTTAGGAGCATGAAACAAGTAGGAAAGTTAGAAAATTTTAAAATAGAGATGGATAGGTTAGCATTAGACATAGTAGTGATTTTAGAGTAATACACACAGGATCGATAGGCAAAAATTCGGGGGGAGAATTGTTATGGAGAAGAAAATAGGTACAATAGGTACTGAACTAAATGTTTACAATGCTAAACTCCTATTTATACCTGTTTTTACCTGGCTGAAATTTTATTACTACTTGTGAAAAATTTAAATCTATTTGATCATTTAATATAATATTTGATTTTTTAAGTTTATTTATTTCTAATGCCTCTAATAAGTTTAATTTAATACCTTTATTTTCTATATGTAGAATTTCATAGTTTTCATTGAATTTGTGGTTTTCTGATATTAAATGATTTGCATAAGTAGTTTGTCTTCCTATTTTTGAAACTATTTAAATGCTCTGTGATTCTTTTTATAAACGGTCGTCCTGTTTGACCTACGTAACTCTTAGGGCAAGACCCACAAATTAACTTGTAAACTCCCGATCTAAATTTTTTATCTGTTTTGTCTTTGTTGTTTTTAATGATTTTTCCTAAGGAATTATTTGTTTTCAAAGCTAGTTTGTAGTTGAATTTTTTGAAAAGTGGGTTTAGTTTATTAATTTTTGGTCCGGAATATGTCGGAGATTTAAAATCGAAAATTGGGTGAACTAATTTTATTGCATTATATTTTCTTTTCTTTGATAAAATGCTATTGACCATGTCCACATTATACCTGGCTACCTCTGGGGTACTGCCGCAGTACCCCAGAGCTAGCCGCGTGGTGGAAAAAATAATAAACAAAAAATGGTTTGCTGAGTCTAAATTTCCTTAATAATGACTTGTACCGTTATCATCTGCTGCAGTCAGACATGCTCAGTAAAGCCTCTTTTAGCGCTTTACGTATTGTAACTGATTTTTTTCCATAACGTTCTAACATTTGGAATAGACTTCCATGAACCTGTGTTCCAAATTCCTAAACGGTAAAAAATGTTTTGTCATGTTGAGTGTGCATCTGACTGCAACAGAAAATCCATGGTACACGCCACTCTTAATAATCAGTTCTTTAAATGTTCAAATTCCAATCCTTCTGTGACAACACAAATTTTAAACTTTCCCTTTCCCGGCTAATTTCTTGTCCATCGTAATTCCGTGACAGGTTTTACCTGATATGACGCAAAGAACAGAAATAACGGAAGACGTAGTTGGAATTTGACGTATATTATTTGTCTAAAAACGTTTTATACGAAATTAGTCCAATCCGGTGCTCATAGAATGTGTTATGTGTTCTCATTTGGCCAATAACATGCTGTATTAATGCAATGGAAATCTCCGGTTGGCGACGGAAATCCAAAGGCAGTGTATACAAGAAATCCACCAGTGATTCACTCCTCGGGAATCTGTTATACAGGTTGATCCATTTATCCATTTATGCGAAGTTATATGAGAGACCCCTCTTTGTTTTACCATTCTGTCTGTTCGTCCGTCTGTCTCTCAGTCTGTATGTCTGTTTGTCTCTCACAGTGTTCTTTTTCCTGAACTATAAGTGCTATACAACAATACAATTGACGCATATGTAATGGCCCAAACTCAGACAAATATTTAGGGCAGTTTTCATACATCGAAACATCGAAAAAGGGTCAAAAGATATTTTCTGTTTGCAACACTAGAGCATGTGAAACATTTTTTTTTGTTTTTATCTTTTTACAATTCAGTACGACCACATGCGGGGAGTGTCAATTGTGTCCCCCTGTCGCAATTGGGAACTATTTAAAGTAGAATCGTGAATTTTGGTACTTTCGTAGTCTTCACGATTGCAACTAATTATGCAATAAATAAATTTTATCAAAATCGGTTCAAGATGTGGTTTCTGATATAAGTGCTTCAGAAACTTTGCTAGCCAGTACGGAACACTTTATGTACAAAGGGAGTTGATACTTGGTGAATTATTTAAATGGGACACTCTATACATATTGCGTTTTTTAATTCTTCGATCGATTTTACTAATTATGCATACGAAGTAAGTTGCTTCTAAATTAAACCCCATATTTTTGTGTTTCAGTTTTCTTTTAAAATTTTTGTCACACGTAGGGATGTTTCAAAAATTACATTTTGAGAATGATGAACAGATGCCCAGTTTCACAATAAGTTCAGTCTGGAATGCAACTCTTACACAATCATATAGTAAAATCGAACAGGGAAATAAAAAGTGAGATGATATTACAGGAGTTCTATTTAAGAAATTCAAGTTGTGTAGATTAGCATCTGCTGTACAGAAGAAATGAGATGCCATGTATAAGTAAAGTAATTTGAATTATGGAAATTTAAAAACAAAGAGAGTATCTATTTGGCATTTTTCTCTAAATTACATAATACAGATGAATCGCTTTTTCTGATAAATGGGATACCTGTGCACCTGCATATTCAACTCATATGTGTAACAATAATAAATTTCAGGAAGAATGGGAAATTACTTTGGAAGGTCGTCGATACGAAAAAAAAGGCCCCAAGAATAATACCCGAATACATACAAAAACTAGCCACGCCTGATTCTTGAATCTGGGAAGTTTAAACATATCGCCGCTAGACACCGCCACCTCTAGGCCCTTGAAAAGGCGAATGCGGAGGTGCAGGAGCCAATTGATTACTTCATTATTATCAAAAATTTATTATATTTTTTTTGATACCGTCAAAACGAAAAGTCTAATCTATGACTCTACGATTATAATTTCTAAAAAAAAACGAAAAATGTGATAAAATATTCTAGCTACAATATGTCCGATTTTCATAGATTGTGAAGTAGATTTTAAAGTTGAATTTCTGGTTTTTAATGAAAATTATTAGCGAACAGTCCTAGATCTATGTTTAATTGAAACAAGAAAAAAATAATCATGCGAATATCTTAAACCATGTTGGAATAATCCATTGGCAGCGGGAACGTTAAATCCCTCAAATATTACAAGCGTTCCGATAGCCTTAAACCTGATAAATTTGAAAAATAATTGAATGTTATTAAGCAAATTGCAGTCAACAACGGCTATAATTTGGACATGGTCAATGGCATTTTATCAAAGAAAGGAAAATATAATGCAATAAAATTAGTTTACCCAATTTTCGATAACTCGACCAATAATTATAAATCTCTGACATATTCTGGACCAAAAATTAATAACCTAAACCCACTTTTCAAAAAATTCAACTACACCATTGTTAAATATCTTTCACAAGTAGTAATAAAATTTCAGCCAGGTAAAAACAGGTATAAATAGGAGTTTAGCATTGTAAACATTTAGTTCAGTACCAACATCTGAAGAAGCCACTGTGTAGGCGAAACAATTGTCATGTTTAATTAATAATAAATTGGTATGTAGGAGATGTGAAAATACGACTAACACTAAAATACAAATAGGAAATGAGAAGATAGAGGAAGTCACAGGTTTCTGCTATTTAGGAAGTCAAATAGCTCGCGATGTATTGTTTTTTATTAATCGATAAATTTACCTCCACACTGCTTCCGACATGTTTCAAATTCGCGTAATGCGGATTATTCGTAATGGACAAAGTAACCACACTCTCCCCTAATTGCTTACAAAGCACGTGAACGACTGTAATCTCCGATTCACCAGGGACGGAATGAGAATCAGTAACATCCTTTGCGTCCACCGTAGCATTATCAGACAATGCAACTGTTCGTATATGTAGAGTAGGCTGGGAGACGAAACGCTTTGGGCCACCAGTAAAAACGAGATTAATTGTTGTGCCGACCGCTAACACGACTTCGTTTCCGGGAGGGTGCAACAACCTAAATGAATCCCAAGTAAAATATCTTTTCAAATAACACCTCGAGCGTTACCTTAAAGGTTTGAAAGCTCCAATAGTAACGCTATCTTCCATCTGGTTGTCCCCTTGATACAACATAACACTCACTTTTGTTGTACCGACAGCGAGACCTACTATAGCGACGTTGGCGCACGATATACCAACCGGTTCAATAGTCGCAGACTTATTAACAACGAACTTAGGGTTGCTAGATTTCGTTATCAGCGGCAACTGATGACAATGCGTGTACGGTATGTGTTCCTCTGGTTTTGCGCCTGGCCTGTCCGCATACAACGCTACATGTAAAAATATCGCAGTCCCAACTTCCGCTTCCATCACATAGTCTACGATTTCGAGGCGAGACGGCGGTATGATCAAAAATCTAAGAGAAAAATATTCAAAACTTAACGATAAAAAATGTATCTCCTCACTTTGTTGTCTCGCGATTATTATGATTCCTCTGCATGGATGCAGCGACTTCAAAAAACCCCTGCGAATGTGTTTTTACTATCCCCGTCTGACTTACAACCCCTATGCTGTGATTGCTGCTGGTCCATAAGAATTTCCCGTCTCCCCCAACTGCAGTTATTCCAATTTCGTACCTAAATTCAATATGAGGATATTTGAAGCTAGTTTTCACCAAGATACTTACCGTGGTTTGAGTTCGGGGTCCCAAGGCAAAACAACTTCCGAAGGAGACATGACGATTCTCGGATAGACGAGTATATCGGCTTGCGCAATTATCGCCCGTTCCAAAGCAAACCGTCCCATTCTGGGATGAGTCACCCCTGTCAAAGACGCACTTACAGGCGCGACACCCGGATTCGCCCCCCAACCGGTCAACCAACTGCCATTCACGCTGCGTCTTTGCACATGAAATTCGTCACCTATTTGTGTTTGAATCTCCACTCCTGGACCCAAATTTAACTTATAATCAGTTCTGCAAAGGGGAAAATTTTTTAAATTTACGGTAATGATGTTCCTTAGCAAGATTCTTATAACAGATGAAATATCGAAGTTGAGTGTAGAGGTTACAGGACGAGTATCAGTTTTTCAGTGATTTCAAATGTTGCCTTTGGAAAGAATGCATGGCTGCTGGCCATACAAATCAGGAAGGGATGGATACCAGGAACATATGTTGTGGTGTATCATTCACCTAGTGAAAGCGGTGGTGGAAGAAGATTGGAGTTTATGTAGAAGAGTAAGAAACGATTACATACTCTAAAAAGTTAAAGTTAATAAGCGATAATTATTATGAGACGAGAATAGATGAAAGGAGGGGTAATTCTAAAGATATGTGGAAGAATTTAAAGGAAATAGTAGGAAACAGGAACGGAAGTGTGGGAAGTGGTGCATCGGTAAACTTTGGAAATGGTGAAATAAGTGACTGCAAACAAATCGCGGAGGAATTTAATAAGCTTTTTATAGGCAGCATTATTGAAATAAACCAAAGTATACCTGAAACTGATGGGTTGAAATGGGAAATACCGGTAACATGCAGCAATTTCGAATTCCAGGAAATTACATTGGAGAAATTAGAAAAAATTATATTGGGAATTAAATCTAAAGGTGGTACAGATAAAGAGGTATTGAGAGACAGTCTTCCAACGACGGGACCTTATAAATGAATCCTTGAGAACGGGCATTTTTCCTGTATCGTGAAAGACGGCGACGGTGGTTCCTATTCCGAAGGTGCAACAGGCCGATCAGGCCCAGGACTTCAGACCGATTAATATGCTTCCTAAATATGAGCAAGTTTTAGAATGTGTAGTAAAAGAACAGTTGCAAAGGTACTTAGAAGATAATGGCTTACTGTCGGAATTTCAGTCGGGTTTCAGAAGTGATCATTCCTGTGAAACGGCACTCAATTTAGTACTTATGAACTGGAAAGAACAAATACAGGAGGACAATTACATCGTGACTGTCTTTTTGGACCTGAAAAGAGCTTTCGAAACGATCGATAGGGGAGTGCTTATGGAAAAACTGGAAAGGTGTGGGGTAAGTGGTACAACTAGAGAAAGGTTTGGCAGTTATCTGGCCAACAGGTCTCAGAAATGTAGATATGGTGGTTATGAGTCTGAAGAGGTTCTGAATGGATTGGGTGTACCCCAGGGTTCGGTACTTGGCCCTCTTCTCTTTGTGCTGTGTATGAATGATCTGGTGCAAGTGATAAAAGAAGGTAATATTAATCTGTTTGCTGTAGATGCCCTTATAGCAAATGCAGACTGCGACTTAATTAGTGCAATAACCAGGAGTAATGAGGTGTTAAGGGAAACGTTAAAATGGTTAAAGACAAACAAACTAAAGTTAAATATTAATAAGACAGAAGTTATGATCATAGGTAACAGAGAGATAAGGAGGAGAGTAAGCAGAAAGTTGAGTCCTTGGGCTAGAATTCTGGTTTATAAAACGATAATTTCGCCACATTTTGATTTTTGTTCAAGTATATTATTTTTGTGTAAAGCTTGTGATAGGTTGCAAAAACTTCAGAATAGGGCAATGCGAATAATTTTGCAGTGCAATACGCCTATAAGATTGATGCTGGAAACGTTGCAATGGCTAAGTATAAAACAGAGAATAACTTACAACACACTTTAGTCTATGGGCTAGCTATAGTTGTTTTCAGTTATTTTGGCTCGTACGTCAATATGACAGTATGGGTCAAATATGTATTGCATTCCAGCAATTCTCAACAAGTAGAATTTATGATTATTTGAAAGAAGGCACCATAGATTAATAAATTGCTGGAAAATGCATGCACTTATCTATGTATGTAATTCCCAAAGTAGTTTAACGATTCAATCAGTATAATAATTACTATATTTTCGGGAGTTTCATTGGAATATAGCGACGCAGATAAATTACAGAAGTTCAATTTTAGCTAAATGAACAAAACTTAATGCAGACAATCACTAAAGTGATGCTAAATAAGTGGTCGGTAATACGTAAACAAGTATAATATAAATAAAATACAATAATACATGTTACCTAACTGAAATAATGAACTGAAGAAAGTTGAAAAGAAAATTAATTTGAAACATTTACGAAAGAAAAAATTTATAAAAAAGAATTCTAATTAATTGTCGTAATAACTACATATTAGGATCTTAAAAAAGTTCAAAAAATGTATCGTCTTCATCTTCAGAATCTTCAGATGAATCATTCAAGTTTATTATAAGCGGTTCAACTTCATCAAAGCGCACTTCACGTTCCCAGTCTTCCTCCACAATTTTTTCCGTTTGATTTATATAATTTTTCCAAACATCTGGAGTGACTTGGTCTAAAGCTTTTTGCCACATATCTAAAACTTGTTTGTCTCCAAAACCAACTTCTCCAATATGCAGGTCATAATATTGTTTGCAAATACCCCACACCAACTCTATTGGATTATACTGACAGTGGTAGGGTGGCAGTCTTAGGACTTGATGACCATGCTCTTGGAGCATTTCGTCTATAGCGTACCTTGGCTGTTGTTTATTCTCTTTACATAAATTTAGAAGTTCAATTTTCAAAGCCGTTTCCGAAAATGGCACATTTTTAGTTACAAGCCAATCTTTTAATTTTGATTTATTCCAGGATGCATGGGGAACTGGCTCTACTAAGAAGCTATGGTATGATGCATTATCCATTAGCACTAGCGACGGTTCCTCAAGGTTTGGTATTAGTTTTTCTAAAACCCACTTTTTGAACGAATTCTGATCCATTGAATCATGGTAGTCCGCCGATTTTGATTTTGTAGAGAACAGCAGCGATGCATTCGGTACAAAACCATGCCTAGTTCCTGAATGAAGTACAACAAATCGCTTCCCATTTGAAGCATGGCCTTTCTTACAGCTTTTAACGCTTTCATCTTGCCATGTGCGCTTACTTCCTCCTTTAGCAAAAATCCATGTTTCGTCGAGAAACACAAATTGTCTGGAATGTTCGCTTTTCATATTTTGTATGTATTCTCGTAAAAACGCAATGCGCTTGCTTGCAATGTGAGGTTGCTCACAAAGAAAACGGCGATTATTCTCCGTTTTGAAACAAAACCCCAAGTTCTTTAAAATACTCCACATACTCGTATTAGATACAACTATGACACCCCTTTGCTTTGCTAATTCATTCAGCGTTTGAATTGTAATGTGTTTCTTGTCTTCTCTCATCATATAAAACGTGTTGCGAATTCCGCATTTTATTTCTTCACTTACACTCTTAAACTTTCGCCTGTTATGCGATTTTCCGGGGGTAGTAAGAGGATCACCAGATGTAGATTCTGCTTTGATACGACCTATGGTTCTTAAACTTATTTTCAACGCGGCAGAAACTCTCTCGTTCACAGAAGAAAATGGAATCAAAGGTCCTTTATTTTCTGCTTCTGCCTTAAAATACTCCATAAGATCTAGTACAAATTGCCTGCACTGTTTTGTTATAGTACACCCAGGCATTTTAGTTTAGTATTTCAATACCAAAATTGTTAGAAATAAATATTGGAAATTACTAATTTGACAGTTAATGAAATAAACTTGACGTTACAACTTATGAAATGCCAAAAAACATTTTTGTCCGTTCTGTTTCCAAGGAATTAAGATTGCACGTGCGTTAGCTGCCAAAGTAATAAAATTTATACATATTTTGATTGATACGTATGGCGTTTATTGCATCAACATACGTTCAATACAAAAACCATTGTGATTTGAACGAAAACATCATAAACATGAGGCGTTGCTTAGTGCATACACACGCCAAGATAGCTGAAATGAACTATAGTCAAATTTAGGCAATTGGTATAATTTGGGGGTACTAATTTTCCTTGCTAACACAGTTACGTGGGTATATAAGGAAAACAAAAAACCATGATTGCCATCTTAAAGTGGTAGCTAATAGAAACGGCGGCCAATTCAAGATGGCGGACGCGGACTCTTGAAAAACGACCATATCTCTGGAAGTGTAGGTCTGATTACAACATTCTTTTTTTAATGGAAGCTTAAAATGTGCCCTATATTTAGGATTCTTCTACGTCTTTGATATGTGCAACAATTAATTGGTAAATCATTAATTAATAAACATTTTGCAATTTTTAAAAACGGTTTCTTAGTTTATCATGAATTACCTACTTAACTAAAAACTTGGACATTTGAAAAGAAAATATTGGAACAATATCTTAAGAGTCCGGCAAACCCCTTTAAAATGAACCTGAACACTGACTTCATAGTGCTATGCTCATTTCTAAACGGTGAAAATTGAAGTGTTGAATTTTGGACAGTTTATAAACGAAACTTTATTTTAGGTTTCTTTAAAAACTTCATCTTAGAAAATGTCGGTTCACTCATGAAATTGACCAACTTCACGCGTGCATAGCGCCAAGAGATTTACAGTTTTCGAAAAATTGTTTCAATAGAGACATAAAATATACCTTCTTCTACCATAATCAGACTTTCGTGTTGCTGGATGAAGGTTTAATCGTGGTACAGCGAAAGCACTGCAAACGCAAAATATGCCTTGGTATGTGCTGCCGCCCCGTGCCGACTGAGCGTAAACTCAGAGGAGCGTTGTCACATTTACTAGGTACCGAAAGCGCGGGTTTTGAATGTGCGTTGTTCTTGTGCCCATAAATATGTTTAGTGCGACGGTGTTGCAACACAGCTGATAGTTTGCTCCGTTTTCTAACGGATACTTCACCGACCCGATGCCCCGCAGATGTAACTTTTGACCTGCTTTGCCGGACTCTTAAGCCTAAGCTTTTACCTTTAATTTTATTATCTATACTTATCTATACTTTTGTGTCTTGTGCTAGAAATGGTATTGAAACGAATCAACCACGTTGACTATACTGCATATAGTGTTTGTTTACTAATTTTTCCTTATTTCGGTAATTCCTGTTCTCTAAGTAACTTTTTGTCATTATTATTTCTTGATGAATTAATAAAATACATTGCGTACTACCATTGTAATAATTTATTATAATATTTGACCGGTTTCAAGATTTAAAAAATCTCATCATCAGAAAATGTAGATTTGAGTCAGGCTGAAAATGGTCGAAACGGAGTATTACAGGCGAGATTACAGGCTACCATATCATATAAAACAAAAATTGTGTTTTTTGTCACAAAGAGAGTAAATACAAGAAAGGAAGCAAAACAAGGGAAGCGCTTACTCAAGTTTTAGAGTTCAGAACTGACAAGCAGAATTACGTAAAATTACTATTGAGAGGGGCGGTAAAAAAATAATAGGAATCACATCAAGAGATATAGCTGCAGAAGCTCATTATCATAAAACTTGTTACCTTAGCTATACAAGGCTGAGGCCCCATAAACTTAAAAATGTCGATAAATATAGTGAAGCAGAAAAGGTGGCATATCAAAAATTAAATTATTATTTCATACGAAAAGATATATTCTCGAACCCGAGGGTTGAATCTCAAGGTAATCTGGTTTCAAAATTAATTGAGTACTTAAAGGATGATCTTGACGAAATAAGTCTACTAAAAAAAAAATTCCGTCACAACTTAAACAAGGAATTTGATTCCTCCTTAGATTTTGCTAATATTGATGGCGAGGTATATATTTCACCAGATACTCTGACTTACGATTTGCTACTTGCAAATTACGTGAGGTCTAAAATTAAATTAGAAGAGCACCCTTTGGCAAAGGAACCCGGAAACCATATACCCCCCAGCAGCTCAACAGATAAAAGCAGATTTAAAAGGTATAGAAACCCATGTTTGACCTCCATTGCCGCATGAGCTTCACATGAATTATATGGTCATACTTCATACCTCCCTCGTTAATATGCTTTTTGCAGAAACTTTTTGGAGATTCATTACCTCGAGTGAATGTACTAGCATAGTCAATTTCAAAGATACAATTTTGACTCCAAAACATATATTTCTACCAATGAGAGTGAAGACTCCGACTGGAAACATGTTGAGATGATTTCAATTTTAAATCGTCTAGGCCACGAATATAGTTAGTCTAAACTTTTGGAAACAAATACAGCGTTGTGTATGGAGAAACTAAACACTGTTAGAGAGGGTGAAATACCACTACCAAGCAGTATCCATGTCAGTATTCCTACCATAGTAGCCTATGACAATATAGACCGTATTAGAGGAAACATTAAGTGGGGCTGGTACTTCTCATCGTGTCAATGGCTCGCCACGAAGATCAGGCATGGCAGTTATTGGGAAAAGGCAAAGAAGTATTTCAATGCCAGTTCCATGTACTCAAGATTACATATAGTTGGTAAAAGGAAAAATCCTCCTACCTCCTGCAATTACTATACTGCTCAGCTTTCGCATGAATCTGCAGAAAATATGGAATATTGGATTATGCCTTTTGTTTATCTGTTTCTTTGACTTATGTATTTCAGTTTAACAAATTGATGTGATAACTTGCTGTAACTTTATTAACTGTACTATTATACTATTGCTTTTTCATATTATTATTCCTTAGGTTAACAAAAGTTTTGATAGAAATTATAAAATTTTTCTCAATTTTTCTCAATCATCTGTTTTAGTCCACTATTTACCAGTTAACGATTGCACATATACAAAAATACTAAATAACCTAAATTATAGGACATCTTTTAAGATATCATTTAAAAAAAAGAATGTTGAAATCGGACGGTTATTTCCAGAGATATGGCCGTTCTTCGGAAGTCAACATCTGCCATCTTAGATTGGCGGCCATTTGTATTAGCTACCACTTTGAGATGGCAATCATGGTTTTTAGTCATTCTTATACATCCATATAACTGTGGTATAAAGGAAAATTAGTACCCCCAAATTATACCGAAATCTTGGCTGGCCCATAGACTACTTATTCTGATATACAAGATTGTTAACGAATTGTTCCGAATTACATGTCTCGTAATTTGATACGTAACCGGTATGTTCACAATTACCAGGAGAGATCAGTGAAAGATTACACACTTCCTCAATTTGTGAAGACTTGTTCGCAAAATTCCTTGCGGTATAAGGGATTTAAATTGTTTAATAGTATACCTGAATTTGAGCAGTTTCAAGAGAATGTGTTGTGTTTTTGTTAGAGGCATTTTGTAACATTTGTTGGTGTTTGGGTGTTTTCTTTTCTTTTTTTCTGTTTTCTTTTTCTGGGAGTGATTGTTAAAATATTGATGTAATATTAGCTTATAACTAAATAATGATTATTATTATTATTATAAAACAGAACTGACAAAAGTGGGATACGGGATAATACTTTACTTACTTCGAATACACTTCCGCCACAATGTCATGATAATCATTGACTAGAATAACCCAATTGTGATGCGGTAAAATATTCAGCACCATGTAAGATGGTTCGACGACGTTCAAAACTGCCGCTGGTAATTTCAACGCAGGATCACTCACATCCATATTTCTATCGTGCAACATGACAAGCGTCTTCCCGATTTTCAGCGCAGATACCTCTCCTACAAAACACAAACTCGAATATCAGTGAAACTCTTATAATTCACAGTACCTTTGCTCTTATCCGAGCTTGCGATAATTTTATTCTCGACATCCAAGTAATATTGAGAAGCGGCGAGATTAATTTCTTCCATTTTACCATTGCTCATCTGTTAAACATTTCCACAGATATGTTAATCATGTTGACCGATTTTTATGCTAAAATACTCACATGTATGACCTTATATTCTACAATATCGCCTACCATAGTATACACCTCAGCGGGAGTAATTATCAAATTGGCAATCACAGCTAAATTTACATCACATGGTTGCAAATCCTTATATTCCTCATAAGGTAATCGAACTATTACCTGTAAACATAAAATGTTTTTTCTGCATCGAGAACCAAGACAATAGTGCCAACAATATATAAAATACCTTAGCAGACCCTGTTTTTGTCCCTTCTAACAAAATCATATGCCCCTTTTTGCCCTTATCCTCTAACTCGACAACTGTATCAGGAGTCTCATATGGCGACTCGCCAAATGTCAAATAACGTAAAACCATCAAATCCTTTTTGGGCCCAACAGACATGAACTGCCAATCAAACTCCACCCCTTCCAAAGTACTAAACTCATTACCTACCAATAGCACTATTTTAAGTAGATATTACGCACAAAACCGAATAACCATACCTTGATCATCGAGGGCCCTTACTTCAAAAGCTTCAGGTGCTTCATCCATAAATAGTTCCCGTGTGGTCGTGGTCAAAGTTAGAGAGCTTATATTGTCAACAAGAACATCGCACCTTAAAAACTGACCAGTTTGTACGTCCTCCGCTAAAACAACCGCTATATTTCTCATCATTTCCCTTGATGTAGTTGAAACGACAACTTTAGGAGAACACTCGCTCTCATCGTCATATTCAAGTGGAGTCAATTGTATTAAATCATTTCTTGTAGTAGACCTTAAATTCAAATACAGTTTAAAAAATTTTATATAAAAAACATAACCAAACTTACCAGCGAAAACAATCGCCTTCTGTCGCTTCCAACGTAAAATTCACTGAAAAGTCTTTAAAAAGCGGTAGCAATACACGCGGAACGTTTAATTTTGAACTTCTTGTGAATTGTATACTTATAATTAACACTAAAATGCTAAAATATTCCAAGAATTTTAAACGCGCCATAATTTTCGTAACGCCAAACACGGTGCCGCATGAAACGTCAAACTTTTGTTTGGTTATGCCAGGGCGCTACACCGCTTGGTTGAAACTGAAAATTCTTTATTGCCGTAAAAAGTTTAATAGGTATATTAAATATTAGGAATACTATAATTAACAAATCAAATGCACTTGAGTATTATTTACTTTGTTCTATATTTAAGGAGGAACAGTATAGACTATAGAGTATATTTATATTATCTAAAATCTAAAAATAAAAATTGCTTTGGACATCCCTAGTTAAAGTTCTTGAATTGACCAATGAAGGTCCAGGCAATATAGCGGCCAATTTTAAATTTAAACATGGGCAGAGAATTTCAGGGAAAAATTGTAAAGAAGGCCTGAAACAAATATACGATAGGCACCTGGATACAAAGAGTTGTTTAGAAAAACGCAGGACATGTACCTACCACTTGTTTTTTTTTAATTACGTTAAGTATTAAAATATTATTAAAATGAGGGAAATTGTTCATATTCAAGCAGGCCAATGTGGAAACCAAATTGGAGCAAAGGTAGCCGGTTATAAACTTGCCAAAGACTGCCCAAGATGCTCCAAATCCAAACTCTTACACATTTTTTTCCAACGGTTTTTGCTAATACCTCTTTTGTAAAAATAAACACAATTTTTTTTAACTCATCTTTGAAACACAAAAATCGGACGTTCCTGATTGCCAAAAATTTTTTTTTGATGTCTAAATGACAGTTTATAAAATTCTCTGGCATATCCAATTCTCAGACAAAATGTTTATTATTTTCATTTCAACCTATTGATGCAATGAAAGGTTTTTATTAGAAACAGTTTTCAGTTTTGGGAAGTAATATCAGATGAGCACGGAATAGACCCATCAGGCACATACCACGGAGATTCAGATTTGCAGTTAGAACGAGCTAACGTTTATTATAATGAAGCACCTTGTGGAAAGTACGTTCCTAGAGCTGTACTGGTGGACTTGGAACCCGGTACAATAGATGCTATTAGATCTGGCCCTTATGGGCCAATATTCAGGCCGGATCATTGTGTTTTTGGAAGGAATGGGGCTGGCAACAACTTTGGCAAGGGTTTCTACACGGACGGTGGCCTAAACTATCGTAGTAAAACATCTCGTACTAATTTTTCATGAATTTAGGTGCTGATCTGTTAGATACAATCTTAGACGAAGTGCGCAAGGAAGCTGAAGGTTGCGATTGCATGCAGGGCTTTCAAGTAACACACTCTGTAGGTGGTGGCACCGGTTCGGGTCTGGGAACGCTGATAATATCTAAACTTAAGGAAGAATATCCATCTAGGATAATGACTACATTTTCTATTATGCCATCTACAAAAGTGTCAGACACTGTCGTGGAGCCTTACAATGCTGTTCTGGCTATAAACCAACTCGTTGAACACTCTGATCAAACTTTCTGTCTTGACAACGAGGCCCTTTACGATATTTGCATGAGAACTCTTAGTATGTCGAAACCAACTTATTCAGACCTCAACCACCTGGTAATCATTTTGCCAAAACTTGATTAGGTATCTTTTTTCATCCGTATACATGTTTTAAGGTTTCTGCTTCGATGTCCGGCGTGACCACCTGCCTTCGTTTTCCTGGACAACTGAATTCGGACCTGCGTAAACTGGCTGTTAGCACGGTTGCATACGAGCGACTGCATTTTTTAATTCCGGGCTTCGCACCCTTGACGTCTCGTAGTAACCTACCATATCGAGCGCAAAACGTTGCAGAGCTCGTATCGCAGATGTTTGATGCAAAAAATACGATGGCCGCTTGCGACCCACGACATGGCATATACTTGTCAGCGGCTACAATTTTCAGAGGACGCATGTCCATGAAGGACGTGGACGAACAAATGGTGAATATCCAGAACAAGAACAGCAGCTATTTTGCTGACTGGATACCAAATAGCGTGAATATAGCTGTGTGCGATATTCCACCACGTGGTTTGAAAATGTCTTCCACATTCATGGGAAACTCTACATCGATCAACGAATTGTTTAAACGCATATCTATACAGTTTACTTCAATGTACAGAAGAAAAGCCTTCGTTCACTGGTACACTGGTGAGGGAATGAGCGATACAGAGTTCAAAAATGCAGAATGCATAATATCTGATTTAATTACCGAGTATCAGGAGACGCAGGCAGGTTTTCCGGAACCGTACAAACGACTTCTAGCAGAACGAAAAGAGAGGGAAAAGGACGAAGGAACAGAAGAGGACGAAGAAGAAGAAGAAGCAGATGATGATAGTGGAGGCGGAGAAGCTTAACTTTGTACTAATTCTGTAATACTTAAAATTCGCTAGTATAGTTTATAAAATATATCTTTGTGTTTATTAGACAATGAAATAATCTAAGGGCACACGGGGATGCATATACAGAATGTCCCCAGATGGAGTTACAAGAAGGAAAAAATATTTTTAATTTCTCAGAAAAAATCATTCTTCATAAAAAGCTCTGCTTTTATTAAACTCGCATTGCACATATCATTTTTTATCTAACTGTTCCAGAAAATATTTTGCGAATTTTTTATGCATTTTTTCATTAATATTGACATCAACATCATAAGGTTCTCAGTCCGAAGACTGGTTGGTCCCATACCTCCATCCTTTCCTATCCTGAGATAACCTGTGCATTTCCCTAAAAGTAGAACATCCTACATCCCTAACTATTTGAGAGCAGTAGTCTAATCTGGGCCTACCCCTACCTCTTTTTATTCCTACCATCCTATCTCTCCTATTCTTTATTGTCATCCATACCTATAAGTAAAGCTCTTGAGGTGTGTGGATGTGGTTTAGTTGCTGCGGTATTAAAACCCATGTTTGGACTGTGCCCAGCTAATGAAACCACAATAAAGTAAGAACTATAGAGGAGTAGCCCTGTTAAGCAATGTATACAAAATATTTGCGAAAATATTAACACCAGAGGCTGAAGGATAGTACGGGAGGGATTTTGGGGGAATACCAGGGAGGATTTAGAGAGAACAGATCTACTATAGACCAAATCTTTACCTTGAGACAGGTACAGAGTGAATGTTAGGAGCAGAATGTGCAGCTACACATGGCTTTCATAGATTTCAAACAAGCCTATGATAGCGTAAACAGACGACAGTTGGATGGAGTAATGCGACAATTGGGAGTCCCGGGGAAAATAATTGCCTTGGTGAAAATGACTTTGGAAAGCACAGAATACCAAGTTCGAATAAATGGCACGATGTCAGAAGGTTTTATGGTTGACAATGGTCTGAAGCAGGGAGACCCACTGTCGGCGGTGCTCTTTAATCTGTTACTAGAGCAAATTATTAGAAACAGCAATATAAACAGAGATGGTACAGTGCTTAAGAACTCACACCAGTGTATTGCATATGCTGATGATGTAACATTGATAGCAAGAACAAAGGAAGAATTGAAAGAGCTCGTAAGGCGGCTAGGAGACGAAGCAAGAACTTATGGATTAAGGATAAACGAGCTAAAGACAAAGTACATGACGACAAAGAAAGCAAAAGAAGAGGAAGAACATCTGAGCGTGAAAAGTGGAAAAGATAGAAAGAGCATATTTGAAAGAGTGGAGAGTTTTAACTTTTTGGGGATAGAAATTACAAGAAACAAAAAAGAAAAGAAAAAAGAATAATGATAGGTAGCAGAAGTGCTGGGGGCTCTGAGGACAGTGTTGAGGGACAAGAATGTGTCAAGAAAAGCGAAGATACGGATATACAAGACCATTATCAGACCGACAGTAACTTATGGAAGTGAAGCATGGGTTTTAAGAAAGGAAGACCAGCAGAAATTAGAGATCTGGGAGAGGAAAATATTAAGAACAATTTTTGGAGGGTTAAAGGATGGAGATGAGTATAGGAGAAGAAACAATGCCGAGTTGAGAGAAATGTTCATGGAAGCGGACATAGTACAGTATGTACGTGCGCAGAGAATGGGATGGCTAGGGCACGTTGCTAGAATGGGAGAAGAACGTGCACCGAGACAGATGCTTGAGATGAAGAGAGAGACAAGAAAGAAGAGAGGAAGGCCTAAGAGAAGATGGAGAGAATGTGTGGAGGAGGATGTCAGGAGACTAGGCTGCAAAAGCAAGGCGCAAGACAAAGCGGAGTGGAGAAAAATAGTAGGACAAGCCATGGGCCTATAAGGCCTGAAGAGCACCTTTCGCTTTTCCCCAAGTCTTTCTAATACCTCCATATTGCTAATCTTATCTATCCACAGTATCTTCATCATGCATCTGTAGCCCCAGATTTCAAACGCTTCTATCCTACTGTTCAAGTGTTGCACCTGTATAATGCCGTACTCCATACATACATCTTTAAGAGTCTCTTCCGAGTTTCTACATTAACCATTCCCGAGCATAACAATTGTTTCTTTTTGTTAAACGCAACTCCACCCTGCGCTATTCTTTGTTTTATGTTTTTACGTCTTTAGTGCTCCTAAATAGCAGAAATCCATGACTTCCTCTCCATCTTCTCATCTGCCTTTTCCTTTCTTCCGATTAGGATATGTCACCTGCCTCGTTTCTCATGTTCTTTCTGCTAGATCCAATTTCTAAGAAATTTCTCCGAATTATTTTATACCCTTCATCAGTTTTTCGTACTAATGTAAAAACTTTTGTATTTCATTAATTTTTTTAATTACAAAAATAACGGAGATAATAGGGCGGGAGGGGGGGGGGGGGGGGGCAACCATGCTCAATTTAGAACAAAATTAGTTATGTTGTGTTAATCAAATGTGTATGTCGGTGACTTGAGTAGAATAATCCAATAAGAAATGGGGTGCATTTTTAGTAAAGAAAAAAGGACATGTCAGAGCGTGTTCCCTTTACTAAGAGTTTTTAAAAAACATGTTCTCCGTTTTATCTGTTCTTTGCATAAGACACTGTTAAAAATCAAATTTATTATTGACAGACTTTATAAGTTTCAAATCATTTTCATTGACATTAAATTTATGGCCCATACTAGACTTATCTGTATGGCCATGCTCCTGTCCGATATATTTTTGTAGCGATTTCTGCATGCTATTTTCGTAAATTATAAATTTAGTAAATTGGTTTAAAGTGGTAGAATTTCGCAATAAAATTTGAAACTCCCATTTTCTAGGTAAGTAATGTGTATTAACCTATCAACCTTTTTCGAAATCTCAATAGCGAGTCTCGAAGTTTCGGCCCACGCTGTATAGCAATGCAAAACGCGTGGGTAGGTAAAATGAAGATAAACGTATTAATTCATTTCTGGATTTTAAAACGAATGTGTCGGAGTTGGTTTACAAGGTTCCCTGCAAGGTTCTGCTTGTCACTGACAGGGGAAATTAAAGTTCTATAATGATTATAAACAGTGAAAAGTTATAACCTGATAATCTGAATTGATACTTTTTTATAAAATCTGAGGCACTTAGGAACAAAGCATAAACTCAAAACGTTTGTTTGGTTATGCCGCTACATTAAAAATAAAAATACGGGTAAATCGTGTTTGTTCTTGTCCAATTTAAAGAGCAATAATTAATAAATTGCACGTAAATTCACCGTTTACATTTTGATTTCACCGCCGTATTTAAACTGTAGAAATCGACCAATGAAAATCGGATCGAAATAGCGGCGAAATTCAAAATTCAAAAAATGAAAAGAAGGCCTGAAACAAAACTGCGGCACTTGGATACAAAAAGTTGTTTAGAAAACCGCAGGACATTTACCACTGTTTTGGTACATGTTTATTTAAAATTACAATAAATATTACAGAAAATGAGAGAAATTGTCCATATTCAAGCAGGCCAATGTGGAAACCAAATTGGAGCAAAGGTAAGTGGCTATAGACATGTAATGAAAATGCTCTAATGGTGCGCAATTTTTTTTTAAATGCCGTTTTTTAAATAATTTTGTGAAAAAAGTGATAATTTGTTCAGAAATGCACTGGCCCCTGAGGCGCCCAAAATCTGACGTTTCTGGTTTCCAAAAAACATTTGCTTATTGCTTTGCTTGCTTTTTGAACTGACAGCTGAGCTTATGATGATTTTAATCTTACCCAATTAGCACATATGGTGCGAAGTTTTGATATAGAATATTTTATAGTTTTGGGAAGTAATATCAGATGAGCATGGTATAGACCCAACAGGCACATACCATGGAGACTCAGACTTGCAGTTAGAAAGAATAAACGTTTATTATAATGAAGCGACTGGTGGAAAGTACGTTCCCAGAGCTGTCCTGGTGGACTTGGAGCCTGGTACAATGGACTCGGTGAGATCTGGCCCTTTCGGGCAAATATTCAGGCCAGATAATTTTGTGTTCGGACAAAGCGGTGCTGGCAATAACTGGGCCAAGGGTCATTATACCGAAGGTAACTCCAAATAACATAAAATGAAGAATAGGTACTGACTTTCGTGAGTTTAGGAGCGGAACTGGTCGACTCAGTTTTAGATGTTGTGCGCAAGGAAGCGGAGGGGTGCGATTGTATGCAGGGCTTCCAGTTAACTCACTCTTTGGGTGGCGGCACTGGCTCAGGCCTAGGGACGCTGCTAATATCAAAAATTAGGGAAGAGTATCCCGATAGGATTATGAATACATTTTCTGTAGTCCCCTCTCCAAAAGTGTCAGACACAGTAGTCGAGCCTTATAACGCAACTCTGTCTGTGCACCAGCTCGTAGAAAACACTGACGAAACTTACTGCATCGACAACGAGGCCCTTTACGATATTTGCTTCAGAACTCTTAAGCTAACGACACCAACATACGGAGATCTCAACCATCTGGTAAATTTTTTGTCGCATACTTTAGAACATCTTTGCCTATATTTTTGTAGGTTTCCGCCACGATGTCCGGTGTGACCACGTGCCTCCGTTTCCCCGGTCAGCTGAATTCGGACCTCCGCAAGCTTGCCGTAAACATGGTTCCATTCCCCCGATTGCACTTTTTTATGCCTGGTTTTGCCCCCTTGACATCTCGCGGCAGCCAACAATATCGAGCTCTGACCGTTCCAGAACTCGTTTTGCAGATGTTTGATGCAAAAAATATGATGGCCGCTTGCGATCCACGACACGGTCGTTACTTAACAGTTGCTGCAATATTCAGAGGTCGCATGTCCATGAAGGAAGTGGACGAGCAGATGTTGAACATCCAGAACAAGAACAGCAGTTATTTCGTTGAATGGATACCGAATAACGTGAAGACGGCAGTGTGTGATATACCGCCACGTGGCTTGAAAATGTCATCTACATTCATAGGAAACTCGACGTGTATCCAGGAATTGTTTAAACGCATATCTGAGCAATTCACCGCCATGTTCAGAAGGAAAGCTTTCCTGCATTGGTACACAGGTGAGGGGATGGACGAGATGGAGTTTACTGAAGCAGAATCGAACATGAATGACTTGGTTTCCGAGTACCAGCAATACCAGGACGCCACAGCCGAAGAGGAGGGTGAATTTGACGAGGAAGAAGAAGGAGATGAGGGTGGGGAAGCCTAATTCTTGAACTGATTTTGTAATATTTGAAATTCACTAGTACCTTGTAATTGTAATTTTGCCTGTCTTTGTTAGTGCGATGTAACTATGGTTTTCACTTACAACAATGTTAAATAAAATATTAGTGATTTGCGTAACTTTGCGAAATGGGTTTTTGAAATTTGCCGCATGTCTCTTTGGGTGAAGTTTTTTTTTCTCCCCTTAGGGCCTGCCTGCCCGAAGGCTCAGATGCACTGCAGCCACAAAATGGGCTTATTGTGCTCACCATAAATTCTAAGTCACACCCATTCTATGATCTTGGTGCCTTGGACCAAATGGTGCAAGTCAAACATTGAATGCGTGGAAAATTCTTCCGGTTCCATCAGACATCGCCCAAAAATTCGCTGCCTCTTCTGGTCTAGAGCTTCACATCTGCACAAGATGTGCATAGCTGTCTC
Source organism: Xestobium rufovillosum (assembly GCA_963966045.1). NCBI lineage: Eukaryota > Metazoa > Arthropoda > Insecta > Coleoptera > Ptinidae > Xestobium > Xestobium rufovillosum. The sequence continues at coordinate 5,492,534 of OZ014502.1, forward strand.
CCGTTCCTTATTACACAAGCGACAGTTTAGGTCTCCGTAATATTTGCCAATCTTCCACAGGTGTTCTTTAACGGTCGTGTGTCCCGTTAGGAAGCCTGTTACGATTCTAATTTGCATCCTACTAAGGCAAAGTAGTTCTGAGCATCTTTTCTCGCAAGGTCCCTTTATATACGACTTGCTGTGCCTGTGTCCTGAAATCATGTTCCAGTAATTGTGATGTTGAGAGCGAATCCATCCGTTTACTTGGTGTCTGACTGCACTCTTAGTTATGCCTAGGGCAGGTTCCGGTCCAACAAAAGGATCATTGGAGCCCCGCTTCGCTAGTTTATCAGCTTCCTCGTTCCCTATCAGCCCACAGTGACCTCGAATCCAAAGCAGTCTCACTGCGTTCCACATGGCTAGGATATTAAGTTGCTCGAAGCAGTCTGGAAGACATCTTTGGGCTCATAAGAGCTTTCAAAGCTGCCTGGCTGTCTGATAAGATAAAGATCCGCTGATTTTTGTAGCCCCTCTTAATGTTTTCCCGCGCACATTGTAGTATCGCGTAGACCTCTGCTTGAAAGACAGTGGCATATTTGCCCAGAGAGCAGCTGAGTTTCACTCTTGGTTTATTTCCAAACAGTCCTGACTCAGCACCTGTGTCGGTCTTAGAACCGTCGGTGTACCAGATTAGACTGCCGTAAGGTATGCTGTTCAGAATTTGGTTCTCTACTCTAGGGTCATCGATTGTGACCTGAAAGAGTGAATGGGTGGTATGCATAAAAAGTAGTACATGCTAATACTTCAAGTATTTACTTAGCAAGTGAAGTGCCTACTACACCATCGTAGTACTTACTGCCCTCGTGTAGTAGATACTATTATTTACAATAGTACATAGAAGTTTCTACTTCACCGTAGAAGCACCTACTCTACCTCTCGTAGTATCTACTACAAAATCCACAAATTATCGCTGCTTAGTAGTATCTACTTCAATTTCAGCGAAGTTGCTGTTTGGGAAACTTCTAATAAATTTTCTCTTGCAAAAATATTACCGCTTTTATGAATACAGGTACCTACCTGCTGTAAAAGTGTGCAATGAAAGAAGAGCATATGGGGAAGATGTATTTCGAAAATTATTCAGGTAGTTATTGCAAAATTTGTCCTTCAAAAATTATAATAATAATAATAATAATTATTATTATTATAACAACAACAACAATAATAATAATAATATAATTAATAAGTTTATTCCTTCCCTCAGTACAAAGCATTTTCATATGTATAACCAACAGACCAGTTTTTATAGAAGTCCATACATTCAAATTCAAAGGCGAATAAACTTGAGGAAAAAAGACTACAACTCACTGAAGTCAGAGCCGGAGTAAAATTCCAAAATAAATTGGAAACACGCATATTTAACTAAAAGAAGCACTAATGGAAAATACTAATTATCTATTCAACGAAATTCCTGACCAAGTTTTCCAAGAGAAGATAAGTAGAATTCAGTTTGAGGAGGTTCATCAAGACATCACGGGGAAATGATGTAATTCACAGACACATATTGGGACAAAAGTAAACAACTATGTATATTCCAAAGATTTACAACAGAGGACATCGGAAAACTTTGAAGAAACCACAATTCGACAGAGTCCATAGGAAACTTTTCCTCGTCTGCACCTCGGCTGTGTTCAATATGCGTTAATCAGTTTAAACCTGTGTTTCACAGATTTCACCCTGTCTCGGCTGTTCCTATGTTGTCTCTGCGCTATGTTCAATGTGCGGCCGGCCTAACACCAGCCTGAGATGCTCCCGGTAGCTTATTCATATCTCACGTATCGTATCGAAATACGAAATAACATGAAGACAGCTCATATCCAACGCGCAAGGTCGCTCTCGAAGTTGCGATATGGTACCTACATGGTTTATGAATCGACAAATTGCACTAGTTTCTGTTTTACAGAATAAAACGCATTTTTGAAACTGACTCCCTTAAGAGGGATACGTACGTTGAAAACAGCGCCGATATCAAGCTCTATGTTACGAAACGTAGCGCTCTTAGTAATAAATATTTTGTAGAAATTTCTTCTTTGTCAGAAATAAGAAGGTTTGTTCTACAATTCCGTCAAACCAAATTAAGAAAAAAATATGTAAATAGTCGTAGAAACGAGACGTGAAATTTGCCTTTTGGTGTATTTTTGGCAGCTAGAAACTTGGTTCAAACAGCAACTACTGGAAAACTAATTTGAGCACACTACAATATGAACATTAAATTACTTGCGTTTCAAATTTGAATGCATTTAGACTGAAAATAAATAAGCTACATTAAATTTACTTCGACAATAAACCCATTTCTAAAAACGGGAGTCACCTCTTTCCACTAGCAGATTCTAACCTCCCCTCGGCAGTCGGTGACAGCCGAGTACGTTCGGGCCGTATCTGGCCGGCAGATATGTTTCTCCTCGTTTTTATCCTACACTGGCTGGTGTAGTGGGGGAAAGTATCACGCGACCGAGTGCTTATTTTTCTTGAGCAACGTACGTATCCTAGGGCGCCCATAGGCATGGGCAAGGGGGGGCACTTGCCCCCTCCCTGGATTGCTGGATTCTTTAACCTACGTGCCTGATATTTTATTTTGTACCTTGTAAATCACATCCTGACCTTGAAAATTCAACATTTTCGCCTGCGGCACATTGACAATTTTTGCATAGGTACATATCACATGTTTTTACTTTGCCCCCTCCTAGAAAATTCTCTATGGGCGCCCTTGTACGTATCCCTCTTAACTGACGGAGACCAGACACGCGCATTTTTTGTAAAAAAGATAATGTAAAAACGAGTGTAAAAACATCAGCAAAAGAAACTAACCCCTACGGGAGTCGAACTCACCCAGCCCACATGGACATCAAACTACTAACCGTATGCGATACTTCCCTACCCGAAACCGATGACGGCATTCACAAGTAACGAAATACTTAAACGAAAAGAATCATGTCAACAATCTTTTCAATTTTAATTTTTATATTATTAAATTTCTTTAAAACTTTTTTGTGTCAAGTTCCTTTTTTATAATTAAATTCAGCAGTTAGCTCTTTTAGTGCCTCCTGTTTTTCGTTTTTAACTTTTGGAATCTCTTATCAAACAAAATTTTATAATATTTTACAAGAAGGACAAAGCAGAACCGATTCATTTATTTCTTCTTCGAATTCTTGTTCTCTTTCAGAATCGGGATTCATTTTAATGCATATAAGAAAAAACTTTTGAAATCGGCAGATAAAATAGGTTTAATTTGAGTTAGGTATTTTGAAAAATGAACAGCTAAATTTGACAAGTCAAATTTTTTTGACTCCGACCCGTGGTAGTAGCCTACTTCAGTTTAATAAAATTTAGTAGCATGAAGTATATGCTTTGCATTGTAGTATAAACTTCGTTTGTGTAGCATATGCTTTGGAACTGAAGTAGATACTACATATATAAAAGTAAATGCTACGAAGTAAATATTTCTTCATGAAGCATTAGCATGTACTACTTTTTATGCATACCACCCAATGTGTGGTGTTCTTGGGGACCATGTAATCCGTCCTTATGTCAAGCATGGGATCCTTTATGTCCTCAATAATGCTAGTGTGTCTGCATCGCAGTTATGACTTACTGTATAGAGGTATGGGGACATTCACCACATATGAGGCTGGTGCTTATTGCCCAGAAGAAAGTAATTAGAGTTATAGCTTGTGTGCCATACGGCACACACTGTAAGCCATATTTTATCAAATATAAAATTTTAACTGCGCCAGCCTGCTATATCTGAGGGTGCATGGAGTTGCAGAAACCATTGGTCGCTCTGGTGATTGCCATACCTATGAAACAAGGGGTAGAAATGACCTGGCTATTCCGAGAATACGTCTCAACACATCTAGAATACTAACACGCCTTCACCTTGTATAATTGATGTCCAGACCTTTGGAAGACCCTTTCCAAGGAAATTTTCAAACGGAAACTGAAAGTGGTGCTACTGTCCAACCCTCTGTACAATGTCAATGACTTTTTCAGAATGGAAATCCCCCCATGATATGTATTTCTTGTATTTTGTGACTGTTTTTTGTCTGTCGTCGATTTTGAGTGTCTGAATCTGGATTTTGTAGTGTGATGTAATATATTGTATTGACTGAAATATTGTGTGCAACATAATTTTCTCAGATGAAGCTACTTTTGCAACGAACAGGTCTGTCAGTTCACAGAACAGTAGATATTAGTACATGGAAAATCCTAATTTTCGTATTTGCTACAAAAGACAATATCCTAAAAAAGTTAATATTGGACGTGTTGGACCACTCGCTAGTGCTCGTGATCCAGTTTCCACGTTTTCGTGCAAAAAACACGCTTATTTTGTAACTTGTTGCATAAATACCTATTTTAATTTATTTTTCTATTATTATACTTCTTTTTAAATAAAGTTAAATGCTCCTATTATTGTTTCGTTGATTTTTCACCTTGCCAATATTAAGTTTACTGTCTAAAATACAGTATAAACATACAGTTCTGTATAATTAGCATAAGACTACTTGGCCATAATTAATAAAAATAAAATTTAATTTAAAAATACGAAAGATTCTCAAGATCCTTCAAAATATGCATGTCTTGGAAAAAAATTACAAACTTCGTATTTGAATTCATCGAGCCATTTTCTAAACAACTTTTTGTTTCAGAACAAGCAGGCATTTTTATAGAGTATTAAATTTTTCCGTAAAATGCGAAATAAATTTTTTTTCGCTCTTGCAAAGTCAACCCGTGGACACATTTTGTATATACAGGGTCCTGCATCTCACCTCCCGTCTCCTATTACACCTAAACAATTTGTTTTAGAAGAATGATTGAAATGGGACAATAGACTGTTTGTTAGAGAGTACATTTTAGAAATAAATCGGAAAAACAACATTTTTTCATGTTTTAAAAAAATCGTAAAAAATAGAAGAAACATCTTCAAACCAAAACTAAGCAGCAGGTTGCTTATAATAAAAGGTCAGTTTATCCTACTATGAATATCGTAAAAATACGGGTTGTTCAAAATTCAATGCCAAACTATTCAAAATGTAATGCTATTTTTCTCCATTTTTCAAATGGGACACCCTGTATATTTTTATCCCGTCGGATGCAGAATTAAAAAATGAACGTGTTTTCTAATTACAATTACCTCGACATTCTCAAAGGTTTCACAGATATTCGTAAAATTATTATCTAATAAATAATAATTTTCTATTCCGACCACAATCCAAAGATTTTTAGGCAGGTGAGGGGGGGGGGGGGAATTATTGGTCCTCACTTATTTAACGGACATTTGAACGGTGCTGTGTATTTTGATTTTTTGCAAAATCAATTGCCAAATTTATGCCAAAATTTACAAATAGCTTTGAATTGAGAGATGCGATGTGGCTGCAGCACGACGGAGCCCCAGTACGTTATTCATTACGAGTCAGGGACAATCTCAATGCAACCGCATGGGAAATGAACAATTAATTTTAGAAATTTCAGACAATCCCTCATTACCAGATTTAATCAAGGTTATCTCCAAACATTTTGAGGAGCAGAAGAAGGAACAGCAAATTATAAGGACTCTCACGCAGGAGTTAAAGATCGTAAAAGATGAAAATCTAATGCTGAGAAGAGAGGTTTTTACGCTTGAAGATAAGGTTGATGAGCTGGAAAGAAAGAGTAGATCTCATAACGTAGAAATACATGGTATACCGCAAACGCCTGGCGAGAATACCAATGGTATTGTTGTGAGGGTAGCGCAATCCTTGAACTGTAATATTAGTGAGAATGATTTGGACATGTCGCATCGTCTACCATCTAGGATTCCTGATAAACATCCCGCACTAATTGCAAGATTTGTTAAACGTTCAACAAGAGAAAACTTGATGTCTTGCAGGAAAGGAAAAAGTTTGTATGCAAATGAAATTGGCATAAGTGACCTTAAATCCCAGATTTTTTTGAATGAAAATTTAACAACTAGAACACGACAATTATTTGCACTGGCAAGAAAGAAGAAACTGGAACTGAAATGGAGGTACCTGTGGACGAGAGATGGTTTTGTCTTCATGAGGAGGTAAATTATTACAATCTGCATGGTTTTAAAGCGGTGCATTGCTGTCGAGATACAAAAGGCGGAGGTGTCGCTGTATATGTAAGGGAAAACGTGAGTTTTGCATGCATTGGTAATGATTCAGTTGATGGGTGTGAAATGGTGCATATTAGTTTGGGTGATATAAAAACTTCTTTAATTGCAGTTTATAGACCACCAGCAGTAGAGGCTAATATATTGGTTAGAATATTAGATGTTGTTCTCCATAGACAGAAAGGTGACTGCATCATTGTTGGTGATATGAATATAGATTTACTTGAGGAAAGCCCGTTAGTAAATGAGTACTTGAATGTTATTGAAATGAATGCATGCAAAATTGGCAATGATCTCAACATTCCAACCCGTATTGGATTTTATAAAAACAGTTTAATTGATCATGTTATAATCACTAATAATCTGCAGTGTACTGTGCTTCTTGAGAATCACGATATGTCGGATCATAGACTGATGTACATTGGTTTTCATAAGGTATTATCTCCTAGAACCACAACAATTTTGAAACGTCGTGTCATTGATTTTCGAAAATGGAAAGAATATGTCACTACTGAAATTCTAAGTAACCAAATTAATTCTTTTGAAGAACTTATAAATGTGGTAAACACACAGAAAGCAAAATGTACAAAAGAGTACTCTTTTAAAATTAAAAATAACTGTCGGTGGATAAATAAAGAATTTCTTAATAAGGTTAAAGAAAGGGATAGACTTCATAAGAGAATGAAAGTAATTCAAAGTTTGCACATAAGGCAGGAATTCAAAAAAATTAAGAATGAGATCAATAATTTGAGTAAGAAGTTAAAGAGGGAATGGGTGGAACGGGAATTCGCTAAGGCGGACAACAACCCTAAAAAAATTGGAACGTTATTAATTCCATTTTGAGAAATACTGCAAAAACTAGGGGTCATAGTGTTGATCAGATAATTGCAGGCGAGGTAATTCAGGACAAAGAACTTCTTGCAAATGAGTTCAACAAGTATTTTTCTACAGTTGGAGTTAATATTGCCTCAACCATAGATAATGAAATTATGTTATTATCGTCTTTAAAAAGTGGTAGTGCGCCCGGTTATGACAATTTGACCAAACTTGATTTGCTTAATATCTATAGTGACGAATTTTCTACCAAGTTATTGCACCTTATAAATAATGCTCTTATAAAAGCAACATTTCCAGAAGAGTTAAAGATTGCTAAAGTTATACCACTATTTAAATCTGGTCCTCATCAGGATATAGCAAATTACAGGCCCATTTCAGTTCTAAGTGTCTTTGCAAAAATACTAGAAAAGGCCATACACGCTCGACTGATAAATTACGTTAATAATACATTTAAATTAGACAAGTATCAATATGGATTTCAGTCAATGAGTGGTACACTGGGACCTGTGACGGATATGCTGGAATATATCTCAAGGGAGCTGAGTGACAATAAATATGTTGTTGTAGTTTTTGCTGATATCAGGAAGGCATTTGATACAGTTGACATCAACCACTTGTTGCAGAAACTACATAAAATGGGTGTAAGAGGCATTTCTTATGAGTTGATGCGCTCGTATCTCATAGGCAGCAGCCAATTTGTCTCTGTTGATGGGACATGCAGTAGTTATGCAGAGGTCAATATGGGAATTCCACAAGGATCAATATTAGGCCCATTATTATACTTATTATACATTCAAAATATAAAGTTTTCTGGAATTCGGGGAAGATATTATATATACGCGGGTGACACGGCATTGGTTTATGCAGAGACTGACTCAGATTTGCTGCAGCAGCGGATTAATGCTGATTTAGTTACGTTTGGAAAATGGTTATCCTACAACAAGCTCAGCATTAACACAAATAAAACTTATTATATGCTTATTACCCAGAAAAATAAACCTCGATGCCAGCTCAGGATTGATATTGATAATGATGTAATTAATGAGGTTGCGAGTTGCAAATATTTGGGACTTATCATCGACAATGATTTGAAATGGACCACTCATATTCAGTTTATTATAAAAAGGTTCGTGTCAATAACGGGTGCTTTTAAGCGTTGTGCAGTGACCATGAATAATAAAACGAAACGACTTGTCTATAATAGCTTTATAGAACCTTATATTAGGTACCTAATCCCATGTTGGGGAAGTTCTTCAGACTACTTAGTGAACCGATTATAAAGAACACAGAACAAACTAGTAAAAATACTCTACAATTTGAATTTTTATACTCCGACTGTTGAAGTGTACCAATTAGTGAATATTTCCAAGATTACTCAAATTAGAAATATTGAGCAGTGTAAGCTTATTTTTAATATCTCGAATGGTTATTTGAAGTGCAATTCATCATTGACTACCAGAGAAGAGGTCCATGGTCATCTCACCAGTTCTGCAAGCTACTTTAGGATTGAATTTAGAAGAACCAATCTTTGTCAGGCTTCACCATTATTTAGTTCTATTATTGTTTATAACTCACTGCCTCTTTATTTGAAGTCTATAAAAAGCAAAAGTAAATTTAATAAGAGAGTAAAATGTCATTTTTCTGTTGCAACATTGATTGATGACTGATTTGAACTTCTTGCACTTTTTGTTTCATTATATTGTATTGCACTGAATATTGTATGTATATTGTTATGTTGTGTATATTATGTACCTAAATGCGATGTCAGCTGATGGGGCTGTATAAAATAAGGTCATTGGGGGAATGTAGCTGCACATCTGTGTATTTTTTTTTGCTTTGGTTTTTCTTGTATTATGTCCTTGTTTATATACATTATATATGATACATTATTATATATGATAGACAAGGATTATGTTGTTCTGTTGTAGGCCCTGTTATCAGTTCTTACGAACTGTTTTAGGGTCATAAATAAAGTTTATTTTATTATTATTATTATAACCTTTTCAAACCGGTGGATTGGAAGAAGAGGGCCATGTAATTGGCCGCTACGAAAAAAGTCGCAGGCCTAGCCAGGTGTACAAGAAAAAGCTGGATGGATTAGACAACGCAAGATTTGGAAACCCTGGAAGTAAACCACTGGAGAGAAGATTATTAGGAGTGCAACAAGTGGGGGAGGATAGTTCAAGAAGCAATGACGAAAGGAAAATTGATCCCTCTCGAAAACGGACTCTAAACTCAATACATACCATAAAGAATATCATACTAAACTGTTAATAAAACAACTTCGAAAGATTTAAATAAGTTTTATTAAAATTCTAGCATGCATTACAAACTGGGAAAGAATAACGGCATACCTGCGACACAAACTTTTTGTAACTGGCAAGAAATACGGAAGGTATAGCTTGTGAAAACGTTATTTATACGATACACTCGGTTGAAAGACGGCGGTTACCTACTCTACAATTTTTAAAACTTGTCACAACAGTTTGTGTCGCAGCAGTTGTGTACTCCCGGCAGTCCAATCTTTATGTAACACTATATACAAATTTGTCTAAATCTGATAATAAATTACAAGTATCGAATCAGCAAATATTGTAATATTCAACTCGAATGATTTATCTTAATTCTTTATAATTACATGCATCCTACAACAATTCGAATAGATGGCTTCATTTATAAACCTAACGTGTACGATTTAAGAATGGTCATTTTCTTACGTAAAAAACATTTATTACAAAAAAATATAAATCAAAAATGATGTTTTCTCTTGCGAATGTGATAGTTCTAAGACTTAATATTTTAGAATAACCCTAAATTGCACTTATAATAATAATTTAGTTAAGTTAGATCATTTGTATCACAATGTAAGCAGGTAGAACTACACTTTCTCGACAGATCTCTTAGATTACGTTCCACGTTTAACGAAAAAATAAATTCACATTAACGTTACATGACTAGAACAACTTAGGTAGTTACTTATATTAAATTCTTTACGCGGGTCCCGTTTTTTCAGTAAAACAAGTAGGGGGCCTCAGTATTTGGTTCGCCAGATATTCTCAGAAACTCGATCAAAAATAAAATACAAAATTACGGAACATAAATCTCGAGTTAATTTTTTAAACAAAAATTCGATATATTTCTAATAAATGCAAAAGCCTTGGAAACTCTGAAAATGCTAAAATTTTAGTTAATAATTGGAGAAAATCTAGTGCATAAAAATTAGCAATTTTTCCCTTATTTTGAAAATTCTCAAACACTGAATTTTTAAGTGCATAAATAACATTTTCTACCAGAGAACAGAAACAGAAATGTTGGAAAGTCTGGAAATGATGACGTCGGTTGCAACGGGTGTGTATATTAGATCTACAGAGAGAAAAGTTAGTGAAGTTCGTGTATGCAGGATGTTCACACTCTGAGCACCAAACCAAATGCCCCACATTTGTTTGCATATTTGAATTCCTAATAAAATTTGATGAAAGATGGTGTACTACATGATGGGGTTTTTAAGATATTACCATTTTAGTGCAAGTGTGGGCCCAACTTTGAGGAGCTGCTGACATCTACTGGTCGAAGCTGTTTAAGATTTCTTTATTGGACTAGGTTCACAGACTGCTCTATTTGCAAAATTCTTGAATACTTTTGTCACAAAACTTAATATCACACAGGGTGGGCAGCTTACGCAAAATGCATTTTTTCTTAAAAATTTCAAAAGGAACACCCCACATATTACACTGACGGACAAAAAAAAACCGGACACTCTCAGAATTATTATTTTAGTGAATAAAAAACAACGGACGGTTTGAAATTATATTGAACTATATTCTTTTCATCTTAACAATAAATAAAAAACAAGAAACAAAATGATTCGTCAACAAAAACCTAACAAAAGTATTTTTTAGAGATCAACCTGTTACTTAAGAACTTGAAAAGACAAACAAAAAAAATATTAAAAGGAAAAGCACACTAGTAGAACCAAATTAATAATGGGTGTTACCACCACGAACTCTTATTACTTCCCTTAAACGTTGTGGCATGCCCTAAATGAGGCTATCAATAGATTTTTGGGGTATTTGTTCACATTCTTCTTGAAGCGCCATTTAATGTTTCTGGTAGGGGTTGGCGACGTCTAATCCTTTTCCTAAGCTGATCCCACAGATGTTCAATGGGATTCAGGTCTGGACTATTGGCTGACCATGGGAGACATCCAATACCAACTTCTTCACGGTACTCGGTAACAATTCTCGCGGTGTGTGGGTGGGCGTTGTCATCCATAAACACAAAATTGTCCGCTATAAATGGCATATATGGTGTGACATGGGGTGCCAGGCACTCAACAATGTATCGGTGTGCAGTCATTGTTCCATTCTAAATGAAAATCAATTCTGTGTGAGCCCTGAGAGATATTCCGGCCCACACCGTAATGCTACCACCATTGAAACTGACCCTGGGAGATATACAACATTGACTGTACCGCTCCCCTAGTCTTCGCCACACCTTTTCACGTCTATCTGGTGACCTGACACTAAATCTTGACTCGTCCGAGAAGAGCACGTTCCTCCATTGATGTTCGTCCCAATTTACGTATTGCCGCGCAAATGCAAGTCATGCTCTGCGATGTTCTACGGTCTACAGGGGACCCGTAGCTGGCTTTCTTGAAGTCAAAACATATTCGTTTAGCCTTTTCTGAACTGTTCTGGCTGAAACTGCCACTCCTAGAACTTCGGCTAACCGTCCAGCAAGAATAGGTGATGGCAATGCTCGATCAGGCTGCGCAGCAACATGGAGAAAACGGACATCTTGATGGTTCGCAGTCCGTGGACGACCAGATCCGACCTTCTTTACAAACCCATGAGTTTCACGAAATCGCAAGAGTACATTTTGCACTGTGTTACGGGGTATATTCAGCACTTGAGCAATATACCGCACTCTTCGGCCATCGTGGCTTAAAGCAACAATTTGTGAACAAATTTCGGGGTGCATCGTATGGAAAATGTTAAAAGCTGACATTTACAAATGAAATTTCACCAAAAAACCAATAGAAAATAGAGAGCAGCCCAATAAGGTAAAAGATTTTGATGTTTCTATAAAGATGCATGAAGAGTCAAAATGCTGATTTGGCTGTTTAGGCTTACGAAAGGTGCAATATTCAGATAAAACTTTCTTTTTTCTCACTAGTAGGGCAATCGTTAATTATTTGCGTCCAAAACACAAAATATGATTTCCATTTTGTTTCTGGAAGTTGATTTCACATTGAGACAAAAAATTTCATCGCCAATTGCTTCTTTATGGTCATATTCAAATAAATGGTAACTTATTAAACCTAGGTATAAATTGAAACAAGGAGTGCCATGGAAGAAAACCGTCCTTTAAAGAAGTAATCTTGCAATGAGATTTCTTGTGCCGGTATAAACTTTCTTCGCTAAATTTTCTGTAAAAATAAAGTGTAAGCATTTTTGAGTGGCAAAATGGGGGAAATTCCCCAAAAATGATACAAAATTACGGCAGAAATCTCAATTCTCAAGGTTCCATCTTTATTTTTGCCTAAATTATCAGTCGCAGACCTGCCAATATCTGCATCAGTCAAAATCTTAATAAACCGGCTATCAAACCTGCAAATAATATACGGGGTGTTCCATTTAACATTTTTGAGAAAAGCTCCATTTTGCGCAAGTTGGCCACTCTGTACAATATGAGCTATTTTGAAAAAAGTGTTAATGGATTTTACAAATGGAGTATCCTCTGAACCTAGTCAAATAAAAAAATCATAGTTGGCTTTGACCAGCAGACGTCAGTAGCACCAAAAATTTGGGTTCACACTGGTACTAAAATGGCCATATCTCAACATCGTTTACTCTAAACCCCACCATGTAGCATATCAATTTTCATGAAATTTTATGGGGAATCCAAATATGTAAACAAATTTTGGGCATTCCACTTAAAAAAACATAACTTTGGTTTGGTACATAGCACGTGTACATCCTGTATACATCAACATAATTTTAACAGAAGCTCCGTGAGGTTCTCCATATACACGTAAAATTTCATGTTGATATCTTGAATAGAACCAGAGATATGGACCGACTTACGCACTATTGGCCCACCCTGTACAGCAGAAAAATTCAGACTATTAATGAATTGAACATTTAAGTTCCTAGTACCCCATACTTTGAAATTATTTTCGCTCGCATTTTCCCCAGTACCCAAGGCATAAGACTCATACCCTGACACACAATAAATATTAACTCCTTATCAAAAAAAAATACTGTCAACTTAAAATCACTCGGGTTTAAATGCAAGGTAACAGAAACTGTCCCAAGAAAAAACCGACATCGTGGCTTCACTAATTATTTTTCTCGGCGACTTCCGGATAATAATTTACGCAATTAAACTATTTCAATTACCTAATCGCCGGCTTATATCTAAGTAATTTAATGGACACCTTGCCCGATGCAGTCTTCATTATGGCACCCGCTTCTTCACCCGAAGCGTTGACGAGGTCTAAACCGTTGACCGACACTAGCATGTCACCTTTCATTATCCGACCGTCCAGTTCTGCCACACTTCCTGTTATCTGCAAAATGAGGTGAAATCCCAAAATATTAAGATAGATACTTTTATAAGTCATCAGTGATGAATAAAGGTATACTTACAACATCATTGACGTAACACCCTTTACCGCACTTTCTCGCTATCACACTCAAGCCCAATCCTTTCCCCGATTTCTTTATCAGATCGACGTCTAAATGCGTGTATTCGATTTGCTCCGGCCTGTACACCACCAACCTCATCTGAATATAAAAAGAAAACGTTATAACTGATACGCCATCCGAGTACACATTTTAATACCTTCGATTGCAGCTGTCTTAACAACAGAGCTGCTCCTTGAGCAGTGACATTCTTCAAAGATTTACCATTAACTTCTAAAACCTGATCACCATTCTGCAACCGCCCATCTCTATATGCTTCACCCCCAGGGTAAATTTCTAATAATATTATAGCATCCTGCAAAAAAATCAAGCTGTTCACTCTCTGAGCACCAAACCTAGGATATGTTTTTTTTTAAATGGAACACCCCACATTTGTTTACATATTTGGATTCCCAATAAAATTTTATGGAAGATGGTGTACTACACGATGGGGGTTTAGAGTGAGCGATTTTAGGATATTTCCATTATAGTGCCAGTGTGGACCCAACTTTGAGGAGCTGCTGATGTCTACTGGTCGAAGCTATTTAAGATTTCTTTATTGGACTAGGTTCACAGATGATTCTATTTGCAAAATTCTTGAGTACTTTTGCCACAAAACTTAATATCATACAGGGTGGACAGCTTACGCAATATGCATTTTTTCTTAAAAATTTCAAACGGAACACCCTATATATTATTTCCATATTTGATAGATAGTTTACTAAACTTTTGATTGATGTAGATACTGTTGGGTCTGTGACTGACGGTTTCGGTAAAATTGAAAATTAAACCTGAAAATGTAGTAATTCGAGCGGTAGTTTATTAGTTTCTCCCACATTTTAGGGCCCAAAACACAAAATATGATTTCCATTTTGTTTCTGGTAGTTGATTTCACATTGAAACAAAATATTTCATCGCCAGATTGCTTTTTCATGGTCATATTCTTAAATATAATATAATAATAATAAATTTATTTATTTCAATTAAACCAATTTAACATCAAAACTTTCACCAACCCTTGTACACATGAATAAATAAATAAACAATTCTACATCGCTAAAAGTTTGAACAACTTGTGTGCGACGTTACAAAATTTTTCCAGAGCAAAGCATAAAAATCAAAACAAAAAATAAGCAACACTACAAATGAACAAAAAAAATAACTTTAAGGACATTTCAATCCACTCCATACAACACAACACGAAGAGCAGTATAAGGAATATTTGTAATCCACATCTTTAATTTACTATTAAAAAGAAGAAAAACAGAGCTTTTTATTTCAACTGGCAACATATTGTAAAGACTAGCAGCATTGTAAGTGAAACGTTGTCCAACTTTCTTTGACATCCTATCAGTTTTAACATTCAGGTTTAGTTTACTTCTAGTTTCATAGGGATGGTCTACAACGCTCCTGCTACTGAATCTCTCATAATAGTCTAAGAGCCAGCAACATACATAGTGGACTGACGTCCGCAAATCTGAAATTAATCCACGAGCTTACCATTAATGTGTAAAAACTGAATTGAATAGTCAGTCTGCCTAATCATATTGCTTTTGGCGAAGGTTTAAGTATAAAGACATTATTTTTTTCAAAAAAACTCATTTTAGCAAAACAAACATTTTCATCTAATTATACCTTGTGATGTATGGAATACGAACTGGTATGTGACGGACGTTTTTTTGTATTGCTAAAATGGTGACAGATCACCGTAAACATAATAAAAATATTAAAAATTAACTAATTTTGGCAAGGGCCAAATTTCTCTTTTCTATAATAAATTACAAGGCCCCCTATAATTATAGCGGGCTATGTAAATTATCAATCTGTAGTAAAACTTCATTTCTTCTGTCAGGTGTCGCGAATAAATTTGACGTTTGCCAAAATAAGTTTAATTTTTAACATTTTTATAATGTTTACGGCGATCAGTCACCATTTTAGCAATACAAAAAACGTCCGTCACTTACCATTTCGTATTTTACATATCACAAGGTATCATTAGACGAAAATTTTTGTTTTGCTAAAATGAGTTTTTTTTTCAAAAAAAAATACGTCTTTATAATTAAACCTGCGCCAGAAGCAATATGATTGGGCGAACTGACTATTCAATTCAGTTTTTACACAATAATGGTAAGCTTGTGAATTAATTTCAGATTTGCGGACGTCAGTCCACCATGTATGTTGCTGGCTCTTAGACTATAATATTTGAGTATTTCCAAGGCATAAATCTTATTTACATTTAAAGAATCTGAATTTTCATACAATAATTGAGAGCTATAAGTTGGTGGTTTTTTAGTATTATTTTCAATATAGACTTTGAGCAATTTCAAGATTTTTTATAGTGGTTTTAGCACAACCACCCCAAGCTACTATACCATACGCCAACAAACGCAATTACAAGACCATTATCAACCATTTTCAAACTTTCATAACTTAGAATCCCCCTGAGTACGACAAAATGACCCATGAGGTGTCTTAATTTTTTACATAGGTTATTTACGTGATCCTCCCATCTCAAATTTGAATCAATTGTTATACCCAGGTATTTATAGAACGTTACAGGTAATATTTTAATATCACATTTACAACCAACATGTAACATTTTTGTACAACTTTCCATATGTACAGTTATTGGATCCAGAACCGGCAGGCTATCTCTATATGAGCCGAAGGGCATGTATTTTGTTTTACTGGTGTTTAAAGTTAATAAATTTAAATTAAGCCACTCTATAACCCTGGCCATAATAACAGAAGTTTTCTTTTTTAGGTTTTCCCAAGTTGTATCTTTAATAATAATTACCGTATGATCTGCATAAGAGACTATGTCGGCATCCGAATCCAATTTCAACCGGTCATTCAAGTACACCAAAAAGAGGATAGGGCCAAGCACAGAGCCCTGCGGTACACCAAATTTGACTATTTGAGAATCACTCTTTTTATCATTAACACTCACTAAGTAAGTTCTGTTTGTTAAGTAATCTTTGAGCAATTTTAATGCATTTCCACGAAAATCAAAACATTCGAGCTTCTCCACCAAACGCACATGACTCACAGTATCAAACGCCTTCTCAAGATCCTAAAACACAGCCAAGATTGGTTTGGAGGCATCAACTGTCTCATAAATCCCTTTTATAACCCTCGCAATTGCATTACTTGTACCCATTTTTCTTCTAAATCCATACTGATTATCTGATAACAATTTGTATTTGTCCCGATACGACATCATTCTTGTTTTTAAAGATTTTTCGAACACTTTTGCCAAATTGGATATCAGAGATATGGGCCTATATAGTTAGTGGGATGTGTCTTATTTCCGGCTTTAAATAGTGGTCTTACAAGGGCTGTTTTAAAATGCAAGGGACATTCTCCCTCTGTAAACATTTTATTAATAAGTATTGCCAAAGGTTTATAAACTGTTTCGTTACACTTTTTTAAAGAAGTAGCCTGTATTTCGTCAATCCCCGGTGCCGCATCTGAGCGCAGTTCCAATATGTACCTCTGAACCTCGAGTTCCGTCACAGGAGTAAGGTAAAAGGAACCAGACGCATCGCTAATGTTAAATCTTTGTAGCTTTCCCTGCGTTTCAATTAATTTTGCTTCACTTAATTTCTCCCCAATAGATGAGAAAAAATTGTTAAAATTCGTTAGCTACCTCTTTACTGTTTGAAATAATACTGCCATTCTTATTGGCGAGATTGATGGTGTTACTACTTTTCTTATCATGATTCTATATGGTAACTTATTAAACCTAAGTACAAATTAAAACAATGAGTGCCACGGAAGAAAACCGTCCTTTCAAGAAGTAATCTTGCAATGAGATTTCTTGTGCCGGTGTAAACTCTGTTCGCTAAATTTTCTGTAAAAACAAAGTGTAAGCATTTTTCTGAGTTTTGGGTGGCAAAATGGGTGAAATTTCCCAAAAATTGTACGAAATTACAGCAAAAATGTCAATCCTCAAGGTTCAATCTTTATTTCTGCCTACATAAACTTAATAAACTGGTTATCAAACCTGCAAATAATATACGGGGTGTTCCATTTAACATTTTTGAGAAAAGCTCCATTTTGCGCAAGTTGGCCACTCTGTACAATATGAACTATTTTGAAAAAAGTGTTAATGGATTTTACAAATAGAGTATCCTCTGAACCTAGTCCAATAAAAAGATCATAGTTAGCTTTGACCAGAAGATGTCAGTAGCACCACAAATTTGGGTTCACACTGGTACTAAAATGGCCATATCTTAACATCGCCTACTCTAAACCCCACCGTGTAACATATCAACTTTCATTAAATTTTATGGGGAATCCAAATATGTAAACAAATGTGGGGCATTCCATTTAAAAAAACAAGTGATAAAGTTTGTTGTTTAGGTAGTAAAGTGGAATGTTTAGGTGCTGCTTAAAATTAAGTGTTCTATTTTTAATAATTTTTAAGTTTATGTGGGGTGTTAAACGGATGTAATCTTTGATTTAAGAACAAAATTTTCATAAAATTTCATTAGTGTCCAATTGTAACATGTTAGCTAGAACAAAATAAAGAAAACATGTTGCAGATTTTTAAATCCACTTTTCAACGCAAAAATTGTAGGACTTTTTCTTGAGAAAATATAATTTGAATTTCTTTTGTTGTATGCTGACGCCAAAGTAAGAATAATTAAAGAACCACTCACAGAAATAAGTGTATCAGTTCCCCCAACGAAATAGATCCCCAATAATTTATTATCAGTCGCGATTTCTATCAATACGTCTCTTCCAGGTGCAATAGGACATGTTGCAGGATCCACTGGTGCTTCTAAAAATTAAAGAAAAAACTTCCGGCTTTAATTAAACGAAAAACATTAGTGTTTGTTGTTTTACCCGGTACGGGTGTGGCCGGTCGTGAAGGTGGGGCACCTGTAGCCAGTTTTGCGGGTGACCTAGAAGCGGAAGTGCCCGGTTCGGCATCAGAAGGTCCTGGGGAAGGTGACTTCCTCCCTGGATTCGAAACTACCAACGCCACCACACCTTCAGTACGTTTCAGCAAGCTAGCCGCCTAAAACACATGCAAATCTAATAAAACCACATTTATTACCAAGAATAACAAAAGCAACAACACATTTTATGAGGTGCTCTTGCCCACAACACAAGTGAAGACAGAATTAATCGCCCAGACAGTTCTGTGCACAAGAAGACACAGTTGAATTTCAATTCAAACTTTCTCCGCATTTAAATATTCAGCAGATCACGCACACATAGATGATTTATCAGCACTCTTATAAACTACTTTGTTATAATGTACAAGGTGTCTCAGAGTCGAAATATGTACATACAAGAATATTGTGCAAAAAATGATTAGTAAAAAAATAAGAAATTTTACTTTATGGGCAGTAATGTTTTTTCAATTGAACATACTTCTTAATTTTTGTAGGTGGTACTTAAATAAAATTCAAGAAAATCCAGAATTTGGGCGGTCTGTCATTTGGACAGATGAAACTCACATAAGCAGCGTAGGATTATTTAACAGGCATAATGTGCGTCACTGGTCTGATACAAATCAGCACCAAACTTTTGAACGTCAGAGGCGAAGGGTTGTTCACGCGGGGAAATATTCATACACAGTGCAGGGAATTTTTTGGCAATGCGAGGAAATGTTTGGCAATTTTGGGAAATTTTAGGGCAATTCAAGGAAATTCTGGGGCAATGCAAGGAAATTTTGGTGCAATGTATGGAAATTTTGGGGTAATGCAAGGAAATTCTGAGGCAATTCAAGGAAATTTTGGGGCAATTCAAGGAAATGTCTAGGAATTTCATGGTATTTTAGAGGCAATGTGAGGAAATTTTCAGGCAATGTTGAGGTAATTTCAGAGGCAACTCAACGCTTACAAGTGTACAAGCATGCAAATTTAGATAGCAGTACTTGCTTAGGTTTATCCTATCTTGAAATTCTGAAATCTGAAATACACATTTCAAATATTATGCACCAAAACGACAGGTATGTGAATAAATAGAGGTCAAACGCTCCTAAACGTATACATATGGGTAATTAGATATTTTACATATTATTTTATTTTTTACATATTAAGTAACTTTATATGTATACAGGGTGTTACAAAAAGTAGGTTAAGCCGTTAACCACAAATTATCTGGTAAAAAATAATGGGACTTTCCTTATGCCATTTTTCATTTAGGCTTCTTTCTTTCGAGATACAGGGTGTTAAAGTTTTTACTGGGATTTTTATTAATGACTCCTTTGTTTTTTACGATATTCCGTTGAAATTTTTTCATATACCGGCACAATGTTTATATAATTTTCATCAAAAAATTCGATGCGCGAACGGAAGAAAGGGGAGTTGTAATACCTTCTGTAATACCCATTGACCCCCAAACTTTTACCTGAGCACGTCTATGGTTCTTTTAAAATTTTGATTTAGGGCTTGGTTTACGAGATGTTGCAACTCATTTGACTATGTGTTGTTGATCCACTCACTGTTTAAATCTCCCAATGTTTCTTAGGTGACGAACTAAGCTCGAGAAAAATGTCCTTGGAGGAATATGTCCCTGCATAACGTCTAAGCTTCAGAAAAATGCCCTTGGATGGTACCTTTTTTATTCATAATTATTTTGACAACTTAACGCCTATCTGTCTTTCTTTCCAATGCTAATTTGGCTGTTAGACGTTATGTAGGAACATGTCCGAAACGGTACCATCCAAGGACATTTTTCTCGAGCTTGGTTCGTCACCTAAGAAAAATTGGGAGATTTAAACAGCGACACATAGTCAAATGAGGTGCAACATCTCGTAAACCAAGCCCTAAATCAAAATTTTACAAGAGTGAAAAAAATAAAAGAAATGAACGTTTGGTATAAAAAGCAATACCTTTGAACCATAGACGTGCACCGGGAAAAGTTGGGAGGTCAATGGGTATTACGACCCCCCATTTCCTCCGTTCGCGCATCGATTTTTTTGATCAAAATTACACAAACATTGTGTCGGTATATGAAAAAATGTTGTACAAAATTTCAATGGAATATCGTAAAAAACAAAGGAGTTACTAATAAAAATTGTTTTTTTAATTTTAATTTTAACTTTAACACCCTGTATCTTAAAAAAAATAAGCCTAAATGAAAAATGGCATAAGGAAAGTCCCATTATTTTCGGCCAGATAATCTGCGGCTAGTGGCTTGACCTACTTTTTTTGTAACACCCTATATACTTGCTCATATTTCTGGAGAGTATACGTACATAAATACATATTCAGATTTATCGAAGGATGTTAATAGGTAATTAATTCACCTATATTTTTAATTTATCTTGTGTTTCGGACCAATAATATTTTAGGAGATATAATTTAAGACGAGTACATGCTACCTATTACGTTATTTCTTATACTTCATTAGGGGGTTAGGTATACGGGTATTAAATTAATTTTAAGGTACACCTTCAGTTGTTTCAAATTCAAATGCAACGACGCTATTATACATACAATTAAGTTACCCGGTTTATTAAAATTTGCAAAACTAGAAAAAATCTCAGAAAAAATTGAGAGTGAATTTTGAAATCAGCATTTCAGTTCTTTTAATAATTCAAAGAGGTCAGAATTTTTCCTTTTTGTAAGGGGATATTACTAATTCGATGAACTTGAAATTCTTTGGATATATAATTTGAGTACAAACAAATCGATTGAATAACCTAGATTTTTGATTTTTGCTTTACACTTTCAGTAATAAGAAAATGAGAAAATTGAACGTGCGAAATTCAAAATTCTGTTAAGCTTATTGTTCCATTAATTTTTTGATTGCATTTTTTTAATATTCAAAAATAAACCCAGGATTCTTCCGAAGTTTTGTAAATTTTGACGAGAACGCAGTGCATACCTTATACCTTATAGACCTACAAGGGGACTTGTGAACAATGGAGATTTATAAATCAACAATAAAAGTCAAATGGCTGGAACTCTCTCTAGCGTGATGGCGATACATTATCTGACAATAATCTGACCGATTTTTTATTCATTAAAAAATCACCATAACGAAAAAAATTGACCACGGCGAGACGGGAACCCTTAGACTTGCAAATTCATCGAATGACGCATCGACTACTGAGCCACGAAGGTGTTGACGTACAAGTTCAAGAACTCGTTTCTTGATAATACGCCCAGTCCCGTAGGTATGTCATATGCTGTCCGGCATAACTTTGTCACTGTCTTACAAAAATAATTAAATAAAAGTAACGTTAGTCTAGTTCCGAGTCATCGTTTCTGCGAACATCGCCTTAACCTAAATTATATCTCCACCAACAAAGTTGCCTATGCTTGCGAATGTACAGTCGGACGCACTGAATAAAATTATCCATCTCTAAATTCATTAGCAACTCCAACTAAAATGTACGAGACCAACACTTTTTGTAAGCGTCCAAAGTAGAGTTAAATCTACAATAAAACCCGAGATAAAATCTACCTATTTCAAAGTATAATAAAAATGAAATGTAATTTGGGGAAATTCTGGGGCAATTCAGAGGCAATGCAAGGAAATTTGAGGAAATTCTGTGGAAATTTTGTAGCAATTCGAGGAATTTTGGGGAAATTCTGAGGAAATTTCGAGGAAATTTTAAATCATTTGAGGCAATATAGGGGAAATACGAGGTTGAAGGGGCAATGCTGGGGAATTTTGAGGCAATTGAGGGAAATTTTAGGCATTTTTAAGGAAAAGGAAATTTTTTGTTCAGCAAAATACGGTCGTGAACAACCCCTCGGTCAGAGGCAAGGACGTTTTGGATTTAACGTTTCGTGTATTATTTTGGGTGGTCAACTAGCATACCAAATTTTTGATGGAAACTTAATGGGATTGAGATATATTAATTTATTGAATATTAACTAAAAGATGTAGATTATGTGTTGAAAAACATGGCGATCAATTTGAGCAGTTCCTATAATTTTGTCGTTTGTCGTTTTTCTTGTTTTTGTTTGTTTTGTTTGTTTTGCTGTTTTTCAGTTTTTGTTGCTTTTATTTCAGTTGTTATTAAAAGTTGCTAACATAAAATGACAGGTGTCTTGGATATACCTACCTATCTTATATTTTCTAAAGGTAAAAAGTACCAAAATCTTTGCAGTTTTTTGAAATAACAATATAAAAGTATGTATATATATTTTGATAACTTAAAAAAAGACCTTTTCGAACTTGACCAAAGCCTGCTGTGGTTTCCATTTTAAAAATTCAACTTTATGTTATAACTCAAAAAATATGCTTAAGAAATATGGATGCTACGAGTATTAGGATCTGAACCTTTTCTTCATACATTATTACTGAATCTTACTTTCACAGCAAGAATAACTTCACTACTCATTATCACAAAATTGTTCAACCAATATCAAAAACAGAAATTTCACCAAAATTTACACACAAACAGAAAATACAGGACAAGTACCAATCATTTTATTTCTGCATGTACTGCTTTTTGGAAATTTTTTGGTTGCTGCAAATTTCTGAAAAAAATACAGAAAAAAACGAAATAAAAAATAAGCCAAAACAGTATAAGTACAAGAATGTGGTTTGCTCTATATCACAGATATGTAGACTCAAAATGTAGAGGTAAAACTTATAAAATCAGCTGTTAATAATCTGCCACTTTTCTTCTCTGAGACAAATTGGACCATATTTGATTGAAGCAAATTTAAATCGACATGAAAGTAAACTTGAAATTTTAGGTGTGGCGAAAAAAGTGCTTAGCAAGTTAAACCGGGCGGAGAGGCGAGTCAGAAATTTTAACTTTTTAGACAATTCCACAGAAAAGCATTCCAAAACAAAGACAACATGAAACTTCAATGCATCCATACACTTATACTTACACTTTCGTAATTGGACCCAAGCAGCGAATCTTTGTTAACAGCTAAAATCATTTCCCCGATTTCTAGGCCAGCCTTGTAAAAACAAAACAAAAAAAAACAGCTTTAAAACATTCGAAATGAAAAACAAAGCCAAAAAAAGCAGAATCTTTTACCTTTTCCGCAGTGCTACCCTCCTGTATGTCGGATATGAATATGCCCTGGCCCACCTCAGCATGTTTGCCCTCTATTATCATGATCCCTAAGCTCTGCGAGCCCTGCACAACAAAACAGAAAGACATTCAAAAAAATAAAACACATTTTCAAACAACTTAAATGAAAATACATTTTTAACACATGAACTCATCGGTGATGGCTTGCGTGGGTTAAAACACCACCGAAAATTGCTTCAAAGTGACATTTTACGTTGACAAGTTGAAACACACAAGCCATTACGCCACATCTTATTGAATACATAATGTCCGACACATATTAAAACAGCATGCTCAATCGATTAGAAACTAGACACTACGGTACAGAAAATAGATATACTAAAATAATGTTCAAACATCGATACACTTTTTTAGATAAGATAACGATAGATAAATTATCCAAATTGTATCTCATTCGTTTACAACGCACACAATCAATGTTTACGATGTAACAATTAGACCCCCAGTAATGCTGCTCGTAAGAAACAATAATCGAGATAATTTAAAACGAATCACGAAAAAATAATTAAGCAACTAACGTGTATGTACACACAAAACAAAGCATACCTTCTTCATGGTGACGGTGCGAACATTCGGATAGTTACTAAACTGATCCTCGGCAGCCTGCAGAAACAAAAATAAACTCAAACACATAGCACGACATGCCTTCTAGAAAAAATACAAGTCTTTCTTTCGATCTCTTTACTGCGCCACATTCAACATTAATAATCACCTCGTGTAGAGTGGTAACGTAGCAGAAAAGCAGATCAACATAAAAAAGCAAAAATGCGTTACTTCCGCAGGAGCATGTTCCTGTGCTCTATTGATAAGGATTAGTGTTCCAGAGTTGTGTAGTCCAATTGTAATTATTGACGATAAAATGAAACATTTCTGGCTATGTTCACAAGAACATTTTGTTCAGAATTATGCATACTATAATTTCTCAAAATATTGCCATTTCCTCCTAAACACTGTTTAAATATCCTAAAGACAATCAGGCAATATTTGCCTTTTGATCTACACAATTCTGAAACTTAAGAGCCAAGTATCCGATCGCCAACATCAAGATTTTTTAGGGACGTAAGACGAGGTATGCTCCGAAGGCGGAGCCACGGTCAAAAACACGTGGCACGGAAGCTCTTCCAGGATCGCACTCTGGCTTCGCTTAGCAAAGCTTTAATTTCAATTTGTATTGCAGCTTGTATAGGTCTGAACCTGGTTCGGTTTAACGTTTGAAGGGACTATGCAATTGGATTTTTGTCTGTACAGGGTGTCTTATTTTCGTTGTGATTTGGGGGTTTCTCATAGAAGCAGCAGAGATAGAGTCTTGGGATTTTCGCAAACATGAGCTATTTTCTCGAGTATAATATAATGCCGAAACCAGAATTTGGATATCGTCTTTAGTTTTCGAGAAAAAAAATAATATTGATTTTTATCGATTTTCAAAAATTCTCTCCAATTCTTTTTGTGCTAAGCAGACTAAAACTGTTAAGATTGATTCCTATAGAACTTTTTCCAAGGAATTCAGTGGCGTACGTAGTTTTTTTCTAGGGAGCGTATTTTTTGAGTTATGACATAAAGTTTAATTTTTTAAATGGAAATCACAGCATTCTTTGGTCAAGTTCAAAAGGTCTTTTTTTAAGCTACCAAAATGTACCTAGCTATCTTATATTTTCTAAAGTTACAACTTAAAAAGTACCAAAATCCTTGCCGTTTTTTGAAATAACAATATAAAAGTATATATATTTTGATAGCTTAAAAAAAGACCTTTTGAACTAGACCAAAGCGTACCTACTATGATTTCCATTTTTAAAATTCAACTTTATGTCATAACTCAAAAAATACGCTCCCTAGAAAACAACTATGTACGCTACTGAATTCCTTGGAAAAAGTTCTATAGTAGTCTGCTTAGTACAAAAAGAATTGGAGAGATAAAAATCAACATTATTTTTGAGAAAAACGGTATCCAAATTCTGGTTTCAGCTTTGTGTTTGTGTAATTTTGATTAAAAAATTGATGCGCGAATGTAGGAAAGGGGGGGTTGTAATACCCACTGACCCCCCAACTTTTCTCTGCGCACGTGTATGGTTCAAAGGTATTCATTTGATACCAAGCGTTCATTTCTTTTATTTTTTCCCTCTTGTAAAATTTTGATTTAGGGCTTGGTTTACGAGATGTTGCAACTCATTTGACTATGTGTGTTGCTAATCCACTCGCTGTTTAAGTCTCCCAATTTTTCTAAGGTGACGAACTAAGCTCGAGAAAAATGTCCTTGGATGCATATGTTCCTGCATAACGTCTAAGCTTCAGAAAAATGCCCTTGGATGGTACCGATTCGGTCATATTCCTGCATAACGTCTAACAGCCAAATTAGCATTGGAAAGAAAGACGGGTAGGTGTTAAGTTGCCAAAATAATTATTAATAAAAGAGGTACCATCCAAGGGCATTTTTTTGAAGCTTAGATGCTTTGCAGGAACCATAGGAACCATAGGAACCATAGAGGTGCGCATCGATTTTTTTGATCAAAGTTACACAAACATTTTATCGGTATATGAGAAAATGTTGTACAAAATTTCAACGGAATATCTTAAAAAGCAAAGGAGTTATTCATAAAAATAGTTTTTTAAATTTTAACTTTAACACCCTGTATCTTGAAAGAAAGAAGCCTAAATGAAAAATGGCATAAGGAAAGTCCCATTATTTTCAGTCAGATAACCTGTGGTTAACGGCTTGACCTACTTTTTTGTAACACCCTGTATATGCAACGGGCATAGTGGGAAAGTAGGGCAATGCTGACGGTGCCCGGGCAATGCAAACAATGACCGTTCATGCTGTCCGGTGAGGTCTTGTAAGGACAGGTCACGTTGCCCAGGCATTGCTAACATCGCCCGATTCGTCACTATGCCCGTAACATATACAGGGTGATTTATACCAGGGGGCGAAAAATTAAAATTAGGCTTCAGAGCCACAAATTAAGTAAAAAATGTCATATGAAGGTGTGTCCGGAAATGATTCGTTTAAAATTTATGCTCGTTCAAACATGATAGACTCCATGTTTGGACGAGCATAAATTAGGTTGAAACGATAAGGGATGATTAAAAAATATCTCTTCGAAGCTTCCCTATTAGTATAATAGGTGTACCAAAATTCATTTTTATGTCTTTCTCAAAAGTTGAGAAAAAATTAGAAACCTAATTTAATAGCCTCCATCTTCGGACGAGCATAACTTTTATACGAAGTATTTCCGGACATACCTTCATATGACATTTTTTTACTTCATTTGTGGCTCTGAACCATAATTTTAATTTTTCGCCCCCCCGGTATAAATCACCCTGTATATGTATAATAAAGCAAAAGAATATTTCAAGAACTGAGCATTCCGTATTTGTCAGAAACTCAGATCAAGGTGTTGTTGAAGTTTATGCCCAAAGTTCTTGTAATCTAACCCCGGAAGAAGGTATCGAGAAAAGGAAAATCATATTTTGGAATCGAAACGGGAAGATAAATAAGAATCACAATTACTTTTACCAAATTCAGGGACAAGTGCAAATTACAAAAAGAGGGTATTGTATCTTTACAGTCTGGACACCCAAAGGCATAAAATATGAAACGACTATGAGAGACAATGAATTTTGGAAAATGAAAATGGAAAATCAACTTGTAAACTTTTATACGAATGTGTTACCAGAATTAAATGATAGTAGAAAAAGTAGGAATATGCCTCTACGATGAATGTTGAAAGCCACGCTATTAGAACTCTGGGCAAAATTAGCATTTTTAGTTTGTTCAGAGTTACATTACCTACCTAAATACTTGTTATTTATGAGGATCATTCCATTATAACCCGGAATTACTATAAATATTGCAGATAAATTACTTGCAATCTTGAAAATATTTGCTCAGGTCTACTTATGGATCAATTTACAAATAAATTATAATAAAATCCCCACTCATGTTTGGTTATAAAGAGAACATTATTTAAGGTGAAATTTGAATTATTTTATATCTTGCTATATGTTCATTACTTTCAATAACAAACGTGTTCAAATTGGGTAAATTTACTTTCAGATAAAATCGACTCTAAATTGAACAAAATTATAATAAAAATGTGGGATATGGCAGAGCTCTGCAATTAAGCACAAATACATTAATTCGCAAGACCAAAATTCTATGTTCGCGTATATACGATTAAAATATGTAATGTATGGCTATACAATTATTGAAGTGGGCCCCGTATAAAAATCACTGAGTTCGTACTAGCAGTTTACCAAGTGCTGCGCGATGAACAAGCAGAGGGCGTTACAACGCAGGGCATTAAATCGCGTTTGCAAGGGCAGCTCTCTTTACAAATTACTTCCTTATTTATGAACCGATTTTGAAATTGTTTGTTTTATTTGAAAGAAGAAACTTGTGGAAATCGGCCTCTCATCTCGGATTTTTAAAAGAGTAATTTTTTAGTAAGTTATAAGTACACACAATTAGGGTATATTTGGAGCCGAAAAAGACAAACTTCTATTATTTTTTTTAGAAATCGCCGATGAGACTACTCTTAAGAAATGTTTTCTGTATATGCTTGCAAAATTAGAAAGCAAAATATTAATAAATAACCGTACAGTTTGTAAAGGCGGGAACGTCTGAATCGCTCGAAAATGCAGCAGGGAGACTTGGCTCTTAATCCAAATCAGTCAAATAAAATTGTGTAAGGCAGTCTACTAAATTTGTTGCCGGTTAAAAGAAATTTTTAGTTTATTCGTTATTCACGGCAAGTGCAACATTATTGTTAGCAGAACATGTAGTTTTTAAGGAAATTTTAAACAAATATGATAGTAGTCCAATACGACAAAATATCACACGTAAACTTATGAGTTTAGAATGCAAAACCAAGGTTTCTTTGCATCTGTGAGAAGTATTCCTAAAAGCAACGAATTAAATGCTTGCTACAAAAAATAATTAAGTTTAAAATATTTTTGTAATAAACGTGGCGTCGATTCAATAAAAATAGAGGTACTTCACGATCATTATTAATTAATGCTAAATAAAGGAATTGTTACTGAAAAAAGACTCTTACCTCTTCTCCCAAGGACACAGGAAACTGCGTAATGGGCTTAACGGCAATGTCATTGATGGCGGTATCACGTCTGCGAAAAAAATCAACCACCAATAAGAAATTCAACCCTCAAATCAGCATCGTACCTCAACAACAAAAAATACTGCGGAAACAGTAGCGTCTCCATTATTTAACCTTACTTCAAAATCCATTTAAGTGTAATACTCTTATAAACGTTCGCGACAAACAATTAAATTTGTACCGATATGCATTTTTAATATCACCAAAGCGCTAGTAGTTTATCCTACACTTTAACTGTATCTAATCAACTTGTTTTCATTTTTAAAACAGGTTTTTCTATTTACTCTAAAGAAAAATATAAAGCACGCTATAAATAAAAATTCCAATAAGCATTGAACTTTAACTCCTACAAAAAAGGACTTATATAATATCAATTATTATTAATTAGGCGCTAATACTTAAGGTAGGCAATTGTGTTTAGTTCTTTATGTAATTTTGGTTGACTATGGAGTAGGTAGCCTTTACTTTATAAGGTTTTCTTATTACTTAAAAATAGAAGTGACATAATATGAGCTATCGCAAATATGGACAAATATTAATAGCAAATAAAATTTCTGTATTTCACATCACTTTATTCGAACATTTATGAATTTCGGAACTTCAGACTACGATCTAGTTTTTACATACTCATCAGTATTATTCCCAACACAACTAATGGCCATATAAAGCAATCCTTACTATCGCAATAACAGTATATGAGCTATTACACGTTTATTACGATCACATATATTTTAATGCCGCAAAGCTGCACTTTAATACAAGCAAGGCAATAAGTAGCATTTAATAAAAAATCTAAGCTTCCAAACCCAAAATTTGATTGTTCTCTAAACTACTTAACCTAAAAGTTAAGTCACTCGACTTAAATACAGTACAGTTCTTGTGTAATAAGAGACTGCTATTCTTCACAAAACCATAAAAGAAACGTCAAAAATTATGTGGAATGTATGAGAAAATTCACTTATGCATACAACGTTAATTAAAGTAATTATAATGTAAATAAATCAAAATAATTTAGTTCTGGCATTGACAAGCGGCCATATTTACTCAACTTTCAAACCATTACCGGCGGCGGAGGTACCAACACCAAATGTTAGAAAGTAACTGTGCGTTTTTCCGATATCTAAAAATGGAAAATAAGCCACGAACCAAGCTGTTTGGCCTTGACAAATGATTATCAACATCCCAATAACCTTCGTAAACTATAACTACATAAACCTGATATATAAAGCTGTCGGGTTATAAACATTTTATGTAAAAATTGTCATGCTATACATATACTCCTTGTTTCTTTACTTCATGGTTTGGTTTAACATTCTTGACCAATCACCAACAGAAAACCAAGAAAATCACTAACTACATTAAAAACGGCAAGTTTTCTTGTCATTTTTTAGCGGGAAGTACGCAAGAATTCCATACGCCTTCTATATATCACGCCATAAAAGCCAAACGCCTCATTATCTTTTTTATTTGAAGGGAAAATTTCGAGGAAAATTTTTACGACCTGTTTTATCTCGGGCGGTGGCAATGCGAAGACATCAGAATGACTTTTTACAATTCGGGTCCACAGGGATAACAAATGAAATTGAAATTAAAATTAAATTAACTCCGTTGTAAAATTTCGAATGTAATTGGGGAGAAATTGAAGTTACTATATTATGTGTACAAGCATAGCACAGGTGCTACGCAAACTGCCTAGTCTTAACGGTCCAGTGTTTTTATGGGGAAAGTTCAGGAATTTAATTAAACATTTAAGATTTATTGTTCTATGGATTCTACATTACGTATATATTTTATATTCGCTGACGAGTTATTATCATAATAACGATATGTCTTGTACTAGACACCGAAAAAGCAGTGACGTAAAACTTTGGGGGTAGGTCAGTTTCTGATTCCAAATAGGCGACGTGCTCTCACAAACGTCAGATTTTCATTCCAAACAAAACAAAGCCATGTGCTTACTGACGTTTTAACTTAACCTATATGTAATATAATTATAGTCGTTTTCAAGTTTTTACGCGTAAGCGCAATACACAAATTGAAAATAAACTGTTTTCACTGCAAAACGTCTATAATTATATCGCAAAAACTAGTTTAAGAGTTAAGACGTTATAAAATATCGACAAACGTCAAATGGCACGTGCTTTTGTTTTGTTTGTAATGAAAATCTGACGTATGACGGAGGCACTTGTGCGGTGTATTTAATTCAGATTTTTATTAAAAAATATATATGGAATAACGCACAGGCAAAAAATACGGTGCGGCGTTGGATATTTGCCAATTACAGTTATGTTCGTTTTCATAATCTCTGGATTTTATTTAAAAAAAAAGCTATGCCTGCATAAACGACAATATTGAGCTTTTCAGTTGAAGTCGTTAACGGACATTTTTACGATCAGCCGATGTAACTAAAACCCCCTCGGAGATAGTAAAACATTGTCGTCGAATATAAAAGTTATTGTACCGAGAATAAATTTTTAATAACTTGAAAATGCAATTCTGCAAAATACCAGGGTATTTTATTATCTGCATATTCTTAAATGTAATACTTAGTAGATATACTTTCGTTGATATTTAAGTCTGTTACAGTCATGAATTTGGGAATAAAATAACTAGAATGTTAGGAACAATTTTAGGACAGAATAGATTTTGAGAAGGGTGCAATTTCTAGTAAATCAAATAACGTGGGTTGGCGCATTAATTTCTCGTTGACGTGTTGGGTAGACACAATTAAAAAATGCTAGAGGACAACTAATTGTCTTCAAGGCAACGGGTAAGTATGCTTACTATAAATAAATTATTTTTCAATTATAAGAAATTGCATCATCAATGATAAAAATTGATGTCAACTGTGGGCTCTTGTGTTTCCTTATACCTATTAACATGTTTAAGGCTACATTGGAATTATTTGTACCTGCAGAGATTCATTTATTGTGTGGCCATGTTTTTGACAAATAAGAATTGGCGTCTGACCCTTTCTAGCCATGTTTTTTTTTCGGTAACTGACAACTGATAGTTTCATTAGGAGAATAACAAACTAGCAGCTTGGCAACGCTTGCATTGTATGACGACATTAGATATTAGATATTAGATATTAGACATATGATGCGTATAGATTTTGACAGTTAAGAGTCCGGTAGGCACACAATGGATGCAAATACATTGTTTTGGTTGGTGTTTCGAGTGCAAGAATAAAGATCTTCCAGATATATTACCACTGAAAAGACTATAACGCTGCGATCTAATACAATAAATAATTTTGTTTATAAAAAGTTTTTTCCTTACTCAAAGCGTATAAAACGCACTGGAATGTTGTGGGTGGATTACGAAATTATCGTGATTGCACAGAGAACTGGAGAAACCCGTTCTTGTCATTGTGATTGCGTTGCTGGACATAGCAAAGCATTGTACGATTCATTAAATCAGACTGATGACTTTGAAGGAATGACATTTCGCGCAGATGACTAATTGGATGTCATATACAAGGATAACAAGATATGATACTAAATGTTCCGTTTTGCGCATGTCGCAATTTGGTGACCCGATGTTAAAAAAATACATTTTTCTCATCTTTAATTTAGTTTAAAACGAAAAACTTCCTATAATCAACGAGATTAACACAATAGTTTATTTAATTTTATATATAACAGGCACGGACCTGTACGTGTGTTGTAGCAGGTCACCAAATGACGTAGCCCTGCTAGAAACGCATGCGCATTACCATATTATCCTTGTATCATGGTTGTGCAAATATGGGCTATGATCACAGTTTTTTATAATACACTGCCGGACAAAAAACTGAACACATGTTTTTATTTTTATTTTGAGGCCCTATAATATTTTTATGTTACTTAACTTACGCAAATAATTAACGATTGCACTAGTGAGGAAAAAGAAAGTTTTAGCTGAATATTGCACCTTTCGGAAGCCTAAACAGCTAAATCAGCATTTTGACTCCTCATGCATCTTTATTGAAACATCAAAATCTTTTACCTTATTGGGCTGCTCTCTATTTTCTATTGGTTTTTTGGTGAAATTTTATTTGTAAATGTCAGCTTTTAACATTTTCCATACAATGCACCCCGCAATTTGTTCGCAAATTGTTGCTTTAAGCCACGATGGCCGAAGAGTGCGGTATATTGCTCAAGTGCTGAATATACCCCGTAACACAGTGCAAAATGTACTCTTGCGATTTCGTGAAACTCATGGATTTGTAAAGAAGGTCGGATCTGGTCGTCCACGGACTGCGAACCATCAAGATGTCCGTTTTCTCCATGTTGCTGCGCTGCCCGATCGAGCATTTTGGCATCACCTATTCTTGCTGGACGGTTAGCCGAAGTTCGAGGAGTGGCAGTTTCAGCCAGAACAGTTCGGAAAAGGCTAAACGAATATGTTTTGACTTCAAGAAAGCCAGCTACGGGTCCCCTGTAGACCGTAGAACATCGCAGAGCATGACTTGCATTTGTGCGGCAATACGTAAATTGGGACGAACATCAATGGAGGAACGTGCTCTTCTCGGACGAGTCAAGATTTAGTGTCAGTTCACCAGATGGATGTGAAAAGGTGTGGCGAAGACCAGGGGAGCGGTACAGTCAATGTTGTATATCTCCCAAGGTCAGTTTCAATGGTGGTAGCATTACGGTGTGGGCCGGAATATCTCTGAGGGCTCACACAGAATTGATTTTCATTTAGAATGGAACAATGACTGCACACCGATACATTGTTGAGTGCCTGGAACCCCATGTCACACCATATATGCCATTTATAGCGGACAATTTTGTGTTTATGGATGACAACGCCCACCCACACACAGCAAGAATTGTTACCGAGTACCGTGAAGAGGTTGGTATTGGATGTCTCCCATGGTCAGCCAATAGTCCAGACCTGAATCCCACTGAACATCTGTGGGATCAGCTTGGGAAAAGGATTAGACGTCGCCAACCCCTACCAGAAACATTAAATGGCGCTTCAAGAAGAATGTGAACAAATACCCCAAGAATCTATTGATAGCCTCATTTAGGGCATGCCACAACGTTTAAGGGAAGTAATAAGAGTTCGTGGTGGTAACACCCATTATTAATTTGGTTCTACTAGTGTGCTTTTCCTTTTAATATTTTTTTTGTTTGTCTTTTCAAGTTCTTAAGTAACAGGTTGATCTCTAAAAAATACTTTTGTTATGTTTTTGTTGACGAATCATTTTGTTTCTTGTTTTTTATTTATTGTTAAGATGAAAAGAATATAGTTAAATATCATTTCAAACCGTCCGTTGTTTTTTATTCACTAAAATAGTAATTCTGAGAGTGTCCGGTTTTTTTTTGTCCGGCAGTGTATTAGAAAAAGCATATTTTTGCTTATTTAAAAATTAGCATTTTTCCAATTTTTTTAAATTATAAATAAGGCATTTATTTCTAAAATAAAAAAAAACTGAGATCATAATTCATATCTGTACAACAAGAAGTTTAATTGTACAAAATTTCGGGTAGAAACTCCCGAAGTTGTTTGCGTAATTTTTGACAGACGAACACCTAGTTCCCAGGAACAATCAGCGAGCGCGAGCGAGCCAGACAAGATTTCGAAAATGTCTCTAAGTTAAAAAATAAACTTCATTTATATAGAAATAAATTATGCCTATATGTATTACATAAAAGTACCACCTGACATTATTACCAGAAAACGAAACTTTTTAATCGCAGTCGAAAACCTTTTTTGTAAGGCAAAACGGAACTTAAGTATTAAATAAATTCCAGAGCTTTTCATCTTAGTCCTGAACTATATGACAACACAGATTTTGGCGGGAAGTAGGTATATCGCATTTTATTAGTAATCTAAATGTATACGTCAGTTGTCCTGATGTCTTTATGACTTTTGTACAACCTTGTTTACTACTTGCTTGTTGTTTTGACATCTGGATCTGGAGTGAAACTAGTCACTGGCAAATGACTTATGTTTTCATTGGCTTTTAAACTGTTTGACCATGCTCATTGGTGAGCGTAATCCAAAGACTTGTAGACGTCTTCTAGACGTCTTTGGCGTAATCTACGCCATGGCGCGCGAGCGGAAAACACCATTTGAAAAATACGATGTTTGGAAGCGTTTTAAACAATTATTTGTCGTAAATCAGTAAGTTTACAAAAAACCGTAAGGAAAAGGGTGTTTTGGAAATTGGATTACGTTCCTTGTCAAAATTAAATGAATGTACCTACTGGGCTTTAGATATAAAAAAGATTGCAATAGGAGATTCCTCTGTGAACAGCTGCACACATAGTTCACCAAAGAGTTAAATGTTTAAAGAAATATGCCGAAAATCTTAATTCAAAATTTAGGAAAGTGATTTCTTTGGAAGAGACGTAGATATTTTCGAACGGCAGTGGGTCAAAGTCTTGGCAAGATGAGTCGGTGAAGTCAGGAAAGAGAAAGAAAGGATGTGGATCTGGTAAACGTTTTAAAATTTTGCACGCAGGATTTTAGTTCCGGATTTGTACCTGGTGCTGGTTTAATTTTTTCGTCAACATCAAAAAGTAGATGAACCTTCTTTAATTGTTCTTGCCAACGCATCATATCATTCTAGAATATTAAATAAGCAACCAAATTCTTCATGGAAAAAAATGAAATATTTGAGTTGTTACAAAAACAAAATATAAAAACCCTTCGCTGAATTTGTTAAAATCAGAATTATTGATGATTGCAGTCAATAAAAAAGATAAAATTTATGATGTCGATGAAATATTAAGGGAACATGGTCATGAGGTATTGCGCCTGCCTCCATATCATTGCCAGTTTAATGCCATTGAATTAATATGGGCAGGCGCAAAAACTTATTACGAAAAACATATTGGAGATGGTTTACGTTCCGATCAAGTAGAAACAGTAGTTTGAGAATCTTCTTTAAATCACATATCTCAAGAATATTGGGAAAAGTCGGTGCATTTGACTATACCTACTTCTAATGCTACTTAGACAAATACCAACAAACACAGGAAGCAAGAACGTCTAATTTACCTTAAAATAATGACTTTAAAAATTGGTCCAGATAGGCCTTTGATAATTGCGGAGGCATTTAGATGGCAACGACCATGCAACACCACTCCATTAACCTGTAAAAACGCATAGGAAAAATTACAAGCACGAACCTTTGCTCTGTTAATAATTTTTTTCGATTGCGACGAATGGAAGCATTCGCAAAACTCACTCACGCGAAGCACACACATAACTGATAAACCTGCATAAAATCGAGTATTTCCTTGTTCCTGCGGATTAAAAAATTATGTTTGCAGATAAAAATAAAACCTAGGACACATCCTTGGAAATAATAGAAAAATAAATTATGAGGCTGAGAGAGGCGGTTTTAAAAATAAACCTATAAATGGGACTGGATCGTTCGAAATACACACACGTAGCTTAATGCTTGATATATGAGGGGGGTAAGCCCCCCAAACAATAAATAGGTTTTTTTTTGTTCCAAATCGTCCATTTGTATTCAGAGGAGGTTATCCGGTATGAATCACGTCGTAAATCTTTCCGTTTTCATTGACAGTACTGAAAAATTTATGTCCGTTTCCCCTGCTACTGAAATTTTAGAAGCCATTTGGTCTTTAAAAATGGCTTATGTAAATAGTCATATACCGTGTGACAAACTTCCATGTGTACATGAGGAAATAACATGGGCAATTACATTTTTAGGGATTCCTGCTCCCCATGTGTAGTTACAGTGGTAGTAAAGGTAGCAATCGAAAGACTATTTTTTTCTGCATATGAGGATATCAAAAACTCTGCAATTTTCCAATTTATTAAAGCATTAAAAGCAAAAATTACACTAATAATTTTCAAATTAAAACACGGATATTCATCAGATTACCTATGACAATTTAATTTATTCTAATCAAAGACTCCCTTGATTCTAATTTCTAATTCGTCTAAACTGTCAACATTATTTATAGACAATTTAAAATTTGGGTTTCAAAATGAACAAAAATATTTATTCAGTTGAAGAAAAGGTTTTCATTGTGAAAACATTTTACGGCGGCAATAGTCTGCTGGTAGTCCGTGACTTATTTTCTGTAAAATTCAATAACAGTCTTATTCCTTCGGTAACAACAATAAAAAACTTAGTTAAGATATTTGAAGATACTGGGAATCTTTCATTGAAAGAAGGTAATTTTTACTAATAAATTTACTTAGTTTTTATTTAGATAATTCTGATTCGCTTATTATTATTACCTAGTTGCTAATTCCTTATTGTTCGCTAACTTAAATTTTATTGGGATTATGAGAAATTTAACAAGTGATAATGTGGAGAGAATTTGAAAATTGAGATGGATAGGTTAGCATTAGACGTAGTAGGTATTAGTGAAGTGAGATGGCCAGAAGCCGGAGACTTCTGGAGCGGAGATTTTAGAGTAATACACACAGGATCTGTAGGAGGAAATTCGGGAGTAGGAATTGTTATGCGGAAAAAAGTAGGGCAGAGTGTAGAAAATTTCTTACAGCAAAGTGACAGGGTAGTTATGGTTAGGTTAGATTCGAAACCTGTAAAAACAGTAATAATACAGGTATATATGCCCACTTCTAACTACAGTGATGAGGTCGTAGAGGCAGTTTATAGTGATATTGAACATGTGCTAGATTTTGTGAGAGGACACGAAAATTTAATAATTATAGGAGATTTCAATGCAGTGGTAGGCACAGGGCGAGAGGGCGGAATAGTTGGTCCCTTTGGATTAGGCAATAGGAACGATAGGGGAGTTAGACTGATAGAGTTCTGCGATAAACATAACTTAACGGTCGCGAACACTTTATTTCACCATCATGTTAGGAGACGCTACACGTGGAAGATGCCAGGAGACCTAGGGAGATATCAAATAGATTACATTCTTGTTAGGCAAAGATTTAGAAATCAAGTTAGAGATTGTAGAAGTTATCCAGGAGCAGATATAGATAGTGATCACAATATAGTCGTTATGAAGGCCAATCTTAAATTTAAGATTTTGAAAAAACGAAGCGGAAGAAGGTATCTTGACCCAGAGAGACTAAAAGATGATGATACGCGCGATAAGTTCGAGAAAAAGACAAACGAAGTACTAAAGGGCGCGGGCGAAAATATTGTTAGGGACATAGAGGAAGAATGGAATTGCATTAAAAATAGTTTAGTTTCCTCAGCTAGAGATATTTTGGGTCATAAACAGAATGAAAGTAGGAAACCCTGGATAACAAAACATATTGTAAGTCTAATAGAGGAAAGGCGAAAATATAAAAATAGGTTAGATGAAATAGGGAAACAAAGATATAAGGCGATCAAGTGGGAAATTATTCGGAAATGTATAGGAAAGCGAAAGAGCAATGGATCAATAATAAGTGCAAGGAAGTGGAAAATAAGTTCGAAGTAGGAAAGACTGATGAAGCATATAAAATAATTAGGAGAAATTTTAGAGAAATTGGATCTAGTACCAAAAGCATTAGGAATGAGGCAGGAGATATCCTAATCGAAAGCGGGGAGAAGGCAGATAGGTGGAAAGAATATTTAGGAAACTTATATGCGGGACAGGAAGTGCAAGATATATTAGAAAGCGAAAGCAGTGTAGAGGGGGATAACCTAGGGAATCCTATAATGAGAGAAGAGTTTGAGCTAGCACTAAAAAGTTTAAGGAATAATAAGGCGCCAGGTATAGATGGCTTGCAGGCAGAAATCTTAAAGTGCGCAGGTCAAGAGGTAATAGATCGTTTATTTAAATTAGTTAGTCGTATATACCTGACAGGCGAGATTCCAGAGGATTACAAACGGAACATCATGGTAGCTTTGCCAAAAAGGAAAGGCGCGGATAGGTGCGAAAATTTCAGAACCATCAGTTTAACTTCCCATGCATCAAAAATTTTAACTAGAATTGTGCAAAGAAGGATGGAGAAAAAGGCGGAAGAAATATTAGGAGAAGATCAGTTCGGATTTAGACGAAATAGAGGAACGCGCAAGGCCATCCTAGCTTTACGAGTAATTATAGAAAAAACGATAGAAAAGAGAAAGAGCGTCTATATAGGATTTGTAGATTTAGAAAAGGCCTTCGACAACGTAAAATGGGGGAAGATGTTCGAAGTGCTGAGAAAGGTAGGGATGAAATATAGGGACAGAAGAATAATACATAATCTCTACGAAGAGCAAAAGGCAGTTATAGAATGTGAGCAGGAACGAAGGGAAGTAGATATCCGGAAGGGAGTGAGACAGGGATGTGCATTGTCACCTCTAGTTTTCAACTTATATATCGAAGATGCTATTAATATTGTTAAGGACAGAACAGCCTCAGGGATTAACGTACAGGGTCAAACTATTAACATGCTCAGATTTGCGGATGATATAGCAGTGTTAGCATCTAGCAAAGAGGAATTAGGAGCGGCTTTGAATGAAATGGAAGCAGTTTTGACACAGAGCTATGGCATGAAAGTCAATAAAAAGAAAACTAAAATTTTGGTATGTAGGGGATGTGAAAATAGAACTAAAGTTGACATACAAATAGGAAATGAGAAGATAGAGGAGGTCACGGATTTCTGCTATTTAGGAAGTAAAATAACTCAAGACGGTAGAAGCATTAAAGATATAAAACAAAGAATAGCGCAGGGCCGAGTTGCGTTTAACAGAAAGAAACAACTGTTATGTTCGAGAACGGTTAATATTGAGACTAGGAAGAGACTCTTAAAGTCGTATGTATGGAGTACGGCATTATACGGGTGCGAAACATGGACAATAGGGGAAGCGGATCAAAAAAGAGTAGGAGCGTTTGAAATGTGGTGCTACAGGCGCATGATGAAGATACCGTGGATAGATAAGGTTAGCAATAGGGAAGTATTAGAAAGAGTTGGGGAAAAGCGAAAGGTATGGAAGACAATAAAGAGTAGGAGAGATAGGATGGTAGGACACCTTCTAAGACACGAAGGAATAGTTCGCGACATACTAGAGGCAGAGATAGGAATAAAAAGAGGTAGGGGTAGGCCTAGATTAGACTACTGCTCTCAAATAGTTAGGGATGTAGGATGTTCTACTTTTAGGGAAATGCGTAGGTTAGCTCAGGATAGAAAAGAGTGGAGGTACGCATCCAACCAGTCTTCAGACTGAGAACCTTATGATGATGAATGTGGAGTGAAACAAAACTAAAATTAATCTTATCATTTATTTTTTTAGTCGTTCCAAGAAATCTAAATGTTGAGGTAGAGGAAATGGTAATAGGCCTGATAACTGCTAGTCCAACATCTAGTTTAAGGTCTATTGCCCTAATGTAATGTTTCAAGAGAAACTGTCCGTAACATATGTAATAAAAAAAACAAATATCATCTCTTTAAATTCCAATGTCACCAAGAGTTACTTCCTTTTGACGAAGAATCAAGGCAAACTTTCTGTCATCAATTTGTTTTACCGATGAGTGTACCTTCACTTTAAATCAAGAGCCAAATTCACAAAACGTTAGGCATTGGGCCCAGGAAAATCCCAGAATAAATCTAGCCACTACAACGCAATACCCTCAAAAAATCAATATTTGGGCAGACATTTTTAATAATCGCATTATAGGACCATTTGAAATACAGGGAAATTTAAATTCAGAAGCTGATTTAGATCTTTTAATTAACCATATTGGCCCTGCATTAGAAGAAGTTGCACATGCGAATCGGGAGGTCTGGTTTCAGCATGACGGATGCCCAGCACATTTTGGAGCACAAGTGAGGGAATTATTAAATGAAATATTTCCAGAGAGCTGGATTGGTCGAGGTGGTGCTATAAACTGGCCAGCTAGATCTCCCGATTTGGCACCGTGTGACTTTTTCTTGTGGGGTCATTTAAAAAATAAGATTTATAAAACTCGTCACCCAAATATTGATTCTTTAAGGAATGCTATTTTTGCGGAATGTAACTTAATAAACGATCGGCAACTTGCCAATGTGAGAAATTCTTTCTATAATAGGCTGGGATACTGTCTGATACAGAATGGGGGTTTATTTGAATATTTGTTATAGTTATATTTTTCTTTTTTTATGTTACTTTAATTTCATTGTATATTAATAAGTTTTTGTCCTTACCTAGATATGAAATAAATAAGTATTAAATTGCCAGATTACAAAATTCATTAGAGCAAAATAAACAAATGTTGCCGCTTGTTAAATTTTTCATAATTGCAGTAAAATTAAAGTAATTTAATTTTTATTATTTCATTTTACTGCTTTAACATTTCCCCAAAAATTTTTAATAGGTTAGACGACATCTACAATTTACCCTAAACTATGGACCAGCATTCACCAACGAAACATCCACACCAGTAATCAATTAATTGTCAACTATAGGTAATGACAATAATAATGTGAATGAGAATTATCTAAATAAAAAAATTCACTTCTTTCGATGGAAGATTCCCAGCCTTCAAATTTCTTACTAAATTATTTGTTGTTATACCGAAGGAATGGGACCGTTATTGAATTTTACAGAAAATAAGGCACGGACTACGCGCAAACTATTGCCGCCGTAAAATATTTTCACAATGAAAACCTTTTCTTGAACTGAATAAAAAATATTTTTGTTCATTTTTAAATGTTGACAGTTCAGAAAATCCATAAAAATCAAAGACGTACGTGATTAGAATAAATTAAGTTGTCATGGATAATCTGATAATTTTCTGTGTTTTAGTTAGAAAATTATTAATGTAATTTTTGCTTTTAATGCTTTAATAAATTGGAAAGTTGTAGAGTTTTTGATAGCCTCATACGCAGAAAAAAATAGTCTTTCGATTGCTAGGTACCTTTACCACCACTGTAACTACACATGGGGAGCAGGAATCCCCAAAAATGTAATTGCCCATGTTATTTCCCCATGTACACCTGGAAGTTTGTCACACGGTATATGAGAACCACGTATTAATCTGGTTCATCAGCCCTCCTATTCGTACCTCTGTCATCGACCCGTTCCAGTATTTGTTTACTTATACTCAACGTCGAGTTCAATCAATGATTCTGGTGCATATCATATTTCTGCAGTTCGTAAATTTTATTCGTTTTAACAGACTGTAAAAAATATATCAACCTTTGAAATAGAAAATAAAACAATTCTTCGCTTGATGAACGCCAAACCAGTTAAACACTAAACTAGATATCAGTAAACAAAAATCAATTTCCATGTTTTCCAGCGACGATACAAAAAAATCCCGCAAATGGAAAACCTAACAGCTCTTTAATTTAACTTTTCACTTACTTCCAATATCTCATCCCCAACTTGGATGGACCCAGCGCGATAGGCTGCTCCTTTGGGATTAAGGCCACACACAAACACCGCCATGCAGTTACGGTCTTTGTGGCCGGCTAGACTCAAACCCAAACCCTGAGTGCTCCTCTCCAACTGCACCATCAGGATAGAGTGGCCCAAACTCGCGTATTTCTTTTTTACTTTATCTGAAACAAGAAATGAATGAAAATATATTTGTCCAGTGAAAATATAAAGATTTCCTACTTCACGGTTCTTTCTGATGCAGTATGTTATCTTCATGTTTTGATATTAAAAGTGAAAATATGATATTTCGATATCATTTTTCTATTTCTTCTGCATAAGTACCTACTCGTAGACGAAATATGAATCTGACCAAATAAGACTATTTCCTTTTATTATTTCAATCGAGAGGTATTATTGATTTGCCAGAAACCTTAGGTCCTAGAAATACGAATCACTTTTTACCAAGCACCTTTGTTGGGCAACATGTTATATAGTTATGCAGAAAAATGAAAACCCTTGCATAATGAACCAGAAGTTATTGTTTCCATTCTGTTTGCTCAATAACATGTTTTGATATTTTACCTACCGGCATTACTTATGTATAAGATTGCGTTACCAATATATTTCCCTCGTTAATAGCGAAGTTATTAAGCGTTTGCCATTTTACGATTCCGTGCCTCAAAATAACTCGCTTTGATTTGTTTACGTGCAAATCCAATTATTTATAGCCCTTGGCCGCATTCGCTGAG
The DNA here is from genome assembly GCA_963966045.1 of Xestobium rufovillosum. Taxonomy (NCBI): domain Eukaryota; kingdom Metazoa; phylum Arthropoda; class Insecta; order Coleoptera; family Ptinidae; genus Xestobium; species Xestobium rufovillosum. The sequence continues at coordinate 5,535,317 of OZ014502.1, forward strand.
AGGTTCACCAATTACTAGTTCCAAATATTTACCTTACATTCTTTCGCCATATAAAAGGACGTATTTATATAGACCGTTATTAGCTCAATTGCATCTTTAGGCGATTTGGTAGGTAACGCACACAAAGAACTAAGTGAACTACTAAAAGTAATTCGAGCAATTAGATCAGTAAAGTACGAAGCCCTGGAGCTGCTAACGTTGACTTAAAAATTATTTTTGATGTAATTTAAGTCGAATTTCCGAGTTGTAACACAGAATTCCGAGTTGTAAGTCGGAATTCCGGGTTGTAACACAGAATTCCGAATTGTAAGTCAGAATTCCGAGTTGCAAGTCGGAATTCCGAGTTGTAACACAAAATTCCGAGTTGTGAGTTGGAATTCCGACTTACAACTCGGAATTCTGTGTTGCAACCCGGAATTTTGTGTTACAATTCATAATTCTGTGTTGTAACACGGAATTCCGACTTCAACTCAGAGCTGTCATTTGTTGAGTTAAAAATTATTTTTGATGCAATTCCGAGTTGTAAGTAGGATTTCCGAGTTGTAACACAGAATTCCGAGTTGTAAGACGAAATTCCGAGTTGTAACACAGAATTCCGAGTTGCAAGTCAGAATTCCGAGTCATAACACACAAATTCCGAGTTGTAAGTCGGAATTCCGAGTTGTAACACAGAATTCCGAGTTGTAAGTCGGAATTTCGGGTTGTAACACAGAATTCAGAGTTGTAACATAAAATTTCGAGTTGTAAGTTGCAATTCCGACTTACAACTTGGAATTCTGTGTTGCAACTCAGAATTCCGACTTCCAACTCGGAATTCTGTGTTGCAACTCGGAATTCTGACTTACAACTCGGAATTCTGGGTTGCAACTCGGAATTTTGTGTTGCAACTTGGGATTCCGACTTACAACTCAGAATTACATCAAAAATAATTTTTAACTCAACGATGGCAGCTCCAGGGCTTCGTATTAAAGCCAGAAGAGTGCCAGAAGAGAGTAAATTGCGAAGATTCTTTTCCAGCAGACAGCTGTTCATTATTTCATTGCGGAATATTTCTACAGAAACTGATGAATTTAGAAAATGTAAAGTTCTATCAGATCGACCAAATTAACAAGTCGATTCTCCATTTCTCTGTATGGGGCCGTTTTGTTCGGGGCTATTTTGTCGGAGTCTATTTTGATGGGTCACGAGCATCATTATCTTATCCTTGTATCAAGGCAACTCCATATGCCACGCATATTTGTCATCCCCATCGGTGATGGGAGTTTTAGATTGGGTGCTTGGAAATTAAAATATTGAAGTACCTATACCCTACAGTCCTGATACATGGAGACAAATTAGGATTGTTTCAAAGCCACCATAGGTGGGGTAGCAGTCTGAAACGTCTCATAGTACAAAAAATCTGGATTTAGTTCTATAATTCACTGGCGGGGTATTTGCCCGAGGAGTAGTTGTTCGAACGGTCCAGTACCACTAATTAATACCATATAATTACTCCAAGTAGTTGTTACTTGCTGATATCTGTCCAGAGCGCGGCAGCATATATAGCAAGTTAAATTGCATGGTTTGAGTGTGTAGGGGAAAGCACCGTACTGATGAGTCCCAGAAGGACGAAGCCAGTTGGTCTGCGGTTTTCCATGCACATTCAAAACATGCAATATTTGAACATATAACAAACAATACCAAAAACAAATAACTACCGGCGACGGTGTCCATGTGACTCACCGAGTTCGTATTCATTTTCCTGGTCCTCCGCTATGGTTTCCATGGTTCCATGATTAAAGTACGCCACAGCAACTACCGTCTCCGGAAGCCGAGCGAACTTCTGCTTGTCTGCACACCACTTTTACCGATAATACAACGATAACACGCACAGATCATGGCAGACTTCACCGAAGAGGAAGCGATACTGTCGCTACTGGGAAAATTACAACTACCATGTGACGGTGCCATTGTAATAGTCTCTAAGTTGAGGTCGACGAGCGATTCTATTATTTTTTATTTGGACATGCGAGGCGAGTTCGCCGCCCATGCACAACATAATGGAGATACACGAACTGGTGGGTTTATTAAGGCTGCACCCACACCAACAAACTTGCCTGATAGTCATGTGTCTACATTTACAGAATACGTTTAAAATTATAATCATTATTATATTACATATAATATTATTATAATAATTAGAAATTTGATCATCTCTGTTAAAGTCAGCTGTGTCTTACACCTTTATTACAGCCTGCAATTTTTTCGTTAGTATGGGCGCATCTTTAAGTGATATTAAGACAATTCTTATACACACATTTCCACTTATTACATAAGATTATTGCGAAATGATATACACATGCTCCACGTTTTTATTGTTTAGTTAAATTAAACCTAGGAATAATACCGCAATGTTTCTTTTAAGTAATGTAAATCCCGTGCAAAGTTTGCAACTGTTTGTTGTAAAATAGGATTTTATGATCATTTCTTTTCATTATTTTATGTTTGGCATAAATCCACAAAAGTTGGATAGACGTGAAACAATTTCATACTGTCAAACTATATGTAGGTATATCTGATTCAATGTAACGTAACGTCAAAAATATGCATATTATACAGCCTCACAGAAGAATCAATTAAGGAAACACATCTTTGAATGTCCCCAAGTATCAGCATTTTACAAGATCTGTGATATTTTTTCACTTTGGAACAAAAAAAAATGTTAGAAATGCGTAGAATTATCGCAATTTCAGTCACATAAACATTGTGATACATTTTACTGCTGCAAACTTATAAGAAAAAACTCGATATAGGCAATATGCTCAATATTTTCCGATTCCAGAACAGTTTTTAAAATTAAAATCGGTTAGTAAATGAGAGTACGAAATTTTATTTTGTAAAATCTTGCAAATCGTGGTCATTGGGAGAAGCCCATATTTACGAGTGCATGGACGAAGACCGAAGGGATGAGATGATATTAGCACATCGGCTATTTAACTCTACACCATGTATAATTAAAATTCAATTAAATTATATTTATAATTACTTTTAGTTCAAAACGGTCTATAAATCTTGCACAAGCCATTAGGCATGTTAAGTGTAAGGGTATTGATTACGACATAGTAAATCAAATTTAAAAATTATGTATTCAGAACATCGCCGCGAAAAGATTAAAAGGGCGGCCGCACTGTCATTTCACTGAATACTTTTCAGTAATTAGGTACCTAGGTGTTGTGACCAATAGATGTCTACACATACAGGAAGCTGCGGTAGAGGTCGCTATTTCAATCAGTCAGACTGTTATGTGGTAAAATTTTCAGTGGCTTACGAGCAATATGGCTAAATAAAACAGAGAAGTATATCCTAAAGATGTCAGAAAGTCATGAGAATATATTGATTGCCTATTACTACTAAAATTATTATTATTTACTTCTTTATAGCTCCATTAATACATTTGTGGCCCTCGCAACAGGGCCACTGTGTATAATGATGCAGCAGCAAAAACTTGAAAAGATGAACGACAAAAAAACGCAGTTCTCTGTCATAAAAACCCTGAATAATACCCTTCTTTATAGAAAACCCGCCGACGAGACAAATCTGGGGGTTGAACACATCCTACACTGTATAATCCAATTGAGCTCTCCCTGAAAAATAGAGAATAGATTTCGTGCCGCAAAATGACTTGCAAAACTGGGACTGAATAAATGTATCTACAAAGCGTAAGTATCTCCAAAATATCCCTGCTTATGCGTCCCCATAAACTGGGGGGTGAATGGCGCGTGGACGGGCGAAGATATTTGCCTGATGACGTTTACGAATTTACATCGGTCTAAATATTAACGCGCCAGCCTACAGAACTCGGAAAAATTAATTAAAAATTCGCAACGGAATTTGTAGCAAGGGTCGTAATTCGAGAAAGTTTTGTTCCAACAACTTCATTATTAACTTGTTCATCGGAATGAGGGGAAATGAAGTGGGCGACAGATAAATATAGATATTTTTCAATAAATTGAGTCGATGGGCAGAGAAACCGAAACAATAAATTTCAGAAGTGGGATAGGATGATTAAATAATCGGTCCTCGCAAAAAAAAATGATGCACTTCTTACAAACAGTAAAGCATAGGTATGTTTATATCGTGTGACACAGCTCAAGTTCGAACAGTGATTTAACATTGGCATTCTGCTCCTCATTTTAAGTTAACATCAAACCAGTGGTACCTTTGCATATATATTTTTCTGCGTGATATGGTATTTTTCATTTTACATCGTAATATGAACTGTCACAATACTTGTATCGTAAATAACTAAAATTGTCAAAGTCATGGCCCTCGCTACTTTTCGGACTTGAGCTGTTACACGATACATTAGTTATTAGGTATATAGTTAATAAAAAATATCGTTCCATACAACGACTATGTATATATTCTTTCTGCGTTATAGTTTTTTCATCTTACATCGTAATATGAGCTGTCACGACAGTTGTATCGTAAATAACTATAATTATTGTCAAAGTCATGGCGCTCGCTACTTTTCGGACTTGAGCTGTCTCACGATATATTGATAGTTAATAAACAAGTAACAAAATTTAAAATTTTAAGTAACCCTGAACGCCTGAACATATCTTCATAAATTATAGCTAAGAACCATCTCGATCACGTCAGCTTTCAAACAAAAAAACCGCATCAAAATCGGTCCATTCGTTTAGAAGCTACGATGCCACAGACAGACACACAGACACACAAACACACAGATACACAGACAGACACGTCAAACTTATAACACCCCTCTTTTTGCGTCGGGGGTTAGAAATATCGTTCCATACAACGACTAAGTCTCAGAAAAATCGAAACATAACATCCTGTATAAAGAGAGTGGCCAATATTTGAAGTAAGGAAATGCAATTGTGGCGTTAATAAAAATATCAATTGAGCTATTGTTAAAGCTTCGCGTTTTAAACGAGATTAAAAGTTCGTGCAGAAATTGCCATTTTTTGAGCAGCTAGAACGCAAATCAAAGTGAACGTTCGAAGCAGACGCATATTGATTGGAGCGGAGTGGAGAGCGGCATAAAGTTACACGTATATATACATTCGAGAATTTACACCCTTCTTACTGAGAGACCTGAGAAAGACGTTTTGGCGCCCCAGAAAACGTCCACGCGTATCAAGTAACGAGATTGAGACAGTTCTTGACATATTCTCTCATACTGACAAACGCATTTTTGTTGTAAAGTGAAACCGTTTCTCACGTTTTATGTTTTATTTTCCTCCATGCAGACGTCCTACTTCTTCTCACCAAACAGAGGCAACTTTGATGAGTCAGAGACAGATACTGATTTCGCAAACATGCCATCGATTTTCCTTCTTTGCGATGGGAAAGTTTCGTATTTCCACCAATATCATATTCCACCATTAAATAATAAGCAAAATAGTTCATCAAGAGTACAAAAGTACCGCAAGTTTGGGGAAACTGGTGACCATGGGTGCGTCGATGATTCTACTAATGATATCTTCTTTAAGATTGAACCTGATAAAAGCAGCATTCGCTTATTATTATTACCTAGTTGCTAATTCCTTATTGTTCACTAACTTAATTTTACTGGGATTATGAGAAATTTAACAAGTGATAACGTGGAGTGAAACAAAACTAAAATTAATCTTATCATTTATTTCTTTAGTCGTTCCAAGAAATCTAAATGTTGAGGTAGAGGAAATGGTAATAGGCCTGATAACTGCTAGTCCAACATCTAGTTTAATATCATCCTTTTAAATTCCAATTTCACCAAGAGTGACTTCCTTTTGACGAAGAATCAAGGCAAACTTTCTGTGAAGAAATGCAAGAACGGGCTAATCGGGATCGCAGCTTCCTCTCCTTCACTTTAAATCAAGAGCCAAATTCACAAAACGTTAGGCATTGGGCCCAGGAAAATCCCAGAATAAATCTCAAAAAATCAATATTTGGGCAGGCATTTTTAATAATCGCATTATAGGACCATTTGAAATACAGGGAAATTTAAATTCAGAAGTTTATTTAGATCTTTTAATTAACCATATTGGCCCTGCATTAGAAGAAGTTGCACATGCGAATCGGGAGGTCTGGTTTCAACATGACGGATGCCCAGCACATTTTGGAGCACAAGTGAGGGAATTATTAAATGAAATATTTCCAGAGAGCTGGATTGGTCGAGGTGGCGCTATAAACTGGCCAGCTAGATCTCCCGATTTGGCACCGTGTGACTTTTTCTTGTGGGGTCATTTAAATAATAAGATTTATAAAACTCGTCACCCAAATATTGATTCTTTAAGGAATGCTATTTTTGCGGAATGCAACTTAATAAACGATCGGCAACTTGCCAATGTGAGAAATTCTTTCTATAATAGGCTGGGATACTGTCTGATACAGAATGGGGGTTTATTTGAATATTTGTTATAGTTATTTTTCTTTTTTTATGTTACTTTAATTTCATTGTATATTAATAAGTTTTTGTCCTTACCTAGATATGAAATAAATAAGTATTAAATTGCCAGATTACAAAATTCATTAGAGCAAAATAAACAAATGTTGCCGCTTGTTAAATTTTTCATAATTGCAGTAAAATTAAAGTAATTTAATTTTTATTATTTCATTTTACTGCTTTAACATTTCCCCAAAAATTTTTAATAGGTTAGACGACATCTACAATTTACCCTAAACTATGGACCAGCATTCACCAACGAAACATCCACACCAGTAATCAATTAATTGTCAACTATAGGTAATGACAATAATAATGTGAATGAGAATTATCTAAATAAAAAAATTCACTTCTTTCGATGGAAGATTCCCAGCCTTCAAATTTCTTACTAAATTATTTGTTGTTATACCGAAGGAATGGGACCGTTATTGAATTTTACAGAAAATAAGGCACGGACTACGCGCAAACTATTGCCGCCGTAAAATATTTTCACAATGAAAACCTTTTCTTGAACTGAATAAAAAATATTTTTGTTCATTTTTAAATGTTGACAGTTCAGAAAATCCATAAAAATCAAAGACGTCCGTGATTAGAATAAATTAAGTTGTCATGGATAATCTGATAAATTTCTGTGTTTTAGTTAGAAAATTATTAATGTAATTTTTGCTTTTAATGCTTTAATAAATTGGAAAGTTGTAGAGTTTTTGATATCCTCATACGCAGAAAAAAATAATCTTTCGATTGCTACCTTTACCACCACTACACATTATAGTTTTAGTCCTATTTTCGCGTTCCCAACATATTGACTATAACTTGTAAAAAAATCATGAAATAGAAACCATGAGAGCACTAACAAATCATGAACCACATCAGCAAGAGTCTTAAAGTCATGGAAATGTGTGAACAGCTATAATCTATTATCCCAAATTCATTCGTGACTGCAAACGATGCTTTTTAATAACGAACACTTTTCGAGTGGAACAAAATCCTGATTGCAATTTCGAAGTACCAGCTCTAAAAAGTGAATATAATTGGATCAAAGTATATAGGGCAAAACGGAAACAGTGGTGGGTAGTCCGTACACGTTGGGATGTATTCTCTAATATGATTGAACTAATAGAAGCGTACTTGTGCAAAACCCTCAACGTGCGGTTAAAGTTCACTGCACCCCATATTCCTGCACAGTTCAGGCACTCTTGTAACCTCTAACATTTAAAACTGGGGCAAACTGCGAACGGGTCATGTCTCCAACAGACGGCTTCGTCGGCGATTATAAACTAGCTCGTTTCAAGATATCTGCTAGGTACCTATTTGTTGAAAAAGGACTTGTGAGGTACATTAATGTTTGCTGATGTAGTGTGTTTATGTATTAAAATCAACAAAACTGCTTTTAAGAAATTCTTGAAACAAATTTCCTTTTCACCCATCATTTCGCTCTTATAGATGAAAAATTTAGTTTGGTCCGGAAAAATCAATCCCACGGTATACCTAATTAATTTACGTTGGGATGTATTTGTTGCCGAACCTAACAAACCAATTTCCGTTAGGAGTATTAGCGTGACTACTTTGTGGATATTACATTTTTGATGAAGTGGAAAGTATAAAGTTGCTAGGCAGATGTTTATCAATTCATCATTGTTATTGATTCTTCCGTATTTATTTTCGAAATTAATACGGCTTTATGTCAAGGTAGAACATTAAATATGTAAAATATTAAACGAAAGCGAGAAGTGGGCCTCACGCACAGTGTACTGCTTACCTCTACAGTTCGTTACGATACAGTACCAAGCAGGTTAACTACAAAATAAATCTAGGCACCGAAGAAGAAGTGGAACCTTGCATTATCTGTGGTTAGCCAAAATTACGAAAATGACCGAGATATTAAGAGATACAATTATCGCATAAGTCGCAACCGTGTCTTGTACAGGGTGTCCTATTTTCGTTGTGATTTGGGGGTTTCTCATAGGTAGGTACATCCAAGATACCTGTGATTTTATGTTAGCAACTTTTAATAACGACTGAAATAAAAGCAACAAAAGCAGAAAAACAGCAAAACAAACAAAACAAACAAAAATAACAAAAACAACAAACAACAAAATTATAGGAACTGCTCAAATTGATTGCCATGTTTTTCAACACATAATCTACATCTTTTAGTTAATAGATTGATGGCATTAATTAAAAAATAGGATTGCAGAATTGTGTGCAGGGGCACCATCTTGTTGGAAATATACCCTGTTTATGTTTATTAACGGAACATTTTCCATTATCGCCTCTGCGTTAATATTCAATAAATTAATGTATCGCAACCCCGTTAAATTTCCATCAAAAATTTGGTATGCTAGTTGACCACCCAAAATAAAACACGAAACGCTAAATCCAAAACGTCCTTGCCTCTGACGTTCAAAAGTTTGGTGCTGATTTGTATCAGACCAGTGACGCACATTATGCCTGTTAAATAATCCTACGCTGCTTATGTGAGTTTCATCTGTCCAAATGACAGACCGCCCGAATTCTGGATCGATTTATTAAATTTAGATACCCAGAAAGAAGACAACCCAGCAGAATGATGTTTTCGAGATTAAAATCAAATTTAATTCACTATGGGTCATTCAATAAACCTAGAAACAAAATGTATAATAAAGAAAATAGGGAAGAGGAAGAAATAAATGTTTTATCGTTGGTTGAGGCGACAACAAAAACTTCTTGTCGCGAAATCGAATCACAAGTTGGTGTTTCCAAAACAAAAGTTAAAAAAATATTAAAAAGGCAAATATAGGTCATATAAAATTCAAATTATTTACCATCTCTTCCCGGGAGATCAAGAAAGAAGGCTTAATTTTTGTATGTGGTACTTAAATAAAATTCAAGAAAATCCAGAATTTGGGCGGTCTGTCATTTGGACAGATGAAACTCACGTAAGCAGCGTAGGATTATTTAACAGGCATAATGTGCGTCACTGGTCTGATACAAATCAGTACCAAACTTTTGAACGTCAGAGGCAAGGACGTTTTGGATTTAACGTTTCGTGTTTTATTTTGGGTGGTCAACTAGCATACGAAATTTTTGATGGAAACTTAACGGGATTGAGATACCTACATTAATTTATTGAATGTTAACGCAGAGGCTATAGAGGAAACTGTTCCGCTAATAAACAGGGTATATTTCCAACAAGATGGTGCCAATGCACACAATTCTGCAGTAGTTAGAAATTATTTAGAAAATAATTTTTAAAAGAAAAAATATACATACGAAGATAGAACGACCAAGCCGAGCTAGCAGAGGCAACACATGCAGCTTTCCGATATTTGCAAGCCCATCCTATTTTTTTAATTAATGCCATCAATCTATTAACTAAAAGACTCACTAAAAGATGTAGATTATGTGTTGAAAAACATGACAATCAATTTGAGCAGTTCCTATAATTTTGTTTGTTGTTTTTCTTGTTTTTGTTTGTTTTGTTTGTTTTGCTGTTTTTTGCTGTTTTTATTGCTTTTATTTCAGTTGTTCTATGAGAAACCCCCAAATCGTAACGAAAATAGGACAGCCTGTACATATACCGTGTGACAAACTTCCATGTGTACATGGGGAAATAACATGGGCAATTACATTTTTGGGGATTCCTGCTCCCCATGTGTAGTTACAGTGGTGGTATGCATATGAGGATATCAAAAACTCTACAACTTTCCAATTTATTAAAGCATTAAAAGCAAAAATTACATTAATAATTTTCTAACTAAAACACAGAAATTTATCAGATTATCCATGACAACTTAATTTATTCTAATCACGGACGTCTTTGATTTTTATGGATTTTCTGAACTGTCAACATTTAAAAATGAACAAAAATATTTATTCAGTTCAAGAAAAGGTTTTCATTGTGAAAATATTTTACGGCGGCAATAATTTGCGCGTAGTCCGTGCCTTATTTTCTGTAAAATTCAATAACGGTCCTATTCTTCCGGTATAACAACAAATAATTTAGTAAGAAATTTGAAGGCTGGGAATCTTTCATCGAACGAAGTTAATTTTTACTAATACATAAACTTGTTTTTTTATTTAGATAATTCTCATTCACATTATTATTGTCATTACCTATAGTTGACAATTAGTTCATTACTGGTGTGGATGTTTCGTTGGTGAATGCTGGTCCATAGTTTAGGGTAAATTGTAGGTGTCGTCTAACCTATTAAAAAGTTTTTGGGAAAATGTTAAAGCAGTAAAATGAAATAATAAAAATTAAATTACTTTAATTTTACTGCAATTATGAAAAATTTAACAAGCGGCAACATTTGTTTATTTTGCTCTAATGAATTTTGTAATCTGGCAATTTAATACTTATTTATTTCATATCTAGGTAAGGACAAAAACTTATTAATATACAATGAAATTAAAGTAACATAAAAAAAGAAAAATAACTAAAACAAATATTCAAATAAACCCCCATTCTGTATCAGACAGTATCCCAGCCTATTATAGAAAGAATTTCTCACATTCGCAAGTTGCCGATCGTTTATTAAGTTGCATTCCGCAAAAATAGCATTCCTTAAAGAATCAATATTTGGGTGACGAGTTTTATAAATCTTGTTTTTTAAATGACCCCACAAGAAAAAATCACACGGTGCCAAATCGGGAGATCTAGCTGGCCAGTTTATAGCACCACCTCGACCAATCCAGCTCTCTGGAAATATTTCATTTAATAATTCCCTCACTTGTGCTCCAAAATGTGCTGGGCATCCGTCATGCTGAAACCAGACCTCCCGATTCGTATGTGCAACTTCTTCTAATGCAGGGCCAATATGGTTAATTAAAAGATCTAAATAAGCTTCTGAATTTAAATTTCCCTGTATTTCAAATGGTCCTATAATGCGATTATTAAAAATGCCTGCCCAAATAGATATTGATTTTTTGAGGGTATTGCGTTGTAGTGGCTAGATTTATTCTGGGATTTTCCTCGGCCCAATGTCTAACGTTTTGTGAATTTGGCTCTTGATTTAAAGTGAAGGTACACTCATCGGTAAAACAAATTGATGAGAGGAAGCTGCGATCCCGATTAGCCCGTTCTTGCATTTCTTCACAGAAAGTTTGCCTTGATTCTTCGTCAAAAGGAAATAACTCTTGGTGACATTGGAATTTAAAGGGAGGATATTTGTTTTTTTTTAATATGTTACGGACAGTTTCTCTTGAAACATTACATTCTAGGGCAATAGACTTTAAACTAGATGTTGGACTAGCAGTTATCAGGCCTATTACCATTTCCTCTACCTCAACATTTAGATTTCTTGGAACGACTAAAAAAATAAATGATAAGATTAATTTTAGTTTTGTTTCACTCCACGTTATCACTTGTTAAATTTCTCATAATCCCAGTAAAATTTAAGTTAGCCAACAATAAGGAATTAGCAACTAGGTAATAATAATAAGCGAATCAGAATTATCTAAATAAAAACCAAGTAAATTTATTAGTAAAAATTACCTTCTTTCAATGAAAGATTCTCAGTATCTTCAAATTTCTTAACTAAATTTTTTATTGTTGTTACCGAAGGAATAGGACTGTTATTGAATTTTACAGAAAATAAGTCACGGACTACCCGCAGACTATTGCCGCCGTAAAATGTTTTCACATTGAAAACCTTTTCTTCAACTGAATAAATATTTTTGTTCATTTTGAAACCCAAATTTTAAATTGTCGATAAATAATGTTGACAGTTCAGACGAATTAGAAATTAGAATCAAGGGAGTCTTTGATTAGAATAAATTAAATTGTCATAGGTAATCTGATGAATATCATCATAAGGTTCTCAGTCCGAAGACTGGTTGGACGCGTACCTCCATTCTTTTCTATCCTGAGCTAACCTACGCATTTCCCTAAAAGTAGAACATCCTACATCCCTAACTATTTGAGAGCAGTAGTCTAATCTAGGCCTACCCCTACCTCTTTTTATTCCTATCTCTGACTCTAGTATGTCACGAACTATTCCTTCGTGTCTTAGAAGGTGTCCTACCATCCTATCTCTCCTACTCTTTATTGTTTTCCATACCTTTCGCTTTTCCCCAACTCTTTCTAATACTTCCCTATTGCTAACCTTATCTATCCACGGTATCTTCATCATGCGTCTGTAGCACCACATTTCAAACGCTTCTACTCTTTTTCTATCCGCTTCTCCTATTGTCCAAGTTTCGCACCCGTATAATGCCGTACTCCATACATACGACGTTAAGAGTCTCTTCCTAGTCTCTATATTAACCGTTCTCGAGCATAACAGTTGTTTCTTTTTGTTAAACGCAACTCGGCCCTGCGCCATTCTTTGTTTTATATCTTTGGTGCTCCTACCGTCTTGAGTTATTTTACTTCCTAAGTAGCAGAAATCCGCGACCTCCTCTATCTTCTCATTTCCAATATCCGTGTTTTAATTTGAAAATTATTAGTGTATTTTTTGCTTTTAATGCTTTAATAAATTGGAAAATTGCAGAGTTTTTGATATCCTCATACGCAGAAAAAAATAGTCTTTCAATTGCTACCTTTACCGCCACTGTAACTACACATGGGGAGCAGGAATCCCCAAAAATGTAATTGCCTATGTTATTTCCCCATGTACACATGGAAGTTTGTCACACGGTATATACATAAGTTGTTGTTTACCCCCCTGGAGTAGAAGAATCGTAGGTACATAAAGATTCACTTAGGCCCGGTTTTTCAAAGAATCCAACACCGCGTTAAGTCTGACACCGGCTTTGTTGCTATGATACCGGCTTTCTGATTGGTTGTATCATAGCAACGAAGCCAGTGTCAGACTTAACCCGGTGTTGGATTCTTTGAAAAACCGGGCCATAATGAAACGTATAGGCAATTATTAATATGTCCAAGACGTGTATGGTCTTATACAATATTTTTGGAATTACATAATATGTTAAAAGTTTTTCAATATTGCATGTTTCGAATGTGCATGGAAAACCGTAGACCACTGGTTTCGTCCTTTTGGGACTCATCAGTACGGTGCTTTGCCCTACACACTCGAACTACGCAATATTGCTTGCTTTATATATACTTACACGCTTGGTGTAAGTATTAGCAAGAGCTAATTATTTGCAGAATTATGGGGCGGTTATGAGTGGTACTGGACCGTTCGAACAACTACTCCTCGGGCAAATACCCCGCCAGGCATTGAATTATAGAACTAAATCCAGATTTTATGTACTACGTGATCCATACTGAATGCTACCCCAAACATATCGTTGGGCTTGGAACATCCTTAGATCTCTACGTACTTCCTGCTCCCAGCAGTAGGTTATGTATGTTAAAAGTTTTTCAATATTGCATGTTTCGAATGTGCATGGAAAACCGTAGACCACTGGTTTCGTCCCAACGATATGTTTGAGGTAGCATTCAGTATGGATCTCGTAGTACATAAAATCTGGATTTAGTTCTATAATTCAATGCCTGGCGGGGTATTTGCCCGAGGAGTAGTTGTTCGAACGGTCCAGTACCACTTACATAATATGTTTGTCGAATTTCGTAAATTCCTGTAAAAACAATTTAGTTGGTTTCAAAACGTGAACATTTTCTGAATACGAGAGAAAATGAACCGTACAATTGGCTCCACTTCTCGCAGTTAACCTATACCTATACCTATTACCAACCGCCCAAACACTAAATCAGAAACAAAGGTTCGCTAAACATTTACATATTAATTCGATTCCCTAAGTATCTGTGCAGCAATTCCTTTTGAAAGACTTTAAATAATAAATTACGGTTTTACGAGTAGGGTGTAACGTGGAATACGAAATACAAATCACCGTACACGGTGTGAAGGGCGACAGAAACATACGAAATTAGTATGGGAAAATTGAAATATCAATTTATTATCTCCCTAAGTTAATATTAGCACCCCCGCGAACGTTCGTAAATTTATTATGACATTATTTGCGTCGCGAAAAGTAGCTATGGTCCCTTCACTCCAACATTTGCAATTACAATCCGATGTGTACATTTTTGACGTGATATACTGTGACAGAATGCGAATTATTTCCCGCAATTAAAATTACAAAATGCGTTAGCCCTTTTCCACAATGGTAGCGGTAATATCTTTGTGAAATATAGCCAAGCTTTCAGCCAGTACGTGCCAACTGTTAATTTTATAGACATAAAACAAAGTAACCTTTTGAAAAGAAAAGTTTGAAAAATTTGAAAATAACCTAGAAATTGAACAATTTCTGAGCCCCGAAGATTCTAAAACACTGTCCAAAAAGCTTCAAATAATTCAACATTGGCACAAGAATTATCAAAATCTCTCGCTGCTTGACGGCTGGAGTTCCACGGGAATCTGTTCTGGGTCCTCTACTATTTATTATACAAACATTAAATATTTTTTTTAAAGTCATAGGATCATGTATAAATAAGAAATACTATTTTACTACTATATTAAACAAGGGACAATACGAAATGTCACGTAATGTAACGCCAAACATGCCACCCACGTCGTTTAATTCAGAAAAACGGCAAACAATTACACAGTAAAAAATTTATAGTTGTTAAACGAAGTTTTGTCATTTGGTTAACTCCTTTAGTCAGCTTAACTACATAGTTTATCTAAATTACCAACAAACAACTTGTCACATTGTTTTTGCTTAAACCGTTAGTTAGAATGCAGAAAAAATTGTTCGTATGCCACAATAGTATTGCTGAACAAGAAATTTAACAAAATTATTGATTATCGCAACAAATGTTCTTACAACTTCTTTAATTACAGAATATGTGGTTAAAAGTACATAAAATTATGTAACAATTATTTGGTACGTTAACGAAGTTGCTGCGTACTTTTTTGCAAGGCATCTAGTCAATTATGCATTTTACTTAGAAAAATATCGAAAATGTTGTTGATATTTAGAAAACAGAATATACAGACAACTTGCTATTTAGTTTGCAACAATGGCAAATTGATTTGTAATTTCAACTACCGTGGTCTTGTTAAACATGTACCAAAAAAACGAAAAGCACCTAAAATTGTTTGTCATACTGCTATGAAAGGTGTTAAATTCAAAAAAGTTGTCGTCATTATCTGATAAATGCGCATGCTTCCCTTTTCGGCAAGCGTGTGTTGCGTCGTTCTTCGTGCTGCGCCACAGTTTTTATATGCTTTTGTTCACGCAGGACGTTTTTTCTCCGTTTGAATCCTGTATTGGAAATTGGGGACAGGGCACCACTCACTAAAGCAAATTTATATTTTCTGATGCAGTGGAAATCGGAAATCGAGTGATGTTCGATTATTTTTTCATGTACGCACGATGAAATTCTGAATGCAGGTAAGAATCGCAATAATAAAAAGTTGTATTTGTAATACATACCTACCTACTCCGTGACTCCATCGTAATATTGTGCTGACAAGGAGGATAATACAACAGGCATAATATTTTTGTTTTCTGCTTAGGTTTTCCTAATATTTCTTCCGTTATTTTTCTATTCTTTACACAATTCTAGTTAAAATAAACTCAAAACTCAAATCTACTTATTTTTTTAGAATCAAACAACAAGAACTATTTTTTCCATTTACATTCATTGCTACAGCAAGAGAGAGAGAGAGAGAGAGAGAAATAAATAAGAAGTTGGTAAAACCAGAGAATCAATGTCGTCACATTAATAGTTTTTCAAAAGGTAACGAACTCAGGGGGGAACTCACTGGAAAAATTTGTACACTAAAATTCCCCTTTCAAGAAAAATTCCCTGAAATTCCCTAAAAAATCTTTAAAATTCCCCAAAATACCCCAAACTTTCGAAATACCCTGGAGATTCCTTTACTTTGTCTGCAATTCCCCGAAATTCCCCGAAAATTCCCGCAATTCCCCAAAATTCCCAGCAAAATTCCATTCGTTTTGTGACTTCACAACTATTATTCTGCATCTATTAAAATGTAAATACAAAAGACAAAAATGCTAATTAAACTTTTATTTATATCAAATTTAAAACAAAACTAACGTACATACCAACAGCACAATACAAATTCTTTGGCAAGTAAAAACTAAGTAAACTAAACTGATTTAAAATAGATGCCATTGACTCTTTTTAGTTGAAATGTTGAAAAGAAAAATTAAAAATGTATTCTTACACAAACTTTCACAAAAATTTATATAAAATACATGATAAAATATAAAACACATACTTACATAATATACTCTCTAACTTTAAAAACAAAAAATGTTTTCCTGCTAATAAAGTGGTTTCGGATGTGAGAATTTCTAAAAAAGGCGTACCACAGGGCTCAATTCTGGGACCCTGCTCTTTATTATTTAGGTATATTAATGATTTGCCTTCTAGTGTCGGTTTTCCCATTAGCATGTACGCTGACGATACTAGTCTCTGTGTGACTGGATCAACTTATCCTGAGTTGCATCGTAATATAATTATTGGGACGGAGAGATTGACGGGTTGGTTCGCGGAGAGTAAGTTGATTGTAAATGTTGAAAAAACTAATATTCTGATTTATAATTATAAAAAAAGTCCACTTGACTCAATAACTCGTGATCTGCGCATAAGTACTTCTGCTAAAATGTTGGGTATTGTCATGGACGACAGGATGACCTGGAAGGATCATATTGATTATATAATTCCTAAATTGAATTCTGTTATTTTTGCTTTGAGGAGAATCAGACCTTTCAGTGATGTTACTGTTCTTAGAACTATTTATTTTGCGTATTTTGGCTCCATCGCTAGTTATGGAATTATTTTTTGGGGAAATTCTGTTGCGGCATCCAGAGTTCTAGTATTGCGGAAGAGAGCTCTGAGGGTGATGTTTCATTTGTGTCCCCGGCAGTCATGCAGGCAATATTTTCGCGAGTTTCGAATAATGACAATCCCTTGTTTGTATATACATATGTATATAATTGTCGCCTGTACATTCATTCAAATAAATCCAAATTTGTACGTGGTATTGAGGTCCATAAATTTTTAACGCGTTCGTGTGATACATTTATAAGAACGAATAAATGTAAGCGGGGAATAGGTAGTTTACAACTCCTTCATTAATGGGGAAAACCCGCAAATTTTGAAATTGATCCTGTTGAATAGTTTACTATCCAAAACAAATTCCGCAATTCTCGTTTTTTAAATTTGAGAGTTATTTTCGTCATAATTAAATACGAAACGTGCATCACACTTGAAACACAATATTTGAATGACGCTCTGACGTACGTGGCCTACAGATTAGGTAGGGATTTTAACATGCGCAAACCGATCCGTTAACACCCTGAGCCCCCGCTCATTCTTCGACTCCTCCCCATTTTATCCAGGGAGACGCGTTATACCACGGCGCAACGGATAGGCCTCCTACGTCACAGAAAGCGCGCGTTTTAGCCCTCCCGGTTATGCTGCTTTTCTAGTTGCATGTTTTTCTTTTAGCACTGCACATAATCAAAATTTTTACGTGGTACGCGATACATATTCTATTTGTGCTTGATATTACAGTACTAAAAGTTATAAATTCGATTAAGCGGGTCTTCCCCATTGTTCGATAACATTTTACAATAGTCTAGGTACGGAATGGAAGCAGTTGACACAAAAGGCTTTTAAAAATACTGTTAAGAAATTTTTGCTGGATGGAGCATTCTGTAGTATCGGAGAGTTCTTGGATTCTTGATGGTGTCTTTAAGTTTATGATATTTTGTATGTAATGTATTTAATATTTTTAATATTTGTTGACGTTTATTGAATTTTTGATTTTTTATTGTGATAATTTAGTGTAGGTATATGTACTCCTCTTTTTGATTAATGTTCATAGTTTTACTTCTTTATTTGACCTTTGTAAACACCACTGGTGATACCGAATAAATATCATATCATAATAGATTTAAGAAGTAAGTAAAAAAATACTTTTAAAACTCCAAACAAATAAATACACAAAATACATGCATTTATAATAATAACACATAATAACACAGATATAAACCTCGGATATAACTTTTATAAACGGTTTCTGAAATCCTTATATTTTTTACTAATATTCAAAAAATCAACTAGTTTTAGCCGAAATGGGTCAGAGCCCAGGTCAGAACCCAAAAGGGTAATTTGACCATAAAAAATATACTTTTCCTCCACTGTAGTGATGTCCTGTTTCTCTGGCCATACAAACCCACTATTTTCTTTCTTGTAAAAAATCATTTTAAATTTTTCTCTCACTTTTTCCAGCACCTTTCCAATAAACCAATCTTCTTCATAAAAACTGCATAGCAGCATTCACAGTCAATTCTGTCAATATACATAGTCTTCACCTCTGCCACTACTGATTCATCATATATTTTCACTGTGTCTTCGACCACACTTTTTTCTGTTTTTGACTCTGAAAATGTTTCTGTGTCCGTTGAGTCGTCGTAAATTATATTATTACCACTATTATCCGTTTCATCGTCCGTGTCATTTACGGTATCGCGAGCGTAACATGCAACATACGTTTGAAATTCCCCCGAAATTCCCCAAAATACCCCAAAATACCCTGAAATACCTCGAAATTCCCCAAAAAATACCCTGACATTCGAAATACCCCAAAATTCCCCTGAAATTCCTTGCCTTGTACACTAAAATACCCCAGTGATTTCCCCTCGAACGAACTGAATTCTTAAACCTATATGAAATTGAATATTATATTTTTACGTTTTCAGAATGGTATTCCAATTAACAGCATTTTGGGCACCAGAAAAACAAAGCAGCCATTCCTTCTAGCAGTGAGTCTTGGAAAAGGTACTTCATTGTGCATTTAAGTCATGTTTTTTCTGTAACTGAAAATTTCCTGATCATGTGAACCTGTGGTTTGTACTACAACTTTTGTTTAAGAAAATAATAAATATATTAAACAATATTGCAGTGGCATTTTATTTAATATTGATAAATTTACCAAAGAAATTGCTATTTCACCAATATATTTGTTAAATATAGACAACATGTATTTTAAAATTAGCAATTTAAATTTGCTATATTAACAAAATACTATTTGAAACAATAACAAACACTGTTGTAGAACTTACGAATATTTTGGTGATTTTAGCAAATTATGGGAGATAATCTAACAAATTACTTTCATAAAAGTAATAAAAGCATAATATATAAGTGATAATATATAAGTGATTTTGATACTTGTTATTGTCAATTTAACAAACTATATTTGAAACAGTAACATCTTTCTCTCAGGATTCACAAAAAATGATAGTTACATGTAACTATTGTGTGTGAGCAACGTAACTAAATTAATTGTAACTGCAACAACGACATTTTGTGAATATTAACAACGAATAGAATGTAAATAGCTGGAAAAACTAATTTGTTAATCTAACTAATTTTATTTAGTGGATCGTCTGGAACAAAACATTTGTTAATAATTTGTTAATTTTGACAAGAAATATTTTACTTTGTATATTTCCATCGTCTTGACAATAGTGAATTCCGCTAAGGAGGTACTAATTATCTCTGTCATCCTCAGAATTCCACGAAGTGACATATTGTCGTTTCTCCGCCACTATTTTCCGCCCCGCAAAACAAACTCCAGACATAGGGTAGTTTTCTTTGTTTGCCGAGTTCAAAGCTTCCCAACGTCAATCATCGACAAATGAATCCAGAATTATACCTAACTCGATTTACAACTTGTAAGTTCTGTGGGGTTGTGGGCGTCGTGCTCGGGAAGACGTCTCGAGATGAGTGGTTCTCCGAGGATAGGATTGAAAATAACAGTAAAAGTCCTGCAATTGAGATTTTCCAACAAAATGCTTTGTTTGCTACGACCATTTTATTTTATTCTCTTCAAATAATATGTGATCAAAATAAGACGCTCTTCGGTGAACAGAAATGGCACTGAAATGTCGTTGCTACAGAGCTTCATTTAATTCCCAGATATGTATTTCGAATTTTCGATTCGAATTTTGAGGTCGCGAAAAGATCTGGAATTGCGAAACTTAAATTTAAGATGAATTGAAAAATTACTACGCGTACTACCAATATAACGATTTATTATTATAACTTGACCGGTTTCAGAATTCACAATGATTCCATCATCAGAAATGTATAAATAAAATTATCGTAATTTTATTTATTGTTTTGGACGATTATTGTTTTTATTTTTTATTTTTTTTTTGTTATATTCAGTGTTTTTCGTTTTTGTTTTTTTTTTTCAGTACCTATCTTTGTTGCAGCCTGAGATGCGTTAGGGATTTATTTTCTTTGTTATTATTATTTAGTTTTATATTAAGTTAATTTTGTTGTAGGGCCACACTAACATACGGGTGCGTTGTACCTCCTGTTAGTTTTTACTACTCTGTAAATGTGGTGAATAAATAAAAATTATTATGACAGTTGACAAAGAAACTAAAATTGACAGAACAATACAAATAATAATGATATCCATGAAATAAGACAACTAGATAACTGAATTTCAGTATTTACCTACGGGGTATAAGAAAAACACAAAGGAAAATCGAATACCTCGTAGCTTGAAGGGAAAAAACATTGAATTTAAAGAAAACCATAATAGGAAAAAACAATAAATTCAATTGAAAAAACCTTCAAGTGAAATATCAGAACTAAATAAACAAAATATCCATGGAATCTTGACAACTGCCAGCTGCTAATCTTGTAATGAACTGTGGTCAAGTCTATGTGTTCTGTCTTGACAACTGCCAACTGCTATTATTAATTGTAATAAACTAAAAAAGAGAAATAAGTCAATAAATGTCATAATGGCAAAAAAGGAAATAAGTCAAGGATTAAGATGTAAGAGACTGTGGCTGAATAATTAATTCAAGAATCAATCATAATAATAACAATGATAATAGTAATATTGATGATGATGATGATGAAAACGATGATAATGTCAAAATTAAAAATGAAACAAAAAGGAAGAAAGTAAATCCCATATTGCCAAATAACCTCGAAGGTCCATGGTTTATATGGGCAGCAAATAAATTGCAATTGATTCTTGAATTAATGTCATAATGGCAATAATAGAACCTGTCCCATAGACACATGAGAATCATTTACAAAAGTTTAAATAAACTAGATTGTATTAAATCGACTTGGTCATTAAGTAAGTTACAATTTTTATCATTTTTATGTTTATAAATTTCTATAGACTCTAATATATCTAATTGATAACTCTTTACAAAATTAAACAATAATTTAGTATTCTCCGGAGGAGGGAATTGATGATTGTTATCAAAGAAATGATTAGCAAAACTTGAATGATCATTTTTTAAACGAAATGATCTTAAATGTTCATTATACCTAATACGTATAGATCTGCCAGTTTGTCCGATATAGCTGTTACAGTCTAAGCAATTTAGTTGATAAACTCCTGTGTGGTCAAGTTTATGTGTTTTGTCTTTACTGTTAAATAAAATATGTGATAATATATTTGATGGTTTAAATGTGACTTGTATGTTGTTTTTTCTTAAAATACTGGCAATCTTTTCAGAAATATTTCCAAAATAAGTAATTGTGCTAAATTTGGTAATTTTATCATTAGATAATTTAGGATATATGTTGTTACAAGCAATTTTAAATTTTTTATTGTTAATGATTCTATTTCTATTGATGATTTCAATCTTAAATCCGTTATATATTGCAATTGTTCTAATTATGTTTAGTTCTTTATTCAATTTATCCAAAGATAGCGGTACTGTAAAGGCCCTTTGTATCATAGAATTATAAGCAGAAATTTTTTGACAAAAGGGGTGAAATGAATTTGATGAAAAAATAATATCTGTATATGTTGGTTTCCTAAAAATATCGAAATTTATTGTATTACATTCATTTATTAAAGTTAAATCTAAGAAATTAATTTTGTGTTCAGTTTCTATTTCTTTTGTAAATTTAATTTTTGGATGAATACTGTTCAAAAAATTTTGAAAATTGTCTAATTGTCTTGTTGTTCCTTTAAAACAAGCAATAATATCATCTACATATCTATACCAAAATAGAATATGTTGTTTGCCTAATTCTGAATTCATAATTTTATCTTCAATATCTGACATGAAAATATCTGCTAATAAAGGACTAATTGGTGAACCCATAGCAAGACCTAAGTTTTGAGTATAATATTTATTATTGAACTGGAATTAATTAGTGGTACTGGACCGTTCGAACAACTACTCCTCGGGCAAATACCCCGCCAGGCATTGAATTATAGAACTAAATCCAGATTTTTTTTGTACTACGAGACGTTTCAGACTGCTACCCCATCTAAGATGGCTTTGAAACAATCCTAATTTGTCTCCATGTACGTACGTGCTTTTAAGCAGGTCTTTGTTCAAATATTGCATGTTTTGAATGTGTATGGAAAACCGCAGACCAACTGGTTTCGTCCTTCTGGGACTCATCAGCACGGTGCTCTCCCCTACACACTCAAACCATGCAATTTAGCTTGCTATATATGCTGCCGCGCTCTGGACAGATATCAGCAAGTGACAACTACTTTGAGTAATTATCTAGTATTAATTAGTGGTACTGGACCGTTCGAACAACTACTCCTCGGGCAAATACCCCGCCAGGCATTGAATTATAGAACTAAATCCAGATTTTTTTTTTTGTACTACGAGACGTTTCAGACTGCTACCCCATCTAAGATGGCTTTGAAACAATCCTAATTTGTCTCCATGTACGTACGTGCTTTTAAGCAGGTCTTTGTTCAAATATTGCATGTTTTGAATGTGTATGGAAAACCGCAGACCAACTGGTTTCGTCCTTCTGGGACTCATCAGCACGGTGCTCTCCCCTACACACTCAAACCATGCAATTTAGCTTGCTATATATGCTGCCGCGCTCTGGACAGATATCAGCAAGTGACAACTACTTTGAGTAATTATCTAGTATTAATTAGTGGTACTGGACCGTTCGAACAACTACTCCTCGGGCAAATACCCCGCCAGGCATTGAATTATAGAACTAAATCCAGATTTTTTTGTACTACGAGACGTTTCAGACTGCTACCCCATCTAAGATGGCTTTGAAACAATCCTAATTTGTCTCCATGTACGTACGTGCTTTTAAGCAGGTCTTTGTTCAAATATTGCATGTTTTGAATGTGTATGGAAAACCGCAGACCAACTGGTTTCGTCCTTCTGGGACTCATCAGCACGGTGCTCTCCCCTACACACTCAAACCATGCAATTTAGCTTGCTATATATGCTGCCGCGCTCTGGACAGATATCAGCAAGTGACAACTACTTTGAGTAATTATCTAGTATTAATTAGTGGTACTGGACCGTTCGAACAACTACTCCTCGGGCAAATACCCCGCCAGGCGTTGAATTATAGAACTAAATCCAGATTTTTTTGTACTACGAGACGTTTCAGACTGCTACCCCATCTAAGATGGCTTTGAAACAATCCTAATTTGTCTCCATGTACGTACGTGCTTTTAAGCAGGTCTTTGTTCAAATATTGCATGTAGGGGAGAGCACCGTGCTGATGAGTCCCAGAAGGACGAAACCAGTTGGTCTGCGGTTTTCCATACACATTCAAAACATGCAATATTTGAACAAAGACCTGCTTAAAAGCACGTACGTACATGGAGACAAATTAGGATTGTTTCAAAGCCATCTTAGATGGGGTAGCAGTCTGAAACGTCTCGTAGTACAAAAAAAATCTGGATTTAGTTCTATAATTCAATGCCTGGCGGGGTATTTGCCCGAGGAGTAGTTGTTCGAACGGTCCAGTACCACTAATTAATACTAGATAATTACTCAAAGTAGTTGTCACTTGCTGATATCTGTCCAGAGCGCGGCAGCATATATAGCAAGCTAAATTGCATGGTTTGAGTGTGTAGGGGAGAGCACCGTGCTGATGAGTCCCAGAAGGACGAAACCAGTTGGTCTGCGGTTTTCCATACACATTCAAAACATGCAATATTTGAACAAAGACCTGCTTAAAAGCACGTACGTACATGGAGACAAATTAGGATTGTTTCAAAGCCATCTTAGATGGGGTAGCAGTCTGAAACGTCTCGTAGTACAAAAAAATCTGGATTTAGTTCTATAATTCAATGCCTGGCGGGGTATTTGCCCGAGGAGTAGTTGTTCGAACGGTCCAGTACCACTAATTAATACTAGATAATTACTCAAAGTAGTTGTCACTTGCTGATATCTGTCCAGAGCGCGGCAGCATATATAGCAAGCTAAATTGCATGGTTTGAGTGTGTAGGGGAGAGCACCGTGCTGATGAGTCCCAGAAGGACGAAACCAGTTGGTCTGCGGTTTTCCATACACATTCAAAACATGCAATATTTGAACAAAGACCTGCTTAAAAGCACGTACGTACATGGAGACAAATTAGGATTGTTTCAAAGCCATCTTAGATGGGGTAGCAGTCTGAAACGTCTCGTAGTACAAAAAAATCTGGATTTAGTTCTATAATTCAATGCCTGGCGGGGTATTTGCCCGAGGAGTAGTTGTTCGAACGGTCCAGTACCACTAATTAATACTAGATAATTACTCAAAGTAGTTGTCACTTGCTGATATCTGTCCAGAGCGCGGCAGCATATATAGCAAGCTAAATTGCATGGTTTGAGTGTGTAGGGGAGAGCACCGTGCTGATGAGTCCCAGAAGGACGAAACCAGTTGGTCTGCGGTTTTCCATACACATTCAAAACATGCAATATTTGAACATTGAACTGGAGATAATTTTGTTCAATACAAAGTTGGAAAGCAGTAATAATATCATTTTTTATAACAATATTAGTATGAGTTTTATCTAAAATATTTTCCATTAATTTTAAGCATTCATTAGGAGGAATATTAGGGAACATATTTGTAACATCAAAAGAAACCAAAAAAGACCCTGTTGGAATATTTTTATATTTGATATTGTTAATTAATTCTAAAGAATTTTTTAAACTAAATTTGGATTTAAAATTTGTTGTATTTTTGAATATATTATTAATGTTTTTAGCTAAATTTCTTGTGGGAGCATTAATATATGATACTACTGGTCTTATAGGTGCATTAATTTTATGGTTTTTGATAAGTCCGTATAATTTAGGGGCACAAGCATTCATATTAATTAATCTCAATTTTTCAAAATTATTATTAAAAATACTGTTGCAATTTTTTAACCAATCTTTTAGTTTTGTTTGAAAATGTTTTGTTGGATCTTTTTTTAGTTCAGTTAATTTTTCATTTTTAATAAAATCTTGCATCTTTGTTATATATTCATCTTTAGGTAAAATTACTATAGCATTGGATTTGTGTTTTTCTTATACCCCGTAGGTAAATACTGAAATTCAGTTATCTAGTTGTCTTATTTCATGGATATCATTATTATTTGTATTGTTCTGTCAATTTTAGTTTCCTTGTCAACTGTCATAATAATTTGTTTACGATAATTTTATTTATACATTTCTGATGATGGAATCATTGTGAATTCTGAAACCGGTCAAGTTATAATAATAAATCGTTATATTGGTAGTACGCGTAGTAATTTTTCAATTCATCATGAATTTCTACCAAATAGTAAAATTAGAAAATATTAACTACTTAAATTTAAGAAAATGTACGAATTAATTTTTTTTGAAAAGCCGAAGTCTTCGCAAAATGTGGGAAACGAAGATACCAGTATGTCCTCCTCTGTTCTCGAACAAAACATTAACACGTCTGTACAATCCAATAAAAACCTTATTAATGGCTTCCTGCAGTATGTTGTTCCATTCTTCTTGAGCAGCAACAATTAGTAGCTCCTGAAGGGTGAAAGGCGGGTTATCTCTATTTAAAATGGTCCTCTTTAGCTCATCCCACACGTTCTCACAAGGATTCATGTCAGGTGAGTTTGCTGGCCAATTCATTCTTTGAATATTCCCTAACTGTAGCAAATTGGCAACCCTTTTTGTGCGGTGGGGTGTGGCGTTATCGTCCATAAAAACGAAATTCTCTCCAATTTCGTTGGAGTGGAGTGCG
Organism: Xestobium rufovillosum; assembly: GCA_963966045.1. Classification (NCBI taxonomy): domain Eukaryota; kingdom Metazoa; phylum Arthropoda; class Insecta; order Coleoptera; family Ptinidae; genus Xestobium; species Xestobium rufovillosum. Next base: position 5,561,670 of record OZ014502.1, read on the forward strand.
ACGACCATACATTATATCCCCCCAACATTACTGTTCCGTCTTGATAAGGAACAACTTCTCTGTCAAAAGCAAGTCTTTCTTATCGTCCCGGTCCCTTCCAGACCCTTTCACCTCGACAATCACTCACTAACCCAATTTGTGTCCCATCAGCAAAATGATATTGCGCCACTGGGGTAAAAGCCAGCCCCTATGTTCCTGTGCCCATGTGTCGAGGAAGTGTGCTGTATATAAAACGGCTTGGCAAATAAGCCCAAATATCCCAAACATCCTAGAATATGGATGGTACATGGAAAATGACGTTATTATGCCAATAAAATTTATAAATCGCTCTAAACTCTATTGTGTTACAATAACACCAGTTCTGTAAATGTAAAAATTTACTTGCTCTTTTCGATGTGCAAGCATGAAATCTAATGTGCAATGTATAATATCATGGTTATGTGAGGGGAAATGCAATGTGTCTGAATAAAAAATACAAATGTTCTCGATATTAATGCAACGTTTGTACGCCTGCACCTAAACCGCTAATACACGGCTCAGCGAGGCTAGGGCGCACAAATTATTTGTGTTTAATTCGCTGTAACTTTTTTCAGCTAAAATATTAATGTTTGGTTTCTTCACCAAAAATAATTTCGAGCCTTTGTCCGTATTTGCTCTCGTATATGTATATGTTAATTCCGAAAAACAAGATTACTTACCCGGCACATGAAAAATGCATTATACAAATGTGTGGTCTAGCAAGAAAACATTTTTTCTCATAAAATTTGAAAATTGTAGAGGCAACGTGAGTAAACTGTGATGACCAGCACACTTCAGTGTATATTACACGAAAAAACAGGTCTCTAACTATTTTCGCTGCTGAAATATAAGAAGAAAAGAATTAAAAAGGGTCGAAAATTGATTTAGGAAAATTTTACGAAAAATCTATTTTCAAGCATTATCGCAATTCCCAATCTTTTCGCGACTTCAAAATTCGAATCCGGCAGGTCATTTTACATAAGAATCAGCTTCATTTTCTAGCAATAATATATAATATAAATAATATAATATAAATGCGAAGTAAGTTGTTTTACTGAAATTACCAAAACGTAAAAATTAAAAGTAGATAATATTGTATTTGAAGTTCTCGTCGAGCAGACGAAGGTCACGTCTTTCCTAGATCGAGCGGATTTCTGTTTTACCACATGAGACTATAAGTTTGGTATGAACTGTAACTGTTATTGTTATTGGCAACAGTGCGCGAATCTTGTGTTCAATTGCTCGCCAGCGGGAAAGCTCAATACGATCGCCGTTGAGAGTGATTATTGCACAAAAGTAAATTTATTGTGAGACTTGAACAGTTGTGACCCTTGTGGAAAATAAAAATTAGGTGTAGTGTCAAATAAAGGTGGGACAAGTAATAAAAGGTGAAGTGATCTATACGTCAAATCAGCTGAGGTGAACGCGTCCGCGCATTATCTAGAAGCGGTGTTGCCTGCTCTGCGCTAAAGCAGAAGATCAAGGGAAAGTAGGAAAACTTCCATTGAAGACAATGTCAGATTTAGAAGTGGATGTTACCGATGAATATTCTACCGATGAGAATAAGAGGAAGAGAGAGGATGATAAAGAAGGAATATTTAGGAAGAGTAAGAAAGTACAAAGAACCCCGAAGAAAGACCAAGCTGGAAAAGAGGATAAATTGGATAAATTGATAAGTATGATACAGGATCTCCAAGTTGACATCAGAGATATGAAGGAGGAACAGCAGCAGTACAGAAAAGATATAGAGTTCCTGAAAAGGGAAAATGAGCTAGTAAAAGAAGAAAATTATGAAATAAAGAAGGAAATTATTAATCTGAAAGTCCAGTTGGAGGAAATTGATCGAAAAGGGCGAAAGAACAATATTATAATGACAGGCATGGGTATGGATACGTATGACGAAAATAAAATAAGGGAAATGGCAAAAGATTTAATCCAGAAGAAGCTGAATGTGGAAGTGGAAATTGGGAAAGCACAGAGGATTGGAGACAAAATGTGCGTGTTGGAAATGAGGCATTTAAAAGACAAAGTGGAGATAATGAAAAATAAAAACAAACTCAAAGGATATAGGGAAGAGAAAATTTTCATTTACAATGATCGAAAGAGAAAGGGAAGTAGAAAAGGTTATATTGGAGAAAGCCGCAGAAGAGAGAGCTAAAGGAAAGCAGGTTAAGATAGGATACCAGAAGCTAATTGTGAATGGAGAGAAAATGATATGGAATATGAAACATGAAAAACTGGAACCTGAAGAAACAATACATAGAGGCCAGTCAAAAAACTAGAGGGGGAGAAAGAGGACAGACAAGTAAAGACAAACACGGCGATGCACACGGACATGATTGAGGACATGATTATTGCAACAAATGAGAAATTACCAAACAGGGAAAGAGGTTTGATGCTGGCAACTTGGAATATTAGGGGATTGAGCGACAAAGAGGAGGAACTTATGGAGAATTTTGAGGAAATTGGTGTGGACATATTAGCTATAACAGAAACTAAGAAGAAAGGACAAACCATTGTGGAGCTGGAAAAAGGAGTAAGACATGAAGAAAGGGCGAAGGGAGGAGTAGGATGCATCATAAATAGAAAGGTGACACAATATATAAAGACATGGGAATTTATATCAGAAAGACTACTAATAATAGAGTTGGAAATTGGAGAGCGAGAGGTGCTGAGTTTGGTAATCGTATATGCACCAAATGAAGACGATAAAGCGGCAGTTAAAGATGACTTCTGGGAGACATTGGGGGACATAGTGGAGAATTGCAAAGGAATAGTGGTAATGTTGGGAGATTTTAATGGAAGAGTTGGTAAAAGAGGGGAAGGGACAGGAAATGTCATAGGAATGCATGGAGAGGACTTTAAAAACAACAATGGAAAACGTATTATAGATTTCTGCATACAAAATGATTTCTTGGTCATGAACTCCTTTTTTAAACACAGGGAGATTCATAAGATCACGAGAGAAGTTAAAAGTAGAGGGGAGAAGTCAATAATCGACTACGTTATAATAAATAGAGAGTTTAGACAAAAAATTAAAGATGTACGAGTAAAGTACCGTTTACATCCACGCAACTTAAATTAACGTACGAAAAATTTACGTAACGTACGAAAAATTCAATCCACCCATTTACATCAACTTAATTTTGTTAATTGGGGCTTGCGCAGTTGATGAAATCAACGTTACAGTTTTCTGAATTTCTGCATCACTTCAGTTTTCAATCTCAGTTGTCACTCCGAGAAAACGAGGTTATATCTTACTTTTGTTTTCATTTAGTTTTGTATCTTAAATGTTGGTGATTGAGTGAAGAGAATATATACTAATTTCAAGTAACATTTCTAGGGATTCAATCAAAACAAAACGTATAATTTTGGCAGTACTGATCTAGGGTATTTTCTAAGGTTTTGATTGGTGGAATTAACGCACGAATTCTGTTAAGTTGAAGTTGGTTCAACTTTTCCGTACGTTACGTTAATTTTTGTGGTTACTAAGTGGATGTAAACGAGTACATTGGATTCCTTGTTGTTGAACTTTTCTTAATTTGTAAAGTTCCGTACGTTACTTTAAGTTAAGTGGATGTAAACGGTACTTAAGGAGAGGTCCCGAAATAAACAGCGATCATTATTTGGTATTGGCAAAAACGACAATTGCGAAGCAGCAGATCCAAAACATAATAAAGCATGAAAGAACACCAGAAAAACAACTTACTGTAAACAGAGAGGTAATCAGGTCGCACAAGATCTCGAACTATGAAATAGCGCAAAAAATTTAAAGAAAAGGTTAACAATGGAATGGAGGGTAATGGAAAAACCATGAAAGAAATGAACGTAGAAGAAGCATGGCAGCTATTTAGAGATACTTTAACGACAGCAGCTAAAGAGGTCTGTGGTGTAACAAAAGTGAATAGGAACAGAAAACAGACAAGTTGGTGGAGTGAGGACATAAAGCACCACATTAAAGTAAAGAAGGAGAAGTGGAAGAAACATTTGAGGGGGGGAACTAGTGAAACATATAATGAGTACAAAGAACAAAGGAAGAAGGTGAAAGAATTGGTCATGGAAGCGAAGAAGAGGTCTTGGGAGCAGTTTGGAAGAAAAATGGAAGAAGATTATCATGCGAACCAGAAGTTATTTTATAAGGTGCTTAAGAACTTAAGAACAAAGAAACAAGAATTGAACTACAAGCAAATTAGAGGCAGCAATGGAGTAATAATTACCAATCAAGAAGAAATAATCAAAAGGTGGGGGGAATATTTTCAACAACTGTTGAGTGTAGTAGAATTAGAACAGAGAGAGGAGGTGATGGCAGTGATAGAACAGAAAAATCATAACATCATTGAAAGGGAAGAAGTTATCGAGGCGGTAAAAATGTTAAAAAAGGGAAAATCGGCAGGCAATGACCAGATTACGAGTGAAATGTTGAAAAATATGGGAGAAGAAGGCACAAACTATTTAACTGAGATATGTAACAAAGCATGGAGTGAGGGAAATATACCGAAGGATTGGGAAGTGGGAATTATTGTTCCATTATACAAAAAAGGAGACAAAAGAGAATGTAGCAATTATCGCGGGATCACATTATTGAGCATGGTATGCAAGGTGTATGAATGGATACTAGAAGAGATTGAGGGAAAAATTGATTTACAACTGGAACAGTCACAAAGTGGATTCAGGAAGGGCAGGAGTATACAGGACCACATATTTACTATCAGACAGTTAATTGAAAAGACGCGATCATCGGGTGTGGAAATTTATGTAGCATTTTTGGACTTGGAAAAGGCGTTTGACAGGGTCCCCAGAAGTATAGTGAGAGAAAGCCTGGAACTGAAAATGGTAGATAGAACATTAATACGTGCAATCATGAGTTTATACCGAAAAAATAGAAATTATGTAAGAACTGATAACATGCAATCGCAGGAATTTGAAGTGAATGAAGGACTGAGACAGGGGGGAGTGCTCAGCCCTGCACTGTTTAATGTAGTTATGGATGAAGTCATAAAAGAAGTCAAAAAGAAAACAACAAGAGTATTTGCTGGGTACAGGAATTTACAACCAATCTGGATAGGAGAGTGCGCGTTTGCGGACGATTTGGTGGTATTTGCGAAAAACGAGGATGAGCTCAAGAAAATCTTAGTATTTGGAATGTGGCACTAGAAAAAAGAAATTTAAAGATAAATGAAGCTAAGACTAGAATTATGATAATAGGAAAAACAGAAAAGGACGTGAATATATCTATAAATGGTAAAAAACTGCAATTTGTGGATACCTTTAAATACTTAGGTGTGAACATTAACGGTAGAGGGGAACAGGATGGAGAAATAGCTCAGAGAATTGAGAGTGCATCACGAGTGTACCATGCCATAAAGGGTACTTTCATAAGCAAGAAGGAAGTATCGAGAAGTGCAAAAATGTGCATCTTTAAAACTGTGTTTGTGCCTATTCTTACTTTCGGTTGTGAAAGCTGGACCTTGACAAGGAGTATGAAAAGCAGAATACAAAGCATCGAAATGATGTATCTGCGTAGGGTGATGGGAATAACCCGAAGAGATAGAATAAGAAATAGTGATGTACGAGAGGAATTGGAGGTAGAACCATTACTGAAGAAAATAGAAGACTGTCAACTGAGATGGTATGGACATTTAATGCGCATGAAGAGTGAAAGACCTGTGAAAAGCATATGGGAGGCGAGGGTGCAAAGAAGAAAGACAAAAGGAAGACCTATGAAGACATGGGACTCAGTGCTGAACGATATCTTGACGAGAAGAGTAGTTACTTCTGTTCAAGCAAAATTAATAGCGCAGGATAAGAAAAAATGGAGGCGGTTTATATATGAGGGAGAATGTTAGCATATTGAAATGTTACAGCCTTACACCCTTGAGGGTAATACAAGGCTTTAGATTATATATATATATATATATATATATACTTTCATCCACCAGTCGTTGTGACATCCAGGCGTAAAAATTTTGCTAACTCTTTGACATCCATTGACGTTGTGACATCCAAAATCGGATGTCACAACGTTTTCTATGTTAAATCGCCTTGTAGGAGGGGCGGGAGGGTCTAGAAGAAATTCTAGGTGGATGTCAAAATGCAGTGTTTTAAGTTGGACATGTATATTTAAGTTCCAACGTATATTGCATAGAGGGAGCGCAGGAGAGCTGGTGTTGTATATTGCAAAATTCTACGTTCCAGTTCGTGCGACATCCGTGTATTATACGTAGACACTTTTGTTTCACTTGGCGCGCTTTCTGACATCCGAAACTTGACAACAGTGCGAGAGTGCCCCGTGTGTTGTTTTTTTCGCGAAACTTTCGCTTTCTCTGGAATTTCGAAAAATATAATTTTTCAAACGATGATTAAAGAATGACAAGTTTGAATTATTCTTCTACTTTCCAAAAATGTAAAGGTTGCTGCATATTAAATAAAAAATAGGTTACTTCATTTTAAATGAATTAAAGACAGACGTGAAAAATAAACTTTTTTAATTAATCAACAAATGAAAAACATTACAAATAATAACAGCTAAGAATTCAATAAATAGCTGCAATTTTAAAGCACCTAAATTAATATGTTGCCCATTTTCATCTAAACATATGAATTTTTATCTGATACGTGAGGTAATTTTTATGAGTTCATTCTACTTTTAAAATTAAATAACTCTCCCATTTTTATTTAACATGCAGCAAATTGTACATTTTTGGAAAATAGATGAACTTAGCTTTTTGATGGTTTAAAAATATACCTACAGGTTGTTCCATTAAAAAAAAACACCGATTTTTGAAATCGAAAAGCGCAATTGTTTTGCATAAATAGGGAGACATTTGGAACATGGCATATAGAAAACTTTAGAACAAAATAAATTGACTGGTGAAAACCAGATCTCCCTACCATTTCGGAAACATGAGATAATTGCTGTTAAAATTGGCGAGTGACCACTTAGTTTAAATCGAAGATGTCAGCTGGTCATCAAATTTGCAAATAATTTTAAAGGTCGTTCAATTCTTAATTTAGCCAAGTATGAAACCATTCTATAGATTCCATTCAAAATGGCGGCTCTTGTGATTTTGAGTAAATTGCTGTAATTTCACAAATGAGTGATACTGGACAGTTCGAACAACTTATCCTCGGACAAGTACACCGCTAGGCACTGAATGATTATAAAACTAACTCCGGATTTTGTGTACTACGAGACGTCATAGAATGCTACCCCAACTAAGCTAGCATTGAAATATTCATAACGTGCCTCTACGTACTTACTGGCTTATCAGCAGGTTATGTTTAACTAAATATTGCATGTTCCAAGAATGCACGGAAAAACCTAGTCCACCGATTTGTGATTTGAACGCCCTGTATTTGATTGCATTTTGGAATTCTGTGCTGAATTTAAGGCAGCTTTGTTAACCATTCACTGGGTCTAACTCCTAGCGTGTCGGCTTTTCTTGATGTTAAAAATAGTCATTTTTCAAGTTTTAACAATTATAACTTGGAAACGGTGCGAGATATTGAAAAATGACCTAGGTACATGTCTCTATCCTAGTTTTTAATCCTCCATCTAATGAGGCAGGAAAATTCTGCTTCCCGATTGGTCAAAAAATGACAAAAATTAGCAATCAGGACCAGTATTTTCCAGCCCCATTACATAGAGAATTAAAAACTAGGATACGGGACATGTAAGTATTTTTAATTATCTCTTACCGTTTCCAACTTATAATTTATAAAATTTCAAAAATGATGATATTTAACGGCAAATAATGCCGAAACGGTGGGAGTTAGACCCGATGTACGGTTAACAAAGTGGCCCTTAAATTCAACAAGGAATTTCAAAATGCAGTCAAATACAGGGTGTTCCGTTTAAGAAAATGAAGTTAGGCGGTGTGCAGAAGAACTGGGCAGCCTGTATAAGTGCAAATAATTTTAAATTATAGCCAATTCAGAAAGAATAAAACTTTATTAAGAACGATGAAATAAATAATAATATTATTTATTTCATCATGAACTTCTACCAAAGAGTAACTGAAGATAATATTAACTACATTTATTAAGAACATTTTTTAGTACAAAGCCTAATAAAGCTATGAGGGAGGAAACCCCTAATAAGTGGACACACTGTATATGCAGGGTGTTTCTTTAATGATCGGAAAACATCTTGAACATATTCCTAGCGTCAAAGTAAGAAAAATGATAAGAAAAAACATGGGTCTGGAAACGCTTCATTAATACTGCCTCCTGACTGATCATTTTCTTAATTTTTTAACCAATCATGTAGCAGTATTTTCCAGTCCCATTAGATAGATTAAAAACTATGATAGGGACGTGTAAGTCATTTTTCAATATCTCGTAGCGTTTCCAAGTTATAATTGATAAAATCTGAAAAATTATGTTCTTTAACGTCAAATAACGCCGAAACGGTGGGAGTTAGACCCAATGTACGGTTAACAAAGTGGCCTTCAAATTCAACAAGGAACACCAAAATGCAATCACAAACATTTTTTTTAAATCCGCCATCTTTTGTAAGGTATGCATTCAAACTTTCAAAACAAAATGTTTGCTGGAACACATGAGATATTCCTAACGTAAGCTTAAGTAGAGATACCCTGTATACTTAACTTAGACATGTCCATCTTTACTTCTCATTAGATTTTTCTTCGGTTTCCGACAATCCCGAGCAAAGTGACCACGACCTCTACAGTTGTAACACATTACATATTACATTTACTCTGTACCTTTCTTTTGTGTTGAGGCTACTGCCGGTTTTCTTAGAATTCGATGGCACTACTGCTATAGCCTTTTTTGAGTCTTCTGCAGATGATAAGTTGGCCTTCTCGTCTTGAAAACGTGCTGTTGGGTTTGTTATTGTCTGTTTGTCTTCATCAAATGGCAGCCAAGCTTGTCTAAAATTTCTGTATTTTGTAGGTAATCCACTAAGAATTTTGGATCATCACAGCTGAGTCACTGACGATTCTCCAACTTCCTTTATTTGCCTGACCAGATTTTTCACCTTCGTTATATGCTGAGCTATTGTATCATTAGGATCCATGCTATAATGATGGAATCTCTCAATTATCTTTTCGTTTGTTTCAGATTTTTGTTCGTAAATAGAATTTAGTTGATCAAAAATATCTTTAGACGATAAACATTTCCCAATTAGCGTCATCCAAATTAATTCCATTGCTGACGTCAACAGGAACATAACATACCCATCATATTTTACCCACTTTTCTATTTTTTTTCTGCGCTTCATCGTCTCCAACAGGAACTTCTGGTTTCCTTACTGTACCATCGGCTATACTATAGAAGCCTTTCGCTATTAATGTACACTTCATCTGGAACTTATATTGATGGTAATTTCTACAATAATTTTTTTTACATTCATCACTTCCGATCACCCATTGTCACACAGACATTTAACCTTAGGATTTTTTTTTACTTTTTTCCGATGAAACACGTTCACCACAAATTAAACGTTCAGCATCCAGACTTCCGTGATCTGGGGCCGTAATCTGTCAAATAATACGGTAAACTTCAGCTGAACGAGCGTAATTACACGAAAAAGAATGCAAAACGTAAAATAATGTAATTATAAGTTCACAGAAAATTTTATAGCCACGTGTGCTTTTGCATCCAGAAAACTAATAATTTTAAAAAAGAACCAAACCAAAAACAACTCTGCTTTATCAGTATACAAAACAAAATAAATTCTAAGACAGTGGCGCAGCATAAGGCAAGTAATACCAAAACATATGAAAATGAAAGATACCTTCTAACAGTAATAAAGAAAGGTGCAGTTTGTTCACCAGGAATTTAATTTTATGGTAGGTTTAGGCCTGAATTTAAATTTTCAATTAAAATACAATACATAATCTCTACGAAGAGCAAAAGGCAGTTATAGAATGTGAGCAGGAACGAAGGGAAGTAGATATCCGGAAGGGAGTGAGACAGGGATGTGCATTGTCACCTCTAGTTTTCAACTTATATATCGAAGATGCTATTAATATTGTTAAGGACAGAACAGCCTCAGGGATTAACGTACAGGGTCAAACTATTAACATGCTCAGATTTGCGGATGATATAGCAGTGTTAGCATCTAGCAAAGAAGAATTAGGAGCGGCTTTGAATGAAATGGAAGCAGTTTTGACACAGGGCTATGGCATGAAAGTCAATAAAAAGAAAACTAAAATTTTGGTATGTAGGGGATGTGAAAATAGAACTAAAGTTGACATACAAATAGGAAATGAGAAGATAGAGGAGGTCACGGATTTCTGCTATTTAGGAAGTAAAATAACTCAAGACGGTAGGAGCACTAAAGATATAAAACAAAGAATAGCGCAGGGCCGAGTTGCGTTTAACAGAAAGAAACAGCTGTTATGTTCGAGAACGGTTAATGTTGAGACTAGGAAGAGACTCTTAAAGTCGTATGTATGGAGTACGGCATTATACGGGTGCGAAACTTGGACAATAGGGGAAGCGGATCGAAAAAGAGTAGAAGCGTTTGAAATGTGGTGCTACAGGCGCATGATGAAGATATCGTGGATAGATAAGGTTAGCAATAGGGAAGTATTAGAAAGAGTTGGGGAAAAGCGAAAGGTATGGAAGACAATAAAGAGTAGGAGAGATAGGATGGTAGGACACCTTCTAAGACACGAAGGAATAGTTCGCGACATACTAGAGTCAGAGATAGGAATAAAAAGAGGCAGGGGTAGGCCTAGATTAGACTACTGCTCTCAAATAGTTAGGGATGTAGGATGTTCTACTTTTAAGGAAATGCGTAGGTTAGCTCAGGATAGAAAAGAGTGGAGGTACGCATCCAACCAGTCTTCGGACTGGGAACCTTATAATGATGAATTAAAATAAAAAAAAAATGCATCCTGTTCCCTGGCAGGCTGCTTCAGTGGAGAGCCACACAATCCGTCAATTTGGTAGGAATTTATTCTATACCTATTTTTGATGCTCACTCAAAATTGTTCAAGTTTTAGTTGTACAATTATAGCCCTCCTTTGAAAAAAAACTTGAAATGTCCTTATTATTACTCCTAAGAGGAGGTTATACTTATCTTCCAATACTTAGTAAATTATTCAGCCACGAGTTCAGCCATTCCTTGAGCATGTGCAGAGTTAACAAATTGCAACTCAATGGGCCTTTTTCCAAGTTTTTAACTTTGAAACCGAAAAAAATTGTTTTAATGCACCCAGTTAACGCAATTCCAGTCACATTCACATTGCGCTACCTTTCGTTATGCAAATTTACGAGAAAAGAACTCTCTGTAGGCAAAATATTTTCCGAAACGAGAAAATTTTTCAATAATTAAAATCGGTTAAGAATATTGAGAGAACTTAATTTTATTTTGGAAATCCTTGCCCTGCGTTAAATACATGGGTTGCATAGGGAAAACGCCCGCGGTATAACCTCCTGTTTAATAAATGATTTATGAAAATGGCAACTCTGTAAAGATGTCACAAGATACGCAAATATTTCACGGATGTCGCAGGACATGTGAAATAAATATGTATAATGGATATACAACGGATGTCAAAGAGATAGGACAAATATTTTTTTCATTATGTGTATGGTTAATTTTTTTTTCTCGAAACGGCACCCCCTCTTGAATTCCAGAAAGTCTTATTCTTGTTTTCTTCATATATGCTTTTTTAAGGCTGGATGCCGAAACGTCACCATTTTTACCGGATGTCACAAGATACGGCGGACCAGTATATATATATATATATATATATATATATATATATATATATAATTAATCAAAGGTGTTTCTTGGGTTATTGGTCAGGTGGCAAGAAAGTAAAACTCTTTATTGTATTTCTCAAGCTTTCGGAACCATTCGTTCCTTCTTCAGGAGACTATAATTATTGTAAAATTAGGTACACAACATCTCAAAAACACACAACTTACACAAAGCGAGTAAACAAGCTGTACACTCCAAAACGAAAAACAGCTGTTCCGAGTGCATAATTTCTATCAGATCATCTATCTCACGTCAATTCTGGAGTAACCGGAGAAATACAAACATGTAAATAACACCAAAACACAGAGCAAATCACTATGCTTACATCAATCAGCCTAACCACACTACTAGCAAATAACGCTAAAACATCCATAATAAAATTTATAAACAGGCGAGGTTACCAATGCGCCATGCCATCCTCTCTGTCCACACGAAAAACTGCACTAGGAGCATGCGTGGGAAATTCCCAACATAAAGTGAATAAAATTACGTCCAATTAACTAAATAAATGATCAGCAGACAAAGAGAAAAGCACAACACACCCGAGAACAGGCCCCTACCATGAATAAAATACTAAAAATTGAGACTGAGGAGATAGGAGAAAATCGCATTAAGGCCCTGGGTGTCGGTCTTCCTATTCATAACTGAGGGCTGCTTATCAATGTGGATCATCTCGAGAAAAAGTCTTTTTTTATAATTTGTCTCCTCAACCAGCACCTCCACATCACCAAGATTGGGGACGTGACTATTCCCATTGCAATGGGCAACCAACGCACACCTCTCAACACCTCTCTTGACATCACTACGATGGGAAATCCGACGACCACTCAGTGACCTGGACGTCTGGCCCACGTAAACCATCCCACAGTCATTACAGGGAATCTTATATACCACATTGGACCTCTGACCTATGTCCGTCCTGTCCTTAAGTCTAGCGAAAAGTCTATTGGCGGTCAGTAAAGGCTTGCTGGCCAGAACAATGTTCCACTTCCTGAGTAAACTGCTAATCTTGGGGGTAAGGTTCTGAAGGTATGGAAAACTGCAAAAGACTGGGGCCCGCGTGGCCAGGTCAGCGGAAGAATCCCGAACTCTCACAACAGGGGAGCGAGTGCTAAACAACAACTTATTAATAAGAGCTGAAGGATAGGAATTATCAAGGAGAATGCGACGAAGAATATTCAGATTTTTAAGCCTATACGTGGGATGACATATTTTTTCTATCCTAGACTTGAGTCCCAAGACCAGCCCAATCTTCATGGCTGGGGGATGATAAGAATTGAAATTCAAATATCTTCTAGAGTTGGTGGATTTAATAAACCAATCTAGGTGTAACACATTATGGACATCTCTGACAAGTAAGGTGTCCAAGAATGGAAGTGTATTGTTTGTCTCCAACTCTAAGGTGAACTTTATATGTTGGTTATAGCTATTAAAAACATTTAAAATGTCTTCTGATTTATTTAACGGAATGGCACAAACAATGTCATCAACATACTTCTTAATGAAAGGAACTTGAAAGTTTAATTTGGGAATACACGTATCCAAAAGTTCATCCATGACAAGCTGAGCCAGGATAGGGGACAAGGTAGCTCCCATAGGCGTACCTAGCACCTGTTTGTAGATTTGACCCCTGTACGAAAAGTGGGTGTTATTGAAAATGAACTCAACCAAGAAAATCAGTCTAGTCTTAGAAATCAAATGCTCCTTTTTTATACGAGTCATCCAATACTTATGAATATACTGAATGACAAGCTCTAGAGGGATATTGTTGAACAACGAAACCACGTCCAAACTAATCAAAATGTAATCCGGCGGAAGCTGAAAACCGTTAATGAATCTGGAAAACTCAAAGCTGTCCTTAACAAAATATGGATTATCCACATTGTACGAGCCACTCAAAACATTTGTCACAAATTGGGAAAGTCTAGAGGTAGGGGAATTAATAGAGGAGATTATCGGTCTCAATGACAGTCGGGGTTTGTGTATTTTTGGAAGTCCATAAAATTTAGGAGTCACGGGGTTATATATGTGGAGCGATCTAGCTTGTTCTTCAGTCACGTGCCTATCTCTTTTCAATTGGGTAGCTATTTGTTTCGCTTTCTGTTGTATGGTCGAGGTAGGATCCCTATCAAGTCTGGCATAGTGGGTATCATCAATCAGACAGTCCAGTGCCAGCCTATGGTACATCTCCCTATACAGAACCACCGTAACGTTACCCTTGTCAGATCTCGTGACCCAAATATCGCTCCTCCTCCTAAGAAATTCTCTGATGGCCTCGAATAAGTCATGGTAATAGTCTCCACGTTTGTTCTTGCTTTCAAGAACAAAATTAGTTAGTATATTAGTTACCCGAGCCAGCAAGACATCACCACCCTCAGATCCGCAACCCTCAACTACATATTGCACATCAGATATCAATTTGTACAAGGACATATCCTTATTACTAGGCACTACACTAAATTTAGGGCCAAGGGAGAGAAACGTACTAACGTCCTCCGGTAGGCGAACTTCAGTGAGATTCACAAGCCAAGAGTCCTTAACAATTACTTTTTTGCGTGAGATAGATGATCTGATAGAAATTATGCACTCGGAACAGCTGTTTTTCGTTTTGGAGTGTACAGCTTGTTTACTCGCTTTGTGTAAGTTGTGTGTTTTTGAGATGTTGTGTACCTAATTTTACAATAATTATAGTCTCCTGAAGAAGGAACGAATGGTTCCGAAAGCTTGAGAAATACAATAAAGAGTTTTACTTTCTTGCCACCTGACCAATAACCCAAGAAACACCTTTGATTAATTCTAAATTTCTGGTCAAGACTACAATTTTAATATATATATATATAAAATAGTAATGAGTTTTATCGGCATAGCAGTCAAGAGAACTACACAGGAGGCTCTCTCTCACGAAAAATGTGAAGCAGGCGCCGACCGGGATTCGAACCCAGATCTTTCGCATTCATGGCGACTGCTCTAACCAATTGAGCTATCCGCACCGCGACACATTAATCGTGAGAGAAAGGCCTTATATAGGTAGCGAAGGAAGATGGAATAACAATTATTAAGAATCTCATAAATCACCATATAAGGCCTTTCTCTCACGATTAATGTGTCGCGGTGCGGATAGCTCAATTGGTTAGAGCAGTCGCCATGAATGCGAAAGATCTGGGTTCGAATCCCGGTCGGCGCCTGCTTCACATTTTTCGTGAGAGAGAGCCTCCTGTGTAGTTCTCTTGACTGCTATGCCGATAAAACTCATTACTATTTCGTATATTCAGTCGATAAATTAATATTTGTATATATATATATATATATATATATATATATATATATATATATATATTTATCCTACTATCATTATCGCGTCCACTTCATACCTTTTTACATTGGTTATTGCGTCCCTCGATTTGCTGCGTCCGCATATTGGACGCAGTAATGTCATCCATGTTAATTTCCACCTTTTAATATCTTTAAGTGTTTTTCGGTGGTTTCCTTTGGGAACTGACAATGTCATAAATCGGTACATCTATTTTTTATTTTACTGTGTTTTATGGTTGTCAAGATATGGCGCCAAACGTTTAAATTTGTCGGACGCAATATTGTTTGCCTATGTATGAGAAATATACGTATTAGTTCAAGCCAATTCCGCTAGAGCAATATACGCTAGCCGTATATTTAGCTTGTTATTTTTCATATTGCATCCAATCTTGCGTCCACAAATTTGGCAACGCAGCACAGTCATTTTATTTCTTTCATTGGGGTTAGTAGCGAACTCACATGTGGCATGTTAGTTGTTCGTGGGACGTGAAATAGTTAACCTAAAGTTTTGAAAATGAAGCGTACCTCCAGAAGTTTCAAAATTTTATCTAAAACAAAACCAGAATTGATGAAAGGTAAGTTTTATTCATAACACTATTAGTCCAAGAGACCACAGGAATTTGAGTTCCCTTGAGGGTTACCGAGAATGTTTTTTAATATCAAAATACACTGAAATGTGTTACAGAAACCGCGCATCTTTTGTTTAAAAGCGGCAAAGTTAATTTTTAGGCGTGAAATAAAGAGGTGAGAAATTAATCACGTTTGTGTAAAATTCATTAATCGGTGAAAATAGGAAGAAATTTTCGAATAAGAAATGAAATAACATTGTACTCAATATTTTTTATTATCATTTTTTCTCTAAACTGAATGGTTGTATCAAAAATTGGAATAATTCGGTCAAAATTGAAAGGGTTTTAATTTAAAAACTGTTGGTTTGGATTTAGAGAAAAACTGTTAAAGCAAACATTGCGTCATTTACGTATTGTTTTTTGCACTTTTTATTTGACATTTTTCCCACATGCAGGGGTTATGAAGATGGCCAAGAATTGGTCGCCTTTTTCAATGTGACGGCTGTAAAACGCCTTGAAGAAATGTGTACAATAAAAACATTGCTAAGTAATGTGGCAATTGCTTTTTGTTTATCATATTAAAAATGTCCTAAATTTGAAGTTATGCTATGGGGCCGCCATATTGAGAAAGGGCAACTCACTTTTGGTCTTTTTACTAACTATCTTAAGATAGAAGAAAAAGTACCGAATAAAAAATGCAAACCATATTAAAATAGACATTTTATTTCTTTTCTTATTTTTCCGTAAACAAACCAGTTTTGGATTATACCTAAGTTCTACAATGTCAATTTATTTCTTTGGGATTACCCCAGTTTTTGATTAAACTATTTGGTGTAGAAAAAAATGGGGGAGTAAAAAAATATTTATTTTAAAATGGTTAAGGAATTATGTACAAAAAAGGTTTTCAGCTCTATAAATTAACGCTGCTACTTTTGAACAAAAGACGGATGGTTATGGTTTCTGCACCCATTTCTATGTACATATATTGAAATATAAAAAAAACATGCGCGGTTACCCCGATGGGTACTCAAATACCTGTGGCATCTTGGGCTATAGAGGTAAAACAGACAAAACTACTTTTTCTGGAACAGGCTATATTATGTTTCTTTATATTTACAGACAAATCTTTCTCAGATGAATTGCCATCTTCATCAGTCACTCTAAACTATCAGGTCACTCAAAAAGATTCTGAAAAGATTAAAGTACTTGATTATCATGTTTTCAAACCAGTTATTCAACCCGTGTCCAATAAGGTGAACCAAGAGCTACGAAAAGAAATAAATATACTCGATACAGACCATAGAGGCGAAAAGGTGAGATAATAGTAAAAGTTCAATATTAGTCGGTCACTTTGCAGATTTTTTAAAACAAATAAAACGTTTCTAAAGCTCAAAATTATTTAAGGTAACTGAATCACGTAAAGGTAAAATCTGGTTTTGTAATCGCCCGTTGACTCCACTCGATACAAATGAAATTGATAAAAATGTTATTGACTTTGAAACCAAGAAGGTAAACGAGGAGAATAATTGCAATGTTCTACAAAGTAATTCTGAAAATGAATCATTGAAAATAACTGACCCTGAAAGTAATGGAAATATGTGCCAAATATTGAATGTAAGAATCACACACACGTACCCACCCACACCCACACGCGCGCACACACACACACCCTCACCCCCACGCAAACACCCACACCGCGCATTAGTGTTGAAATTCATTATAAGCACAGCATATTTTAGGAAGCAAATGAAAGTAATGAGGGAATAATGTACCATATAAATGAAGAATCCTCGCCGTTATCTCCTGCAGAGAACAAAAGTTTTTCAGATGACGAGGTAGCACACGTTTTACAAATTCGTTGAAATTGAAACTTTAAAACCAATTATGTATTACAGACTATACCATCTTCAGAAGAAGACCCGTTCGCAATTTCTGACGGAGATCATTCCCTTTATGTCCCCAGTGACGAAGACAGTAGTGACGAAAAGGCAACTTAAATCAGTTTTTTTATATTGAAAAATAATAATCTTGAATTTTTTTGTGCAGGATAATGCCGATTTCGATAAGTTATTGGACAATTTGTACTTAGGCAAGATAACTACAAGAAGTGCACGTTCAAAAGTAAACCATTCTGAAGCAGCCGTTTCTACACATTTTGAAAACTCTTTAGAAAATGTTTCTCGGAATGTGACTTTTAAAAACGGGAATAATTTACAAGAATCAGAAGTAGATACAACAACTCCAAGTATATATCAACTTCAAAAGCGCAATAGGGAAATCAATGTAACAGATTCCGAAATAAGTGATAAGAAAACCTACAAACGCAAACCAGATTTTTGCTTTTATTGTGAAGAGGAAGTTCTTAATTTTGCGCGACATGTACGACGAAATCATCAATCAGAATTGGAAGTTGTCAAAATATTTTCAAATCCTTCCAAAACTAAGGAAAGAAAACACTTGCTCAATAATTTAAGAAGAAAGGGAAATTATTTAAGGAATGCTAATGAGTGCTTTAAGCCAGTTCGAAACTCTTACATACCGAACCGCTCTTACCTGCCTTGTGAAAATTGTTTGGGTTTTTTTTCTTCCAAATTACTCTATCGCCACAAAAAAACATGCGGGGGAAATTCTAGCAAAGCCCAAGCTTCCGGCCAAAATCAACTGGTATGTTCTATGAAAATGGACAGACGGCTGAGAGACGAAGTTTTTCCCAAAATGAGGGCAGATAAAATATCTTTAGCTGTGAAAAAGGATGTATTAATTTGTGCGTTCGGAGCCCGATATTTGAAAACACACCGTGAGAAACATTTTATTAATGTTACCTCACGCAAGATGAGGGAACTTGGTAGAATTTTGCTAGAGGTTAAAACAAGAGATCAATCCGTAAAGAACCTATTTCAAGTTTTGCATCCAAAATATTTCGATCTTCTTGTTGAATGCACCAAAGTAGTGGCCAACTACGATCCCGTGAAAGACATTTTCGGTTCACCTACATTTGCCATGAACATTGTTACGTCTTTGAAGCAATGTTGTGAGATTGCCATAACATTTGCACTCAAGAGGCAAGGTCATTATCATACACTTTCATCAGCTGAAGCTGAAGCGGACTTAAAAACGATGATTCATTTACTAACTGCCAACTGGAAATACGAAATTTCGTCTCAAGCAGCTAGCAATCTTGATTTAAATAAATGGAATAAAACCACGATAGTACCATTAGCTAGCGATTTAAAGCTCCTGAGAGATTATTTACTAAAATTGGCCGATCAATCAATAAAAAAACTAAAAAATGATAGTAGCGATATTTCGGCCTATAATTCTCTATTAGAAACTATTTATTGTCGGGTTATTTTGTTAAACCGAAAGCGACCTGGTGAGCTTCAAAGAATGCAACTTCAAACATATTTATCCATTAACAACACGAAGAACAATTATGAAGAGTTTAATAATGCTATCTCCCCTACAGAACAGATACTGCTGAAAACTTTGAAAAGGGTGGTCATAAGGGGTAAAAGGGGTAGAGGCGTTCCCGTATTATTCAGTGCAGATGTCCAAGAACATATTAAATATTTACTTGAAGTGAGACTAAAATTAGTTCCAGAGGAAAACCTGTATCTCTTTGGCAAACCTAACTTGTTGACTCCTATAAGTGGTTACAAGGTCTTGCAAAAACACGCCAATTCATGTGGTGCACAAAACGCATCTGCAATAACGTCTACACGACTTAGAAAACACTTGGCAACATTGAGCCAAATTTTTAACATGACTGATAGTGAATTAGAGCAACTGGCAACATTCATGGGACATACCCCTGGAGTCCATAAAAGTTCATATAGACTGCCTGATGATGTGTACCAGACAGCCAAAGTCTCAAAATTACTCCTCTTAATGGAAAAAGGAAGCGCCGGTAAATTCAAGGGAAAAGCGTTAGATGACATAGATATAGATATGGAAGAAAATTTACTGGAACAAAAGGAAAATGATGAAAGTGAAGAAGAAGAAGGAAATGATTTTAGCGAGGATTGTGGAGGGACATCAGCTGAAAAAGAGAGGATTATTGAAGAAATACCACCGATTGTAATAAAGAAAGGGAAGAAAAGAGAGTTAGTCCCATGGACAAATCAGCAAAAAGAAATTGTTAAGGAGTTTTTCAAAAAGCATATTAAAGGCAAGAAGCCACCTAAGAGAGGGGAGTGTGAAGAGTTAATAGATAGTTACCCAGATATACTAAAGAATAAGAACTGGCTGAAGATAAAAGTATTCATTCAAAATGAATACAGCAAGAAGAAGTGAAAATGTTCTTCCATTAAGGAACTTAAATAGGTTTTTCAGTTTTATATTTTACTTATTTTATATTTTTGAACCAAAGGTTTTCTTGAGAGAACAATGTGTTTCAGTTTTAATACAAATTTTGTATGCTTTGTATTTGCGAACCAAAATTTTTGTTTAGAAGAAAAATATAGGTATCGCCAAGTAAACGTTTCTGATTAATTTTAGTTGTATGAAATTAAAGATGATTAAATTTAAAGTGAAGTTACCGTTTATTATAAAAAAAATAATACAATGCGTACATGGTAAGTAATCATTATTTTTAAAAGTAGTGTTTGGTTTTATGCGTACTAGCTCCAAAGTTATGTTTTGTCGTCTCTTCATGTAGATTTCCTTTTGATTTCGTTTCCTTGTTTTGCGGCAACAAAATGACTTGGGCCTGAGATTATTTCTTGTCTGTAAATTTCGTCTTGTATAAATATATTAGATTGCTATGTCATGCATTTGTACTTACCTTGTTGCTCTCTTGTATTTTGATCATCCACACCTGCTTTTGGTTTCTTCGGTTTTACCAAGTTTTGGGTTCAGCATTATTTCACTTCTCTGAGATAACCTCGGAGATAACTGTCGTTATCTGGAAGGTAATTTTATAGGCAGTTACATATTTTAAGTTTCATCGTAAATGTATGTACTTACTGAATGGTTGGTTGTATTCTGAACCTCCGTTGACACACCCAGTTTTTCACCTTCATCTTCCATCTACGTTAATTCCACCTTTGCGTCTTCTGTTCCAAACCCCAAAACTTGTGAACTATTACCAGAGTTTATAGTTTGTCAGATCAGGCTCGGGTCAGACGCAAATTCTGTTCTCTAACCCTTGGACGCCATTAAGCGTGGAGGTTTCGTTGCTGGACCAGTTTGAAAAGAGTATATTGAAATGGTTTGATCGTGTGGGGAGACTGAAAGGAATTTATGAAGGAGCGATGGAGGATGCAAAACATTCTTTGGTATTCTGTCGTACGCAAGAGCAGAAGCTATTGAAGTGTAATACAGCTGGCACCCTGATTAAAGCGTCATTCAAAAAGTTATGTATAAAACGTACAACTAAGAAACTTAGATGCTCCGTTCTGAAGCTTCACCATGTCTGCTGAAGTTCTGGTTCAAGGCGTTCGCTTAGCATGCTTGTAAGTGTGTACAACTAAACGCCCTACAAACCCTTCGGATATAGTCAGAAATGATTGGATGTAAGGGTTTCGTGTGCAGATCAGTATGAAAGGAGTGCATTGAGATTGTTTTGTTGTGTGGAGAGAATGACATATGATCGAATTTTGAAGTGAATTTATGAAGGAGTGGCAGAAGGTGCATGAATTAAGGGTAGGCTTAGAAAGTCTGCGAAACGTGTATGAATGTTGTAGAAGCGAAAGATGTTTGTCAGGTCGAGTCGTAACAGATACATAAAAATGCATAGAAACTAAATCGTAGCCAATAAATTTTCCTACAAGATTTAGTATATCGCGCACGTCTACATTTCATCTTTTAGGCGTGAAAAGTAAAAGATCATTAATCAATTAGGTAAGGCCTAGTTCTCACAAATTTAGTAAAGTGGTTGGCAGCTCCAAAAATAAAAAATCATAACAAATTTGGAGGCACTATTGTACTAAAGGTGAATTTAATATATATTCATGATTTGACAACACCGCCGGACGCAACACAGATGGTTTCCTGAACGTATATTGTTTTCGCGGACGCAACTTTAATAGTGATTTGAAAAGACGCAGCATTGTATAGCAAATGAAAATGAAAGTGTATATGTCACAACAAAAATGGAAGAATTCTGAATAGAGCTTCATGATGCTAGTGACATGGGGATAGATATATACCAACTTAATTTTATGTAGATATATTCACTCTGGTGGACGCAATAAGTATGGATTATGAAAGGACGCATTAATGGTAGCGGGATGTAAATATATATATATATGAACTGTAACTACTAATCTACGCATTAGAATCACTGGCCCCAGAGAATGAGCTTCCGGTTACGCAACATCTCGAAACCCGCTGTTTGCAGTCTGTTTTTCGTCCATCATCCGTATAATTTACTGAATGTTTGATGGCCCTGTTCATCGACTATCCCACACACCATTAAAACAGGTAATTATCTTATGTGCCAAAGTTTAATTTATCCTCGTTAACTAACTCTCGCTCTCGCTGAAGTTTGTGTGTTTATGAGGGTTACGCTGGCACGCATGCATGTGCTTTGGACCAAAGTAGTCAGCTACGGAGGCGGGTCTCCTTATTTTCCGGGAATTTAACAGTGCAAACAAGGTTTATGGTGCAGGCTATCTATAGGGTGATTAAATTTTTCATCCGCGTTAATTAAGGTTCCATTATACAGGGTCAATGGTTACGAAAATGGCAAGAGCAGCTTTAGCTTGCAACCTCTTGGAAAACCTCCAAAATGCATTCCGAAGAGATAAAGAAGCGATCAAACATAATAATTATTATCCTTGTAAACTGCCTCAGCTGCTAAATAAAAGCAAACCTAAACTAATTACTCGAAATGAAACTTGAAGAAATTGCACTTCTTTTATTCATGACATCCATTTTTAGAAAGATCCCATGTTTCGCGACTGCTTAATTGCTGTAATTGAAATGTACATTTGTTTGTACAGCGAACGTTCTGACTACGAATGTCTCTTGATGAATAAAATAACGCGGATTTTCTAATTTTAGGTAAACATGACAATGGCATTTGTATTTAGCATGCGGGCACTTTTGCGTCAGTTTAAATATTTAGTGTGTGTGCTGCGCACAGGGGTTGCTTACGGTTTCTTCCACAAACAAAATTAATTCTAATTTGTAAAGATGGCCACTGAACTAATAATTCGTTAAACAGAAGTTAATGAAATTTCTTTTTACAAAACGTTCAACATAGCATTAAAATTTTACATGATTTCGACAAAATTATGCATTTCCTAGTCGATAAATATAATAGTTCAGACTCTGCAGCTAGAGATATAAAGAGATTGTAAGTAGAAAATCGCCATAACTTTTTTTCTATGCGAGATAATGAATTGAATCTCGGAGTAAAATAAAATTCAATCTTTTCTCTATAACTTTGCCGCCGCGAGTTTGTCCAAATTCTAAAAATGAGCATAGTTCCTCGATAGGTGAAAAGTCCACTGCACCAAAAAGACAACGTCTCGAAAGTCGCAAAGCGGAATGAAAAGTAATTATGTAATTGCAATTTGAAAGATTTCGTGAGCATCCTGAAAGTGTAAGAAATAATTTTAAAAAAATTGCAACTCGATAAGACAATTTTTGAGGGAGTTATGACATGATACATTTTGAGCGCGCCGCATTTCCTACGCGCGAAATATGGAAAATCGGCCCGATTCCCCTCTAGCACTTCCCTTCTCTTGCCTATAAGCTCGGACAAATACTACTCACCTTTTAGTCGGTACACTTCTTGTCTTGGGAATCACATAATAGTGCCTTTTTCCGGGAACTTGAAAGGATTATAACCTGATTCCGAAAATAGATCTGTGGATCGGCAATTTTTAACAATCAATCGGAATCTGATAACGAATTAGGCCATAAAGAACCGCTCCTTCGTTTTTATGGCCGGTGCGTCAGTTAACTGGAAATGTCGGAGGATTCAATAAACGTCTATTAACATCAATAGAGTAGCCTGAAATTGGCGTGCGATACATCCAGTGAGAGAGCGAGGAAATCCAATTGTTAAACCATTACCATTATTAAAGACTCGTTTACGGCTTTAGATTTGTTGCCTCTTCCATTCTGAATACTGATTTTCGGCTTGCGGCGTAATATATGCGAGTATTTTTATTTTTCCAGCCCTAACGAATGCTTAATCGATCTGTTCAGTGAAGTGTGTACGGAAAATCTGATTTTTAATATAAAATGATGCTAATCAGCAGAATATTTTTCAACCTCCGCAGATTTTGTGCTTTCCTGAAGCACCCCAAAGAACTATGGAGAGCAAGCGTTCTGGGATGCAGACTTCTAGTCATATCCATGACTTTCCAATTTCCATAGGTTTCTGTGTTCAGACAGATTGATTTTAAGCAACGTTCGCCATTTCGACTGCACACTATGAAGCTATATTTAATAATACAGCCGCGGTTGGTCCGAATGCGTAGATCGATTCTTAAGGAGTAAACTCCAAAATATGTACATAGTTCAATAAAGTTTTTTGGAGTTTACTCCTTAAGAATCGATTTTCAGTTATAGCCCGCGGTACCGAAATTTTATGAGTAGTAAAATCAAGCGTTACATTTCGCGTTTACTAAATGTAACGCTTTACGTTACCTGTTAAGCCCTGGTTTTTAAGAACTTTCCGTCGCGAAGTTGGCCGACGGAATTCCGTCGACGCACTGCGCTGACGGACTTCGCTGAAATCAAACCTGCATATTTGACTCTTTCGTTTTTTAAGGAATTTACGCGCGTGAAGTTCGCCCAAGTATTGACGGATTCCGTCGACGGACTTCGCTGTGATCCAACTGGCATTGGATTTCGACGGAATTGCGCTTTGACAGAAATGCCGTGATTGGTCCAGAATTTTATTTTATACCAGGTGGCACAAGTAGCGTTCTAATTAAAATACCTACATACTTAAATAAATAATGGTGCGGTTTTATGATAGATGAAAAGGTAATTCGACTAATTTTTTCTAAGCTACACCAAACAAAAAGCTGAAAAATTTCTGCCGTTCAAACAGTGACAGACTTTGTTTTAAAGCCTTGGTTTTTAACAACGACGGAATTGCGTCGACGAAATTCCGTTTGTTGCTGTATTTTAAGTCTCTGGCTGTTTGAATTGTAGAAAATTTTGAATTTTTTATTTGGCGTAACTTAGCAACAACCAAATTATGCAGGTTTGATTTTAGCGAAGTCCGCCAGCGCAGTGCGTCGACGAAGTCCGTCAGCGCAATTGCGTCGGCGGAAAGTTCTTAAAAACCAGGACTTAAATACAGCAAACGGAATTCCGCCGACGCAATTGCGTCGACGGAATTTCGTCGGCGACCTTCGCGACGGAAAGTTCTTAAAAACCAGGGCTTTACATTGAAATTATGTACGTATATATGGATACAGCTGTTTATGTCCGACTGCATAGATGAAAATAGTGAAAATAGAGTGGCATAGAGTAGATATGACAGTTGGCGTTGTAAAGTCAGCATTTGCAGTGTTTGTTCGTTCCTAAATTTGTTGAATCTTTCGATTTAATATGGAAAAACCTATAATATTAAATACTCCAAATATTGCTTAGTGCCGAAATGTGAATCAACGCCTATTCGAACACCAGGAAAAGTATTTATTTCATTGCCAGTGGGATCGACGTTTAGCAGATTGTCACTTAATTACTGAATTTATAAACATTTTATATTTTGATGTAGTTGGACATTTTAGAACATAAGCCATCTGATAAATACACATTTGGGTATAAAACTGACATTCGCGTGTACCCTATTATCAAGCGATTGAAGTTAAAATAATCGTTCGTAAGGAATAAATTCCATTCGTGCGTCGCGTCGTTGCTGACACACACAAGTTTTTTTTTGCTTTTATTTGTAGTTTTTTATTTAGCTGTTTTAAACAAAGTTATGAACGGTATACTAAGAAACATAATCTTATATAAATTTCGGTAAAGTTAATTGTGAGTAAATTTTCTGAGAAATAATGCGCGATTGGGGGCAAAAACTGGGTTCAATATTTAATGTGCCGTCCATTTCGTCCCCACTCGACGGCGGCATTCATCAGCAAGAAATTACATCTCAAACACAACCCTGTCATGGTGGCAATCTGTTAAACGCCGACGACACTTGAGCTACAACAAAAAGGATGCGGGATTCAGTAAATGCGGGGGTTACTAATGTTTTTCATCTTCGAATTTTTTGCGCGCACAAATTGCTTTATTCAGATTGATTAAGATGATCGGACGCACTAAATTTATACCGCGGTTAGCTATTTTTAGGAAATATGTTGGTTTTGAGGGAGTAAAGAATGTACAACTTACTTTAGGACTTTCTAAAATAAACAAACTGCCCGTTTTTAAGGTGCACAAAGATTTCCAATCATAATAAACAAATTCGTAGCTTACGAGCGCTGAAAACACATCTTCATTTCGAAATCGACCTTTTAATCGAACGATGCGGGGGTGTTTCATCATTTATCAGTTTATGTGTGCTGGAACTTTTGTTTTGGACACCCAACTTGTGATTCGATTTCGCGACAAGAAGTTTTTGGTGTCGCCTCAAACAATATAATCTACTCTGCTTAAATTTTTTAGGTAGGTAGATATTCTTTAAATTTCTTAATATTTCCAAAAATGCTTTTAAGACAGTGACCATATATGTATTATATTGTAATTGGTAGTAAGCATAGTAGTAATAAACTCAATTATAAAAATATTCTATTAAAATGTTTGATTTGAAAACATCAGCAAACACAAAAATCGAAAAACTTTTTCATACATTTACTTATCAATTAAAAATACATTAAATACATTAAAATACATTCTCGGAGATGACTATACAATTATTTTTTATACGATTCTCTTTATCTGCACCAGTGTGGCCAGATTTCTCAAAGCTTAGTCGCCAACCAGTCCTTCATTTATCGCCCAAAATCGCAACTTTCGTTTACAACCTCACAAATAGATGGCGCGCCCAAACAAATTAATTTTTGTTATTTAAAATTATTTCATCATCATAAGGTTCTCAGTCCGAAGACTGGTTGGACGCGTACCTCCACTCTTTTCTATCCTGAGCTAACCTACGCATTTCCCTAAAAGTAGAACATCCTACATCCCTAACTATTTGAGAGCAGTAGTCTAATCTAGGCCTACCCCTACCTCTTTTCATTCCTATCTCTGACTCTAGTATGTCGCGAACTATTCCTTCGTGTCTTAGAAGGTGTCCTACCATCCTATCTCTCCTACTCTTTATTGTCTTCCATACCTTTCGCTTTTCCCCAACTCTTTCTAATACTTCCCTATTGCTAACCTTACCTATCCACGGTATCTTCATCATGCGTCTGAAGCACCACATTTCAAACGCTTCTACTCTTTTTCGATCCGCTTCTCCTATTGTCCAAGTTTCGCACCCGTATAATGCCGTACTCCATACATACGACTTTAAGAGTCTCTTCCTAGTCTCTATATTAACCGTTCTCGAACATAACAGTTGTTTCTTTTTGTTAAACGCAACTCGGCCCTGCGCTATTCTTTGTTTTATATCTTTAGTGCTCCTACCGTCTTGAGTTATTTTACTTCCTAAATAGCAAAAATCCGCGACCTCCTCTATCTTCTCATTTCCTATTTGTATGTCAATTTTAGTTCTATTTTCGCATCCCCTACATACCAAAATTTTAGTTTTCTTTTTATTGATTTTCATGCCGTAGCCCTGTGTCAAAACTGCTTCCATTTCATTCAAAGCCGCTCCTAATTCTTCTTTGCTAGATGCTAACACTGCTATATCATCCGCAAATCTGAGCATGTTAATAGTTTGACCCTGTACATTAATCCCTGAGGCTGTTCTGTCCTTAACAATATTAATCGCATCTTCGATGTATAAGTTGAAAACTAGAGGTGACAGTGCACATCCCTGTCTCACTCCCTTCCGGAAATCTACTTCCCTTCGTTCCTGCTCACATTCTATAACTGCTTTTTGCTCTTTGTAGAGATTATGTATTATTCTTCTGTCCCTATATTTCATCCCTACCTTTCTCAGCACTTCGAACATCTTCCCCCATTTTACGTTGTCGAAGGCTTTTTCTAAATCTACAAATCCTATATAGACGCTCTTTCTCTTTTCTATCGTTTTTTCTATAATTACTCGTAAAGCTAGGATGGCCTCGCGCGTTCCTCTATTTCGTCTAAATCCGAACTGATCTTCTCCTAATATTTCCTCCGCCTTTTTCTCCATCCTTCTTTGCACAATTCTAATTAAAATTTTTGACGCATGGGAAGTTAAACTGATAGTTCTGAAATTGTTGCACCTATCCGCGCCTTTCCTTTTTGGCAAAGCAGCCATGATGTTCCGTTTGTAATCCTCTGGAATCTCGCCTGTCAGGTATATGCGACTAACTAATTTAAATAAACGGTCTATTACCTCTTGACCTGCGCACTTTAAGATTTCTGCCTGCAAGCCATCCATACCTGGTGCTTTATTATTCCTTAAACTTTTTAGTGCTAGCTCAAACACTTCTCTCATTATAGGATTCCCTAGGTTATCCCCCTCTACACTGCTTTCGCTTTCTAATATATCTTGCACTTCTGGTCCCGCATATAAGTTTCCTAAATATTCTTTCCACCTATCTGCCTTCTCACCGCTTTCGATTAGGATATCTCCTGCCTCATTCCTAATGTTTTTGGTACTAGATCCAATTTCTCTAAAATTTCTCCTAATTATTTTATATGCTTCATCAGTCTTTCCTACTTCGAACTTTTCTTCCACTTCTTTGCATTTATTATCGATCCATTGCTCTTTCGCTTTCCTACATTTCCGAATAATTTCCCACTTGATCGCCTTATATCTTTGTTTCCCTATTTCATCTAACCTATTTTTATATTTTCGCCTTTCCTCTATTAGACTCACAATATGTTTTGTTATCCAGGGTTTCCTACTTTCATTCTGTTTATGGCCCAAAATTATTTATTGTTTACAAATTATAAAAGTTTACAAAAAATCTTGACAAAATGTTAGTACTCAATGTCTTCAGGATCAGAAGCTTCAACATTTTCTATTGAAAACACTGAAGTTGTATTATTATTATTATTATTATACATCACATTGGAATTAAATCTGCTGTCTGCACAAAAGTTTTGCAGCAAATTTGCTTAACAAAAAAATGATACCGAATTATCATTATCGGGATGTTCGGATATTTAGTAGATAAGGAGATTTGCGGTTTCCGAATAGAAAACGTATACCGGTATAAGTTATACATATTTTATGTTAACGTGCAAGTATCCGGATACAGCATCCAACGAACATTCCGAATATTAATATCTACATTCCGGATACCGGAATTCCGATTAGTCAAAAGTTCCGATTATTCCCAACACTACTGCGAATACGATTGCGAACTGCTGACAGCTGCACTGTACACTGTTGCCAAATTGCAGTCGTCGGATCCATACTTTCGATCTCGCCCGAGATCTCGCCCAAGTGATTTTTCAAATCGCCCAATTTGCGACTTGCGATTTTTGCCAAAAACTGGTCGCAAAATTCTGGCAAAAGTAGCCCAAATTGAGATAAATCGCCCAATCTGGCCACACTGATCTGCACAACAAGCCAGACTTTCTTATAAGGCAGCGTAATAACTTGAACGGCTTTGCAACATGCAGCGCATTAGTTTATTTTTAATAAATTTCCCAACTCTTCCACCAAAAAAGTTGGCTTACATCTTAAAACCTGCGAGGAGCTTATCAAATTGCAATCACCTGACGTCAAGTTCATAAACTTCTAGCAGAAGCAAGTAAACTTGCGTCTCGTAAAATAAATTTAAAATTTAAATTAAGGGCCGTACAGTTGTAAAAGATGCCTCTGCGCCTTCATTTCAAAAGCAAATTTCGACCTAGTACAACAGAAATTAACAAAAACATTAAATCCAAATCTACCATTTAATTTCTACAAGAGATTCTACTGATTCTGTACTTCGCAGAACAAACTGTTTTGACAATTAAATAAAGAGGTCCTACTAGAAAGGAAGGCTGGCGTTCTGACTAAACACTAAACGAAGAAGGGGCTGTAATGATTTTTTTAGCAACCACACAAGGCTTAATTTTTGTAGGTGGTACTTAAATAAAATTCAAGAAAATCCAGAATTTGGGCGATCTGTCATTTGGACAGATGAAACTCACATACCTAAGCAGCGTAGGATTATTTAACAGGCATAATGTGCGTCACTGGTCTGATACAAATCAGCACCAAACTTTTGAACGTCAGAGGCAAGGACGTTTTGGATTTAACGTTTCGTGTTTTATTTTGGGTGGTCAACTAGCATACCAAATTTTTGATGGAAACTTAACGGGATTGAGATACATTAATTTATTGAATATTAACGCAGAGGCGATAACGGAAAATGTTCCGTTAATAAACATAAACAGGGTATATTTCCAACAAGATGGTGCCCCTGCACACAATTCTGCAATAGTTAGAAATTATTTAGAAAATCATTTTCCGGGTAGATGGTTCGGTACAAATGGGCCTATATTGTGGCCTGCAAGATTACCGGATCTGAGTGTATTAGACTTTTTTGTTTGGGCATTTTTAAAAGAAAAAGTATACATACGAAGATACAACAATCAAGCCGAGCTAGCAGAGGCAACACATGCAGCTTTCCGATATTTGCAAGCCCATCCTATTTTTTTAATTAATGCCATCAATCTATTAACTAAAAGATGTAGATTATGTGTTGAAAAACATGGCAATCAATTTGAGCAGTTCCTATAATTTTGTTGTTTGTTTTTGTTTGTTTTGTTTGTTTTGCTGCTTTTTCTATGAGAAACCCCCAAATCAGAATCTCTTAACAAAGATTTGAAATCTTTCATTTTTCCAGTAAAAAAAGTTTTGCTGACACTAAAATGCTACCTCAAACACAGTGCATCGGAGTAGGTAACTACACTTTTACTTGTACAAACAATTTGATAGTTGACAATTTGAGGTTATAAATAATCAAATGATTTTTCCTGACAACTTACATGTAACTAATATTATTATTATTGAAGAATATGTTGCGACTGACTTTCTCACCGAAATTTCTGAATAATTCAACGTGTTCGCGTTATTATGCGATGAAAAACTGTCCCTTTCATACTGAAATATACGCTTTTTTGCACTGATACAATGGAACGTTCTGGTGAAAGGAACCTCCATGTAGTATATCAAAACGCTGTGCCATTTTGTACATATTCATATGTATGCATTAGGCTGAATAGGGAAATTCCTGTTTCCTCTATATTTTCGTATATAAGAAATAGGAACTCAATTTAGGGAATTGTAAGGATGGCAGAAAATTACTTTCTAAGGCGGGTTTTTAAATCTCTCACTCGGCTAAAAAGAAAAAAGCTCGGTTTGTGTTTCTTACAGTCTTAATTAATTTTTGTTTGGAAATTGCGGTGGTACCTTTGCTACCTCCGTAATTTACTTAACATGCGTCTAATGCCGGGTACACACCGACGCGCAAGGCGCACTGTAGCCTTTGCTATCATTAATTATCTACTTTCATTTTGTCTATGATTCTAAATATGCGGACTAGAAGAAAGTTCATAATTAGCCCGTGGTCTACAATACGACACTCTCAAATTACATACATAAAATAGAGAGCACTAATTAAACCTGCAACTGCCCGTTAGAGATTAACAAAAACAGAATTTCTATATTTATTTGTCAACAGACGACCTTATCCGTCAGTTACAAGATTAATCGCGAGACAAGTTCCTTCTTCTGATTTATTTCATCACTGTCATTCTTAATAAAACAGATTAATAATTGCAATTAACTGGGGAGCCCCCGAAGCCGATAAAGCCCGGGTCACGTTGAGTCACGTGCAACATTACTGCTACTGTTAGCGACAGCAACATAAATCTTTAATAATAGGTAAATTGTGCATGCTGTACAAGCCAACTCGCTGGAACAAAATTTAAAAATAAAAGAAATCCACTTCTGGGAAATGTAGGGCAAACTAAATGACATTTTACACAAGACGTCACGTGTATAAGATTCACAATTCGCCCGTCGCGCCCTAAATATTGCCGTCACATGTGGATATAAAAGACGGAGCGAAAAAGGATTACACCTTTTCGCCGAAGAACTTCAGCTTTCAGCTTAGGCACTACACTAAATTTATCCTCGTATTGAAAAACAGATAATTCGCGTCAACAAAGGCAAAACAGGGGGTGCAGAAAGGTAGTATTGGGCAATCAACTCGATGTATTTTAACTCGTTTTAAGGAGCATATGGTTCATTACAAATCATATTGCCTCGCACACGTTGGGTATGGGCCATAAATTAATGCCAATACATTTGTATATATTTGCTTAGTTACCGTCATCAGGTTACCCCGTGCTGAATTGGTTAAAATAACGAAAATACAAAAAATAAAACAGAAAAGGAAAAATTTTGTTTAGTATTTTTCTAAAACTTGTAACCATCAATTGTTTTTCCAAGCGGCGAAAATTTTTCGAACGACACCGAACGTCAGCAAATTGAATAGAATTCAAAATCCTTGATAAGAGCATCTCCGAGTAAATAAAAACTAAATTAATTTGTGATGCTTTATCGACTGCATTTTCGCGGCGCTTGCGTAAAGTTTCTCTAACAATTCTCCCTAAAAATCAGAGGGAGATTCGTCTTAATACGAAAGTTTTTGAGCAAAACAACTACGGGGCGCGACAGAACAATAACAGCTCTGGACAAAAGACTTGAGCAGCTTGAAATTCAAGGAAAACATCCTTCCTTTTCTATTTCGTATACTTTTTTCCAAAACACCAAGTACCTACAGTTTATTTCAAAACGAAATTGGGACACCTCATATTCTACTGATTCTTGTAACTGTTACTTCTGATGCCAAGAAGACGTAGTAGACATATGGAGCGGTTTCAGCGGTTGCGGATACGAAGAGTTCAAGAAGCCATCAAAAGTTTAGGCCGCGGGAATGGGTGACAGAATAAGTAGTCCAGTTGTTAAACGCAGTCACAGCATGAAAGAAATCTGTGAAGGCCTAAAGCAAATATACAGGATGACTTAGGACAGGGAAATACTTTGGGAAAAGAGAAGAAAATGAGGGAATTCAACGACTACCAAATTTCCTGACCTGTAAACGACGACGTAAGATTTTTTCTATAACAGCAACTTTTTCCCAGTTCATTGCAAGAGAACCGCAAAATTTATCGCTGCAAAAGCCCGAGCCTCAATAAATTACACGGTGGTAGTTAGTACAGGATAGTAATAAGACAAAAAAGCAGTGATTTTTCATCAACAACATAATAAATTTATCGCGGAGAGTTCGGAAAATTTATGATGTATTGTGTCGAATACCCTCGGGAAATTGGGTAAAATAAGTGCACTCATTTTTCCAAGAAGCCATGCACGAAAACCACTGTCGCGTTTATTATTCAATACATATCGGAAATCGATGGGCCAACTTTATGGATATTTGAAAAGTGAACCCCAAACTGCCTGTTTGATTATCGGACTCGTTAATTAGCCAAAAACTTTCCCTTCAAACAGTTTGCTAGCTAAAAATTGATAAGGCATTTTAAGTGATGGATTGTAAAAGGGATATTACTGCAATTTTCATCCGCCGAATTATTCAGAATATTTTTTTAAAGATCATGAATATTTTATTTAGTTGAACGAAACCTGAAGGGCAAACTAATTTTTACTGGAAACCGTCGATTGCCGGAATTCTACAATACGTATACAATAGGCAGGTTCGGTAATTTTCAAATTTCATTAAAATTGATAGACTTTATTATACTGAAGGCAGTTATGTTGTAAATTTTTGTTTAAAAAAAATTCTTTCGCCTGTGAAGTAGTTGCAAAGTTTTCCGTCGGTGCGAGGCTAGAAATCGTACCTTGCAGCGAGAGTAGGCCGCGTGACGTCAGAACTTAGTATAACGTACAAGTCCCAGCTTCAGCGCGCAGCAATCCCATAAGTATTATGCATATGCATGTGTAGTTAAATTGTTAAATATTATTAACTGGTTCTAACTGGTGTTTTCTGTTTTGTACCCAGACTAATACATCGTACAGCACACCAATAAAACGGAAAAAGTAGTTCGTTGGAGCCAGAAGGAAAATCGGTCAGCATTATCGATATTTTCGCGAGTTAGTTTATCATTCCTACGCATTTCCGTAAAAGTAGAACATTCTACATCCCCAACTATTTGAGAGCAGTAGTCTAATCTGCTCCAACCTCTACCTCTTTATTCCTATCTCTGACTCTAGTATGTCGCGAACTATTCCTTTGTGTCTCAGAAGGTGTCCTACCATCCTACGATCCTATCCCCTATTCTTTATTGTCTTCCATACTTTTCTCCTTTCCCCAACTCTTTCTAATTCCTCCTTATTGCTAACTTGTCTATCCACGGTATCTTCAACACCCGTCTGTAGTATCACATTTCAAACGCTTCTACTCTTTTTCAATCCGCTTCTCCCATTGTCCAAGTTTCGCACCCATAGGTGTAATTTCGTACTCCACACATGCGTCTTTAAGAGTCTCTTCCGAGTTTCTACATTAACCGTTCCAGAATATAGCAGTTGTTTCTGTTTGTTAAACAAGTACCTAGTACCTACGTAGCGTAGTTTTTTGATTCGCGTGAATTGTATTTGTTTCCGTTTTTTTTAAAATTTCCAATCCGTTATAAAACTGTTAACTTGATAACTTGTCACTCACTTAGGTATACATACCTACATAAATGAGTAGGTATGTATTGTATTGTATTAGAGAATATAGGTAGGCACCTATTTTACAAACAGAAGTAAGCAGGTATCTACAATCTACATACCTACTTATACTGAATTATAGAAGGCATGTACAGTTAATAAATTGTTGACTTTGATTTACTTATACCGGTCTGCCTTTACACTACTGTTTTGAGGTTGAATGAAATTGGGGTTAGATGCGAGAATCACACACCATTTCCACATTTACCAGGACATTTACCTACCCACTACATAAATATGGCAAATTATGTGAATCGGACTTTTGATACCCTTGTTGCTCATTATATCGATTATGTTGTCTTTGTTTTATGTTTCCTTGAAAAATTCACGCTGGAAATAGTCCCAATAAGTATGTTATGAGATAGGTACCGCTTCGCGGGCACTTCAAGAGAAGTGGGAGGAGCGCCTTACGAATCTCTGACGTCAAACCAATAACAAAGCGAACTAGCATGTGGGCGTGATAAGCTAATTTCTTTCGCTTATTACGCCGCAAAAAAATTTTGTAGAAAAAAAATTTCGCCGTAAATCAATTACAATAACAATTTTCTGTCATTTTCATGCCAAAAATAGATATCTTATTTTTCTCCGAACCTCCCTATTTGTGGGCTTCCTAAAAGGCGTGAGACTGTTGATTCACAACTAAGTTTCCATAATCAATGCTGCAATGCTGTTTACGAGCCCCCCATTCTGTTAAACAACTTAAGTGACACAAAATATATGTTGGTTTTCGCCAAGAATTCCTTTAATAACATTTTCATCGACCACCATGACAGTTCACTCCATTATGTAAAATATTTGTAGCTTATTTAAACGTAAGTAACGGCAATAACTAAATTGGAAATTCCAATACACTATCAACTGGCGTTCAGCTGTCCAATTTTTCAGCGTTTCAGATGGTGAACTGTATGAGTAGAGATCGCGTAAATATATTGAACAACTTGTTGACGGTTTGAACCGTTCTTTGATGGAAATTCATGATTTTTTTATTAAAGACTGTTAACAAATGTTTCGCTACAGTGGGGTAACTCCCCACATCACTTCTAGACCTTGAGTATCGCACTGGTTTTGCAATAGAACTAAAGAAATTTTCTCCAATAAACGCGTGCAGGGCATCGTGGAGAATAGTGCACCCACCGATCACACCAGTTGCAACACCGTACATATACCCTGCTCTACTTTAGACAAGAGAGTTCGGTACATAATTTTCAGTGCAATAAATAAATGGACGAATGACATTTCCTGAAGTTATTTTGAAGTGGTCTAAAAAGTTTTAATGCAGTTTCTGGTCATTCCACTTCGAGAAATTGGTGTTAACTTTAATGTACTTTTCGTTTAATGTGCATTATAAAACACGCCGTTATGCTACAGTTTTCAGTATTGATGGGAAATCTTTAAATCCCGCAGAAACATCCCTTCGGTCGCTTTAATTAAAAAAAATAATGACCTGTCAATATACACTAGAGTGTTTAAAAACGTTCCAATTAACATTTGAAATTTTATAGGTATTAAGGACGCGTCAATATTTGGCTAATAATTGAAATGCGTTTTCAGTCGTTGGGACATTGTGTGTGTATCTGTCGCCGTTAATAGGGATGAAATAAATTGGCCGTTACCTACTGGGAAATTATGATTTTTCAGCATCAGGTAATTGGCATTTAAATTAAAATTTATCTTGCCCTCACTGGCCTCCCGACCTGATTTCATTGTGTGTGCAGGCGGACCGCAAATGTAAGAGGAAATTTTGTATTTTCCACCTACTGTCATGAAATATTTCTGAATATATGCATTCACGGAAACCCTCGCCTTTGAAGGCTTACAAAGGTTCATTTCATATTACCACGGAGCTGGGTTACATCGCCTCAATTTAGGTGTTCCTTTTACCCAGGAAGTATGCTCATCTCGGCAATGCTCTATATGCCTCATAGAAAGCATGTTAGTTCTTTTCGTGTCTTCCGAAGTTGCCAATCTTATAAATCTTGTTGCATGCCTTATGTTCTATTAGTCATTGACAAAACTACGAGAGTATGTATTCCTGAATTTTGGGTAAGAGCTTCGATGTGATTAGCGCGTTTCAAGCGATATCCCTAACTTTGTGAGTGTATTCTATATAGATATATTTAGGGTCCTCATCCATTAGTGTGACGCTATTCGAAATAGATGCAGGCTCTTTCCTTTCTATTACTCAGGCCTTATCCTAAAAGGAGCTGCGATACAATAATGCGGGATCTTTTGCAGTGGGATGTATTATATTACTATCCTAAATATTTTCCTCGAGATATGCCGAGCATCAGAATGAGTGGTTGCAAGGACACATACACATTTTTTACGAAATTAAAATTGGAAGAATTCCCCTCTTTTCTTTACTGCAAGAAAAAAACATGATGATCTCCTATTACTTCAACCAGTTCCAGAGAATTTGTAAAAATACATAAGTATCTGATGAAACAAATAATATTACTTTGCGAACTACCAATAATAACGTTTTTATTTGAATATTTGACAGGTTTCAAGATTTTTTATACAATCTCATAATCAGAAAATGTAAAATTGTATAAAAAATCTTGAAACCGGTCAAATATTCAAATAAAAACGTTATTATTGGTAGTTCGCAAAGTAATATTATTTGTTTCATCATGAACTTCTACCAAAAAGTAATTGAAGATAATATTAACTACATAATAAACATTTTAAATTAACAGAACATATTAAAATATTTAAATATATTGTGTAGAGTTTGACTGATCTTTTAGTTACATACATATTTTGAACATTGAAAGTGAGTTATATCCTAGACCACAATAGCAACCATTGATAGAAGATGGATTAGTTGCAACTAACAATGGAACTTTCCAGAACATAGACTGACGCTATCAGCAAATAAAATGTATAAATTGAATTGTAACTTCATTAGGAAGAATTCTAGTTCTTAACACCGAACTGTACTTTACTAAATAAACCTGTATATTTTATTTTTTAAAAAGTACATCGGCAATTCCCAAAACTTATCTGGCGCAGTCATCGGTAGGATTGCTGAAGAAATATCTTACATCGCGTAGTGATTTTCTTTCGTTTCAACGATTAATCAGCAACCGAAAAATTGAAGATTTTGGTAATTGTGAAGAACTGGATTCAAGTAGCTGAGAAGGACAAACATCGCCTACTCATCTACACCGTAGCTGAAAAGGACAAGCATCGCCTGCTCATCTACACCGTGGTTGAAGAGGACAAAAATCGCCTGTTCAATTACACACAAAGGGACCACATCGCCCAGGTTCGAGAGGGACACACATCGCCCATCAACCTAAAACCAACACGAAAAAAAGAAAAAGAAACAAGAAAGAAATGATAAAACTTGGAATAATTTTAATGTAAGCGCTTTCTTACATTTTGATTCCTTCAAAACCGCATACAATTAAGTTTAAACCTTGAATAATTTTATTTTCTCAAAATTGAGAGTATATTAGAAGAACTTTTAGATAAAATAAGTAACCTTTCACTAACAGAACCAGAAATGGCTCATGCTAATAACAGTAGTACTAACAGTAGTAATGTAGAAATTAATATGCAGTTGCTTAGATACCAATCAGACAATATACCTTGTTTTGATGGCAATACTAAACAATTGAATAGATTCATAAATGCCTGTGAAAATTTAATAAGAACTTTTCAAAATCGCGAAAATAGAAATGCTTCAATTAACATTATTTTAATAGATACTATTTTAAGTAAGTTAAGAGGTCGTGCAGCAGATCTTATCTGTTCACGCAGTGAACTCAACACCTGGCAAACAATTAAAGATTGTTTAATATCCACATTTGCTGACCAACGCAGTATTGACTGTCTGATACAGGAATTATTATCTATCAGACCTAATAAAAATGAACATCCGCTTTGTTTTGGAATGCGTATACAAGACTCGCGTAGTTTACTTTTCGTAAAACTAAACTCAACAAATGAAGACGCTAATACTAAATTAATTAAAATCACACATTATGATCAGTTTGCTTTAAAAACATTTATTAATGGCTTACCACCAAATTATCAACTACCGGTAAGACTAAAAAATCCAGATTCACTCGAACAAGCAATGTCGTATGTTAAAGAAGAAGAAAATTTTAATTTATTTAGACAACAGTCGTTCACTTTAACTAAACCTCCATTACCCAATAATCCATTACCTAATAATCTGAAACCAATCAATCCACAAACTTATTATACACCGCCTTTCACACAAACAGTTCAACAACCAATATTTAATCGACCGTTTGGACAAACTTCAAATTTCAATCCTCAAAATTCATGACAACCCAGGGCTTCTCACAACAAAATTAGGAACCGCATTAATAACGGAAGATATTTGGACTTTAGTCAAAATTTTTGAACTAAACCCTTTAATAAATGAATTTAACAAAGTTTGTGCACATATCGATACAATTGATAAAGCTTTTCAGAATAACTCCCTTTACGAAAGAGAATATTTTAACACCAGAAATCTAATCAACCATCTTAGAACAAGTATTCAAACTCAGTTTATGCAATTGAACCCAAAATTACAATTAAATTCAAGAAAGAAACGCGGATTAATAAATGGACTAGGCTCAATAATTAAAGTTATAACTGGAAATTTAGACTCATCAGATGCCGAAAAATATGATCAATAAATTGATAATTTGCAAAAATCACAAGACAAGACAAAGACTATTTTGGATAACCAACTTTCTTTAATGAATGCCACTGTATCAGAATTTCACAAATTAATGAGCAATGTTTCTCATAATCAACTTGTATTAGAATCAAAAATTAAAATTCTTGAACATACTCTTAAAAAGGTATCTATTCATTTAATAGAACAATTCGATTACACATTAATTCATATTACTTTAGGACAAATAACAATCACTCTCCAAATAATTTCTAATCTTTTAAACAAAATTGAAACAGCTATTTCTTTTGCCAAATTGAACACCTTGTACAATTTTTTAATCAGACCCGATCATTTACTAACTGAAATTCAAAATATTGAAACCCATATCAAAACAACAAAATTACCGTTTGATTCGAATCTAAGTGAGCTACTGAATTTTGAAAACGTCATAACAATTAAAAGTTATTCTAGGGAAAACGAAATTGTATTCCTTTTAGAGATTCCTTTGGTAGAAATTAAAAACTATCAATTTTTCCAAATGTTCCCACTTCCTCAAAATGTTAATGAAACCGAATTCACCATTATTATCCCGAAAACCCCATACCTTGCCATTTATGAGCACAAATTTTATTATTTTAAAACCGAGTGCAAACAAATCAAGAACACTCAGTACTTATGCAACAGAGAAGACAACGTACCGTTCCAAGGAACTCCATGTGAAGTGAAATTAATAACTTTCGTTAATCCAATAGACAATTGTTTTCCTATTAAGTTAAAAATAACTGAAACATTTATTCAAAAAATATCCCCGAGCAAATGGACAATAACCTCGCCGAATGAAATAATAGCACACAAATATTGTGATGAATTTAAAGAAAATGTACCTCTTCAAGGAACTTATTTAGTTGAG
Source organism: Xestobium rufovillosum (assembly GCA_963966045.1). NCBI lineage: Eukaryota > Metazoa > Arthropoda > Insecta > Coleoptera > Ptinidae > Xestobium > Xestobium rufovillosum. The sequence continues at coordinate 5,601,609 of OZ014502.1, forward strand.
TTGCCAACAAATTGTAAATTAATTGTAAATTCACACGTTCTGCATGCTTCCTTTAAATCTACAAGTAAATTAGATGTAATTGCTTTACCTCATATAAATTTTAGCCTAACAAATACTGCTTCTCAAATTTATGTTCCAAAAGATTTTAATTTAAATAGTATTAACTTACACAAAATTACTGAAACTCTCAAGAAAAATTCAAAATTCAAAAAGAAATGATAGATTCTATTAATTCACCTGTAGTAACCCATAGAACTAGTGGTTGGACTATTTTATTGTATGTTTTAATATTTTTATGTTTTATATGTCATTTTTGTAAAATGGAATAAGTGCCCGTTCCTCAAGAAACGAAAACTCCCAATATTCCAGACAAAAGAGGACATCATCATTTGAAAAACCATCCCTTGGATAGTTTTCCATCTACGAAGGGAGGAGTTATATCCTAGACCACAATAGCAACCATTGATAGAAGATGCATTAGTTGCAACTAACAATGGAACTTTCCAGAACATAGACTGACGCTGTCAGCAAATAAAATGTATAAATTGAATTGTAACTTCATTAGGAAGAATTCTAGTTCTTAACACCGAACTGTACTTTACTAAATAAACCTGTATATTTTATTTTTTAAAAAGTACATCGGCAATTCCCAAAACTTATCTAGTGCAATGGTTATATTTATGTTATATTATGACCAGATTTTTTTTGCATATTATTATTATTAATGTTTTCAGTGGTAAAATTTTCTTGCCTTATGTTTATATCTCTTGTAGTTTGGATTCCAGAAGGTCCAGGTCTCAGGTTGTTTATTAAACTAGCATGATGTACCTCGTCTAACTGTAAATAAGGGCCTAATGACTTAGCATTTGCATGTCCAGTCATTTTGATGAGCTGTTCTTCCGGGACACCTGATTTAGCAAGATTTGATACAGCACTTGATCGATTTGAATGATACGTGATTTTGTTTGTCAGAGTATCAAGCCCTATTCTTTCAGCAGATTGTTTGGTCCATTTTCCAATCTCATTTACTCCATAAGGCATATTTTTGTACCATTCAGAGTTGCTTTTATTCCAGTAGGGATTTACAGTCAGAAATAGTCGATCTGACGTAATTCTATTAGTGCGTTTAGAAATAAGCTTTTTAAATAACCTTACCGGGCACATATCGAGATTATTGTAATTATAGGCACTAACCACTTACTGTCTGATAATTTTTGAGCTCCACTCTGGCATGTTTTGGAAAAAATCGGGTTGTATTCAATTCTTTCGGTTACGTTACCATTTGATTTCTTTTCCTCTTTAAAAAAATGCACTTTGCATTTTGCTGCCTCTCCCCCTCTCCAGGCTAGTTCGAATGCTATTATATGATACAGTTTTTTTTGAAGTCCTTCTGGAGAATCTTCGTTCCACAGATTCATTATTGTATATATTTCTTTCTTACTCAGAGCAGCCGAACTTTGCTTCCTCTTTCCGAGAATAGACTGAAGCTGCTTTCGTTTCGCATTTTTTGCATCCCTTGCTTGTTTGAATTCAATGTCTGTAAATGGATTAAATTTTCGGGCGTACTCTTGGTAGTATTTTTCTTGAAGGAGTTTTGCAGTAACATTCCACATGGTCTTTATGACGCATTCTTTATAATCTTCACCATCAGCTCTCTTCATATTAAAAGCCCAATCATTCATTATCAGTCCAAGCTCTTGATTTGAAGTAATTTCTAGAAGTTCATAATGCTTCCCTTTTAAAAATATTTCGAACTGTTTCCATATTGACTTTTGATTTTTAACTGTACTCCTCGGAGTAACACTCTGTACAGTTTTTTGAATATCTTCCAAAGATTCTTGGCCAAATCTTGCCATTTCAAAACGACGATGTTGCAAGAAAACTCGAAAATAATATGACAGTTACAGTTGCCAAGGTAGAAATTTCAAAACTATCATTCACAGCATAGTTGATTAAAAGCAAGGCGCATATTTATCAGTTATCGGGAAAGCTAGGTAGGTTTTTATCGTTTACAATGACAGTTGATTGGTCGATTTTAAAAAATTGAAGAAATATCATTGGCTCTTAGAATAGGCGCTTCTAGACCCAAATGAAATGTTCCTATTGGTCAATTTGACGATGAAAAAAATAATCTGTAATAATACAATAAGTGGTCTGGAATTGTCGGAAATTTTACGAAAGCTGTTGCGTTGCTTGGTAGCCAAGAGTGTAAATTTGACAGTTAAAAGATCACGAGCGCTTGCGCAAGTGATCTTCTGTCAAATTTACACGAGTGGCTAGTAAATGCAGTCTTCGGACTGAAAATTTTATGGAGATGTAAGTATACAAAAACTGGATGAATGAAGAGATAAGTACCACGGAGTTCTCAATGACAAAATTCTCTGGGTATAGTTAAACCTCACTCAATTTTAAGTGTGCCTTTTATTGCTTAGCTTGAAGAAGATATTTAGATAAATATCTCTTTCCAGAGTTGCTTGTATTTTAAGAATAATTTTTTTACATCCAACTCTAATGGAGAATATTTTATTAATTTAATATAAAGACCGAGACTTACTGAAGCAGAATCTACTGAATTAATCAAAAAAACTGTAAAATAGTGCGATGTTTTACGGCTAGTACATTTAGATTGGAGTGTGTATAACTTTCCTGAACTGTAACAATCTTAATTTGGAAAAAATGTATGCAACGTGTTGTTTATCATATCCTAGGAAGTACTGCGATTTGGAGACCGGGGAACTTCAATTTGCTCTGAACTTGCAGTAGAATAAGTCGTCACCCCGCAGTTCTACAATCACTGAAGAAGTGTTTAGATGTTCCTGGTAGTTTAAGGTATTGCAGTATAAAGATTACTAGTTTCTAATAGGGTTGTTTACAGCAGCAATGCTGTAGCAGCGATTAACCTAACATAGGTTCATTTATGAGCGTTTTCATTAAATGCGATGCAGTTGAGAATGAGAACGAGGAAACTTCAATTACCGGATCGTATCTAACTGCAAAATTTAATATTTCCGTTGCTTACGTTTATTCAAAGCAAGTAATGAGGACTTACTTCCGAGAAGCATGACTGCACATACAAAAGTAATGGTAAAGTTTTGATTAATTTTGTGTTTAGGTTCACCAGCAGAACGACTTGTTCTTCAGTATTCCGCGATTTATAAATTTTAATAAAAACAAAAATCTCGCAGGGTTTCTGATAATGTTTAGATCTAATGCTTTGCAGTTCAAAAAGGTATGAATGGACAACAATTTTAGACGTTTTCATTGGCATTCTTTCAAAATACGCAAAAAGTAAAATTGGAAATTAAACTATAGGGACAAGTTGAATCAAATTAAAAAGATTGTTATGGCGAGAGTTGCGTGCGTCTGTAGGACATTAGATTAAATTTTTGAATGTGTTTGGAACAAGCTGATGCCAAAATTAACTTTCATTATTGAAAAAGCTTAATCATATCGAAATTGTTTAACACGTTTAAGTTTTTGACACAATATTGAGTACCTAGTGCAACGTGACTTGGTACCACAAAAATAAAAAAGTACCAGTGGTGAAACAGGAATTTATCCAGGCAAAATAAAAAGTTCCAATCAAATTCGGGTAGATATATCTATACCGAGTGGGGATTTAGTGTGTAATCGGCTCATATCTCTGGAACTACCTATTTAAGATATCAAAATGAAATTTTGCACGAATGTGGGGAACCACATGGAGCATTTCCAGAAATTATTTAGGTATATACAGGATGTTCACATTCTAAGTACCAGACCAAAGTTCTATTTCTTTAAATGGAAACCATACGTGTCCTTGCATAATATGGATTCCCCATAAAATTCCATGAAAATTGATGTAGTTTCGTTAGTATTTTACATTATTTTTGTCACCCAAAACTCCAAAAAAAGGTCTGCATTTTGTTTCTATAAAATATTTAGCAAATGAAGTTTACATTAACACAAAAAATCCCACTGCAAGATTATTTCTTAAAGATAATATTTTCTTCCATGGCACTCCTTGTTTGAACATTATACCCGACTTTAAAAAGACATTATACATTTAAGAATATAACCATCATCAAGAAACAATTTTACAATAAGATTTATTGTCTTTATATTGATACCAATTTGCAAATACAAAATATAAACATTATTGTGAGTTTTGAGCAACAGAATAGGGGGAATTCGCAAAAAGAGTATAAACTAATAATGAAATTCAAAAATTTTGATGTTCAATCGTAATATCTGCCGAAACTATCAGTAGTAGACCTAGCAATACCTACATCAATTAAAAGCTTAGTTAACTGACTGTCAGTTGTGCAAATAATATACATGGGTATTCTTTTGAAATTTTTGAGAAAAATTCCCTTTTGCATAACTTAACCACCTTGCATAATCCTAAGTATTATGGCGAAAGTATTTATAGATTTCACAAATACAGCAGTGTGTAAACCCCTTTCAATAAAAAATAATTAGGTGGCTTTGGTCAGTAGACGCCAGTAGAGTCATAAATTTGGGACCATAATGTCACAAAAATGTCAATATCTTAACAGTCCTTACTCAAAACCATATCATGTAGTATATCAATTTTCATGAAATTTTATGGGGAATCGAAATCACGCAAATACTTGTGGGGTTTCCATTTGAAGAAACAGAACTTTGGTCTGGTGCTCAGAATGTGAACAACCTGTATACATATACATAAATAATTTTACGAAATGCTCCATGTCGTTCCCCACATACGAGTAAAATTTCATTTTGATTACTAATTACTAAAAAAAAATTCCCGCTGGGACAAGTTAAGTAAAAAATTCTCACTATAATAATGATTTAATTGGACAGAATTAAACACGTGATCAAAAATACTGTTAATTGATTGGAAAATAGAAACGTCAAAAAATAATCGCTGTAATAGTTAGGGCTAACTTTTCTCGCTGTCATTCTGACAAAAACATCACGGCTTACGAGATTTTATACATACGAATTATTAAGTTATTAATTAAATTCGAATAATTTTATCGCAAAATTTATGTTTCAGAAAACAAATATTTTCGTCATCCCTGTGTGGAACTTCACGAGACAAAAATAAAGAAATGCTTAAAATCATCGACCTAAAATTAGAGAAAATTAGTAGCAAAACGTCGCGTTGATTTTAACTTAATTGTTGCTAACACAAAAAATTTCGCTTGTATATTTTTCTAACAGAGTTGTATTTTGTTCATTAATTTTGTATTATTTGAAATCCTAATCCATGATCGTTATTCAAATGCATAAAATAGAAATAACCATAGAATCTTGTAATATTGACCATAAAACCTTCACAACAAACAGAAATTTAATATTCCATATAAAAACACTAATTGTACCAATTTTATATTGTTAAATGCATTCCGAAATCTATCTCTCACCATACAATCATTTTATTGTGTATACTTCATCAAATAACCCGTAGACATTCAAAACAAACGAGTTCGTCGAGAGCAACCCTCAAGATTGCACCAAAAAGGCACCCTAAATAAAAACCAGCCACTAAGACATCGCGGCCGTCGCGATCATTATAAGGTCCTGAAGCCGCGGAAAGCACATCCAACGCCCTCTACGCGCGCCTGAAAACTGAAACTGAATACTGAATCCTCTACGTGCTCGGCTATTTCATGAAATCCGCATCTCTCGCACTGGCACACGCATATCTGTACTCGCGCAACGTTATGGAGATGCAACAAACACGGGTTACCATTAGAATATGCAAAAATGAGCGCCAGATTTGCATTATGGAGACGTCAAAAGTATCAAGCCACCTACGCCTGATTCCCGTTCGGTTGTTTGATGAATGACGTTTCCGTTGCACTCTGGTTTGTTTTTGGAATATATGAATATCAAATTGAGTCAGGTATATTGTGTACAGCCAGAGAGCCTAGGGCCTCATTCATAACCGCATACGTAATGAAAATATAAAATAAAACCAAACAAAATAAAATGGATTATTTATTAACGGCAGAATTGAGTGAAAAATAAATACTGTGCAAATATTGGAATGAATGAACTTCATTACATCGGAAACGGTTTTATCACTTTGTCAAAGAAAAGTAATAGGTATTTGCACGAGTTTCCCGCATATGACGGAGATTAGCCGCCCGCAGGCGCAGATGCACGGAGTAGGTAGATGCATAGAGTAGAGATAGAACAATACGCCGCAGAGCAAAAAGCAATATTTTGTTAATCGCTGTAACTCGGTCAGTATTGCAGATATCGAGATGATTTTTTCACTAAAAACTTCTGCGTACTTTCACGACATATTGTTTCGATTGAATAGGTATCTATCTTTCACAATCTAAATTTTTCTCACGTGGTGAAAATTAAGGTGCACAAAAATGACGCGCTGTACAAAATTATAAATTTCTGACGTAGTTATTTTTCAAAAGTTAATTGTGTATAGAGGTTTGCAATCAAAAATGCCTGGAGAATATTTAAAAAAAAATTAGCTTCCTAGCTGTGTCCAGAACGAAGATATGACGATGTAAACTGAAATGTTCGGAGTTTTCAATTTTTCGAAATTTTACGTAAAAATACATTTTTCAGGGCCAAGGCCGTCCCAAATAAACGGGCGCCCTCCGGATTCGGATTTAGCGGGTGATTTTACATAGAAAACAGTTTTCAAAACAAGTGTGTCTTCGACTTCGGACGAACTCGTGCTATGATTAATAATCGAGAATATCACTCGTGAAACCGAAACAGCACATTCAACTCGTCTTTCGGACTCGTTTTGATTTAGAATTCTCTGACGGTACCTACTTCTTGCACTTTCTTAAAACTTATCTACCCTCTGAATTCCAGAAAGGAAAAATGGATAACTCCCCTATATTGAATCTAAAAATAGCTTTCAGAGCGATTTCGATTATGGAACGGAATACTTGTGCTATATATGTATTTGAAAAAAAAACATTTTAATGGTGTTTGTGAATCCTATTTCCAATCCTTAAAAGACGTAAATCCATTCAAGACTGACTGAAGTTTCTCCTTAATGAGGAGCTTTTTTTCCTATTCTTGTTACAAAACCCAAACGTAGCCTCGAGCATCTTGTTGAGACTACAGTGACAACTTTGTTGAGACATAAGTAGCTTATTCTGCAACCATACCCGCTTGTTCAACACGACTCGAAAAAATCAATGAACGTGTATAATAAAAAAGTTTGTACCCAAAGCTCGAGACATCTTAAGGGTGCCCTCGTATATCCTATCTACGTTGTTCCCTTTTAATATTCATTTTTATGTCGTTTGTGAGAAATAATTGGAAGAACTCACGACACTTGAAACAACAGAGTATTCCTTAACGACACGTTCAAATGTGGAATGAAAAAGTATGGTTAATCGATATGGAAAATAGAAAGCTTTTTTACAGGATATATCCAGGGACCTGGCTAACCCTCATTACTTTCGCTGCTATTTTAAATAAATGAAAGAAATTCAGTGCTGCTAAATTGCCGTTTTTCAGCATAAAATAATCAAAAATTTCACTCCCGGTTCAAAAAGTAGGTCTTTGACAAGAAAAAAGTTAACGTTTTCATTTTGAAGCAGCAGAGATAGAGCCTCGGGGTTTTCGCGAATCTGAGTTACGATTTTGGTACTTTTTAAGTTAAGTTTAAGTTTTAAGCTAGTTTGATTAATAGATACTTAGTATATCTATACATAATGGCACTTCAAAATTATCAAAATTTCGAAAAATTGCTGTTTTCAATGAATGTCGTGAGAATGTAAACGAATCAATGGATTAATCCATCCATTTATTAAATTTAGATACCCAGAAAGAAGACAACCAAGCAAAATTATGTTTTCGAGATTAAAATCAAATTTAATTCACTATGGGTCATTCAATAAACCTAGAAACAAAATTTATAATAAAGAAAATAGGGAATAGGAAGAAATAAATGTTATATCTTGGTTGAGGCGACACCAAAAACTTCTTGTCGCGAAATCGAAACACAAGTTGGTATTTCCAAATGTAGGCCATATAAAATTCAAATTATTCACCATTTCTTCCCGGGAGATCAAGAAAGAAGACTTAATTTTTGTATGTGGTACTTCAATAAAATTCAAGAAAATCCAGAATTTGGGCGGCCTGTCATTTGGACAGATGAAACTCACATATAGTCGAGTAAAAACCAAGGCAAAAGTCGCTTCCTTCTCGATTTTATTTTTTTTTATCTTAGAACAAACTGAGACATATTTCATTTTATTAGTTAGGTCATTGTTTATGAGAAATCACAAGATACGACATTTTTTTGTGGTCACGAAATTTTTTATTTCCAAAAAAGTGTGGATACGTACCTTTTTTAAAAACCTTGCTTTTTTATATATCCACTCTAATATCTAGGTATCTAATTGAGCTATCGACATGATCTTTTTTTTGTTTTACAACACACACTTAGGCGCTTCTTTCTAAGCATAGTATTGGTTGCTGTCTTTTGTTTTAATATCCTCAAAACGTCGATAACCTAGGAAGTTCAGAAATTACGCAGGCAAATTTTCACTAATCGAGAAACTTTTTTGTTTTGGAAATTTTTATATAACATGCTGCGAAGGAAATGCCACCAAAAGACCAAAAAAGTTTTTGGCAGCATAATTGTTATTGTGACTTTTGTAGTTTAGGCGCTATGATTTTTTATATCGGCTAATAATAAGGAGCGACCGATGACAATATCGACGCGTGCGAGATATAACATGAAAGAAATAAATAATCTTTTATTTGCACATTAGTTCGTATTGTTTGTGGCGAGTTCTTTAATTTTTACTGCTTAAAAATATTTAAGATAGATGAGCTAAATATTAAAATGAAGTGCTTATTATGTGGTGAAGTTGTGGAGGAAAAAGATAAACTTGTTGTGCATAAGCCTTGGAAGTGGGGTTTAGAGACAATACTTAGGGCTGCGGAACTGAGAAAAGATGATTTTGGACAGAAAATTTTAGCAATCAAGAATGATATTTTAAACGGAAAAATTAAAGTAAAATATCATGAAGACTGCAGAAAGGTCTATACCAGCAAGGACAATATTGAGATGGTTTGCTAAATTAGTAATAGCTCGGACGGAGACAGAAACATTCCGCGAGCCATTCCAAGTTCTTCAAAAAGTAGGAGTAACATGGAATCATACGTGAAATGTGCCTTATTTGCAATCAAAAAGGGACAAAGAAAAAGCAAAAATTAACATTTATACAAACAAGTTTGCAGATTGTATTAGGTACCTACCCATTTCTTTTTATTATTTTAGGGGTTTCGTCAGTCAAAAGATAAACAAAAATAAAACTCGAAAAATTCTGATTTAAATTAAACATTAATTTGCATAAAAATATACCACTCATATATGAAATAAAAAAGTTCCAAACTCATCATTTTTTTGGGTTAGATCGAGAGCGAGGTTGTAACTTGTAAATGCCTACCTCAGAATAAAAAACTACTGAGGTACCTACAGTCTACACTTTTGTTTGCCGACTTCTATTTGGATAATACACTCAAAATATAAAAATAGGAAACCGGATAGCGTACAATAAAAAATTATAGAAACTTTTAAGAATATGTACTACAATAGCCAATTTATCTTGATCTCTTGAGGGGACAGGAAAAAGTACTTATGTATAAATAATCAAAGCGGCCAAAAAGAGGGGCGATATTGGAATTGTTGCAAAGTTCACCGGTTATGACGATTTGTTTGTGCATGATGCGAAATATCATAAGTCGTGTTATAGCCATTACAGTTCGAAATATGTATAACATACAAGTATTTTTAAATAAATTGAAAATTAACAAAAAATTAGCCCAAGTTCCGACTTTTTCATCAAACTCTGATAAAATAGAATCAACGGGAGAATCAGTTCTTCCTTTGTATCTGAAACTGCTAATAATGATGTCTGTAAGGAAGAAGTTTATCAAAATGAATATGAAATTTTGCATCAAGCAGCTGGAATTTTTAAAATACACACAATTTCAGTTCTCCACGAAAAATTTTTCCTGTTCCTCAACTCCTCATGATATTAATCAAAATGAGTTTACAAAGTAAGTACCAAATATGTTTCTACAATTTATATTTTGGCTTATCGACGATGATAATTATAACGTTAGAAAAAAATATAAATCCAAAAGCTGTTATTCCTTGCAATCTTATTATGGCGTTCGTCAAGTTATATAAAAAAAACTTTTTAAATTTGGATTAGACTTATGTGTACACCATTTACTACGAAGTAGACAACTTTTTGACTTCCTATCTGAAATTGGTATTAGCTGTACTTATAACGATATTAGACAATTATTAACAACCAACATTGCCAAACAAAGAATTAGCAATGACAAAATTTATGTACCTCCAGGTAAAAGTTGTTGGTAATACAATCAAAAATTACACCCACGCGAGTATAGATAATAATTTTGATTTAAATGAGGACACAATCCACGGAAAAAATACTACTCATTGCGTGGGTATGGTGGTATTTCAGCAACGTTTAGAAAACATTGCATTTATAGGTGAAAATATACCTAGAAAAGGTCCTTATTCATTAAGCTTAGAAGACCTTGATTTTGTCTTTCGACACATATTGCCCTTTTTAGCCTTCCAAAACGACCAGAGCCTTTACCCTTTAAGTCCTTTGAGTTTAACAAAAAAAAACTATGAAATATTTACAAAAATAAACTTGACATGGAAACTATTTCAATATTTTAAAGGCACTAGTCCATTTTTAACTTGGTCAGGCTTTAATAGTTTGTATCTGAGATACCCAAGCATTGCAGATCAATAACTGAAAATACTGAAAATAGGCAATAAACACAGAAAAATTGAAGGTGCCGAACCATTACCCACTATTATTGCACCGCGCGCGCATACTTAAATATTACCCTCCAAACTAAAAAAATCATATTATAAAAACTATTGAAAATATCCCGAGATTTTTTTTTCTAAAAACTTTTTTGGTCTTTTGGCTATATTTCCTTCGCATCATGTTACATAAAAATTTCCGAAACAAAAAAGTTTCTCGATTAGTGAAAATTTACCTGCATAGTTTCTGAACGTCCAAGATCATCGGCGTTTTTATCATTTATTTAAAAAACAATACCATTATTATTATACATCTAAAGAAGCGCATAGGTGTGTGCTTTAAAACAAAAAAAAGATTACGTCGATAGCTCAATTCGTTTTTGAGATATGCCAGCAGATATGCAAAAAAGCATGGCTTTTAAAAAAGTAAAAATTTTATAGTTTTTTAAAAATAAAAAATGTGGTGACCGCTAAAAAGTGTCGTATTTTGAGTTTCTATGTGTATAATGCTGTTGTTGACAATACCCACTGGGTCTGATCTTGTTCTAAGCTCATCAAAAAAAACGACACAATTTTACCCATTATTTACTCGGCTAATAAGCAGCGTAGGATTATTTAACAGGCATAATGTGCGTCACTGGTCTGATACAAATCAGCACCAAACTTTTGAACGTCAGAGGCAAGGACGTTTTGGATTTAACGTTTCGTGTTTTGTTTTGGGTGGTCAACTAGCGTACCAAATTTTTGATGGAAACTTAACGGGATTGAGATACATTAATTTATTGAATATTAACGCAGAGGCGATAATGGAAAATGTTCCGTTAATAAACATAAACAGGGTATATTCCCAACAAGATGGTGCCCCTGCACACAATTCTGCAATAGTTAGAAATTATTTAGAAAATCATTTTCCGGGTAGATGGTTTGGTACAAATGGACCTATATTGTGGCCTGCAAGATCACCGGATCTGAGTAGCTAGCAGAGGCAACACATCCTATTTTTTAATTAATGCCATCAATCTATTAAATAAAAGATGTAGATTATGAGTTGAAAAACATGGCAATCAGAACTTAGATTTCTAAATTTGGTCGGATTATTAGCATGGTCTTTTTGTTCGGTTTTAGGAAATCAACGACAGCAAACTTTTGTGACTTCTAAAATTAGCCTATTTCGTAAAATTACCAATACATTACAGCTTCCTCCGTTCTAAATTCCGGATATACCAATTCCCGGATATAACATAATATCATACATAAATGTCCCCAATCCTTGCCACGAATATGTACCTAAAACGTATGTTTTGCGGAGGCCCTATTCATCGTCAGAAATCGGCACGCTACTTTCAGGAAACGGGCTTATAAAAGCCAATGATTAATTACACTGAAATGAAGTAAATTATTCCCATTAGCGGAACTCTAAACTGCGCAACGTTACTCCAATTAATAAAATTTTAATCGGTCCCTTCTACCGTTTTTAATTTCGCCGCGGTTTCAAGTAACATTACGGAATTCACCAAGACAATAAGATTTATTTGAGAACTATTGTCAATAATCATAATTTGCCGATGAAGTTTTGCAAATTTGAGCAATTCCATCAAAAGAACCACATGAAACGTGTTTATTTTGGCTTTACGGTCAACGAGCGCGATAATTCAGCCCACATGGAAAACAAATAAGCCCCCAGCTATATCGCACTTAATAAATAAGTAAAAGTTAAATGTGCCCCAGGCACGAATGATTTGAAAACTCTTCCGAAAGAACTTGATATTATATCATTCATATTAAAGTGTTTAACTTGGCGAAGTTAAATTAAAAGATTAAGTTACTCAAACATTTTCTTGGCGGCCAACTTTCCAAGGGAAAACTTTCGGAACGATTCTGTCTCGAGTCGGATTTCAGAAATGGAAGACACGTTCCGCGTGAGGATTTTCTGAAACAAATCGCCCCCAATCGACCGTGAAGCCGGAAAAGGTATATGCAGTCAACTCTCCCTAACCCAATATTTTTAAAGCTTTGCGAAATCGATCACCAGACATAAGAAAATGCGACTGCAAAAAGTGTAATTTACATATTTTACACCCTCGGATTCGTATGCAATTGTCGAAAATTATTTTGTTTATACAAGAAAGGGTGGCATTAAGTTGAACAAAAAATGCTCAATTATAGGCAAAATAACAAACGGATAAGTAACTAGCATACCTCCATTAAAGCTTTCCATACTTTCAGTCTCGAGTTATCTGACTTCGTAAATAGCAGAAATCCGAGACTTCTCCTATCTTCTCATTTCCCATTTGTATTTTCACGGCCCCTACATACCAAAATTTTGATTTCCTTTTTATTGATTTTCATATCGCAGTCCTCTGTCAAAACTGCTTCCACTTCATACAGAGCCATTCATAATTCTTCTTTGCTGGATCCCAACACTGCTATATCATCCGCGAATTTGAGCATGTTAATAGTTTGGCCCTGTACAGGCTGTCCTATGTTCGTTGTGATTTGGGGTTTTCTCATAGAAGCAGCAGAGATAGAGCCTCGGGATTTTCGCGAATCTCTAACACATGTTAGAGGATTCACATTCGAAGTGGTCATGGATGAAAATGGTGGAGGTGCACATTGAATGCGAATGGTGGATGAAATCTGGGGAAATGTGGTGCATGAAGCAGGGTTGTAAAGAAAAAGAAATATTTGGATGTGGATAAAATTTAAATGCAGTCATAGCATTAGAATACTACTACATATTCTTTGAAAACCGCAGATGACATAATTGGTAGAATCTTCTCGAAAATACCGCCATCAAGTCAGGTTTGGAAGCAAATTAAACAACGAACCCGAACAATAGAAAATACAGACATCAATTGATTCTGTACGACAAGCAGAACACGTAAATATTACTATAAGGAGCTTTGTCTGGCTTCGTCCATAAGGCCAATGAGTGGAAAATGTGACCACCAAAGAGAGATATAGAAAGCGGACCCCATGTACTGCGACTGCGCTCAAAGTGTCAAACGAAACATGACTGGGAGATGGCGCTTCGTCACTTGCTCGATAACCAATGACGATAAGATCATGCACTTTTGCACTTGCGCATTGTTCCCGGTACACTTGATAAGAATGTTGGTTTCACTCTCCCGGCTCCATGCTCGTTGTCCAAAAACTGATTGGTGTACCTATTCGAAATATAATATACCTAATATATAATAATGTTCTTATTTAATGATACCTACCTACGAAACTTTAATTTAAGTGCTTTATTATTAAAATTACGAATTAATTTAGATGTTGTGTTTGTTTATACGTTAATGGGACTTTCCGAAATATAAATATGCGGTAAAATCTGATAAAAATTACCATATACAAATTCTGAGATAAGCATCAAATATTTTAGCAGCTACTTTGTTATAATTTAAATCGACACGCACATTATTTCGTTGTTGCTGCATTCATTCTATTCATACCTACATTCATTATTGAAAAAACACCTCTGAATAAAACAAGAAGACCGTACGAAAACCAAATGCCAAGGTTGAGAAAATAAAAGTCGGTAGGTAAATATGTTTGGGTTACGTTTAAAAGCTAAAGTTTTAATGTGTTTTGGTTATTTGCATTTCTGAATGTTAGGTGAGAGCCAACTTTTCTAGAAGTTCGCTCATTTTAGTTGACGGATAATTATTATTATTCTGCTGCACGAAAAAAACAAGAAAATGTTCCCTAATAATTTTTGACAAAAACATCCTACATCAATCGATAACACAAATTAATTTGATTTGTTATTATTATTATTGGAATATTGAATTAATATTCTAGTGATACTATACGAAAGAATACTATCAATGAAACAGGATTTTTAGTCGGACTGAAGATAGGAATAAAGCAAAATATACCTAGCTAAATTAATATGTAATCTGAATCAATATCAAACATACCGCCCACCTTGAAAAGCACAACCGTAGACCACTGGTTTCGTCCTTTTGGGACTCATCAGTACGGTGCTTTGCCCTCCACAATCGAACCATGCTTGCTTTCGGAAAAAATAAGATATCTATTTTTGGCATGAAAATGGCAGAAAATTGTTATTGTAATTGATTTACGGCGCATTTTTTTCTAAAAAATTTTTTTGCGGCGTAATAAGCGAAAGAAATTAGCTTATCACGCCCACATGCTAGTTCGCTTTGTTATTGGTTTGACGTCAGAGATTCGTAAGGCGCTCCTCCCACTTCTCTTGAAGTGCCCGTGAAGCGGTACCTATCTCATAACATACTTATTGGGACTATTTCCAGCGTGAATTTTTCAAGGAAACATAAAACAAAGACAACATAATCGACATAATGATGCAACAAGGGTATCAAAAGTCCGATTCACATAATTTGCCGTATTTATGTAGTAGGTAGGTAAATGTCCCGGTAAATGTGGAAATGGTGTGTGATTCTTGCATCTAACCCCAATTTCATTCAACCTCAAAACAGTAGTGTAAAGGCAGACCGGTATAAGTAAAACAAAGTCAACAATTTATTAACTGTATATGCCTTTTATAATTCAGTATAAGTAGGTATGTAGATTGTAGATACCTGCTTACTTCTGTTTGTAAAATAGGTACCTACCTATATTCTCTAATACAATACAATACATACCTACTCATTTATGTAGGTATGTATACCCAAGTGATTGACAAGTTATCAAGTTAACAGTTTTATAACGGATTGGAAATTTTTTAAAAAAACGAAAACAAATACAACTCACGCGAATCAAAAAACTACGCTACGTAGGTACTAGGTAGGTACTTGTTTAACAAAAAGAAACAACTGCTATATTCTGGAACGGTTATTGTAGAAACTCGGAAGAGACTCTTAAAGACGCATGTATGGAGTACGAAATTCTATGGGTGCGAAACTTGGACAATGGGAGAAGCGGATTGAAAAAGAGTAGAAGCGTTTGAAATGTGATGCTACAGACGGGTGTTGGAAGATACCGTGGATAGACAAGTTAGCAGGAATTAGAAAGAGTTGGGGAAAAGAGAAAAGTATGGAAGACAATAAAGAACAGGGGATAGGATCGTAGGATGGTAGGACACCTTCTGAGACACAAAGGAATAGTTCGCGACATACTAGAGTCAGAGATAGGAATAAAGAGGTAGAGGTTGGAGCAGATTAGACTACTGCTCTCAAATAGATGGGGATGTAGAATGTTCTACTTTTACGGAAATGCGTAGGCTAGCTCAGGGAAAGGATGGAGGTACGCGTCCTACCAGTCTTCAAAAGAGAACTTTATGATGACGTACTATTTAATTATTATTGTAAAATAGTTAATAAAATGTCCTTTTTTAGTACAGGGAGGGAACGCTACGGCGATTCAGTATTTAGCTCGGTCATGCTCCTAGCATCATGTTTCAAATTATGCTAACCGTAACACGTTACCAAGTACCAAGGGGTCCCAGAAAACTGTCGATAAATTACATTATACTCGCGAAAATATCGATAATGCTGACCGATTTTCCTTCTGGCTCTAACGAACCACTTTTTCCGTTTTATTGGTGTGCTGTACGATGTATTAGTCTGGGTACAAAACAGAAAACACCAGTTAGAACCAGTTAATAATATTTAACAATTTAATTACACATGCATATGCATAATACTTATGGGACTGCTGCGCGCTGAAGCTGGGACTTGTACTTTATACTAAGTTCTGACGTCACGCGGCCTACTCTCGCTGCAAGGTACGATTTCTAGCCTCGCACCGACGGAAAACTTTGCAACGGCTTCACAGGCGAAGGAATTTTTTTTAACAAAAATTAACAACATAACTGCCTTCAGTATAATAAACTCTATCAATTTTAATGAAATTCGAACAACTACTCCTCGGGCAAATACCCCGCAGGCATTGAATTATAGAACTAAATCCAGATTTTGTGTACTACGAGATCTCGTATGGGATGTAGAAAGAGTAGAAACAGGAAACGAAATTCATTTTCCTCGGGGCCTACGTATAATTGTACCGAAACGTTTAATTACACTTTAAATTGGGTAACTAACAGATTAATTTGCCGATTTAACTGTTGTGCCACCACAACTCCATTTTCCCCTAATTACCTATTTAACGTTAAATTTACTGACCGCTCAATCAACAGCATTAAACTAAGTCTGTGGATTTAGTAAACCTATGTCAATAAAAAGAAAAGAGCAAGTCGGGCTCACTTGCGTGAAGACCCTATGAACGCGATGATAAGGTTTTTATATGAGTCAAATGTATGCGGTATTCTATCACAAAGCAGCTACTAAAAATCTTTTATAGATTACTTCAGGTCAAAATACCTATCAAAAATAAACTTAGAATCATGAAAGACATTTTTGGATATAGTAGATAAAGTAGGTTGCGATTACCGGCAATTTCAAGGACGAGTAGGTGGAGTCAATATAGAATGATATCATTGGAGGAAATTGAACAGCTTTTAAACAGCAAAATATGTCAAAAATAACTTTGAATCGATGGTACTTTTCTAGATGCTTTATCAATCTACAATCTTCAATTATAACTTTATAAAAATAATAAAACATGGTAAGTATATATACGTTACAGATTTAAAAAATATCTATAGATATGTATCTATTTATGTAGTTAATATTTTCTGTCTTGACTATTTGGTAGAAATCCATGATGAAATAGAAAATTACTATGCGTACTACCAATAAGTATAAAAATTATTTTATTGACCGGTTTCAAGATTCACAAACGATCTCATCATCAGAAATGGTAAATTAAATTGTAAACAAATTATTATGACAGTTGACAAGGAAACTAAAATTGATAAAACAATACAAAAAATAATGATATCCATGAAACATGTTTCATGGATATCATTATTTTTTGTATTGTTTTATCAATTTTAGTTTCCTTGTCAACTGTCATAATAATTTGTTTACAATTTAATTTACCATTTCTGATGATGAGATCGTTTGTGAATCTTGAAACCGGTCAATAAAATAATTTTTATACTTATTGGTAGTACGCATAGTAAGTATCTATTTAGCATCAGAAAATGACTGGGGTATAGAGGTCGCCATAATGACCGCCATGTTAAGCCCGCTTTTGATTGGTTCCCAGAGAACACAAAGAGATAACTGTTACATCTTATGGAACTCACACTGTGGAAATAAATATCCACTGCGATGTCAGCTAAGAAGCAAAATAAGAGCTTCACAGGCAGCGAAATGTCCGCCCCATTTCACATTATTGGGAAGTGATATAGATGTCACAAAATACACTTTAAAAGAAGTCTCAATTTCTTCATTTGAAAAAGTTAATAGTAATGTCTTATTTAACGTCCACTGTGGCAGTTATTTGTATTTAGCAGGAGAGCACGAAAGATGTTTCTATGTAACTTCACGTAAGCATTCTTTGTTGTCTTTCTGTATAGTGTCACAAAATACACATTAAAAGAAGTCTCAAAAACACCCCCACAGTCCTGTCTTGAATCCCTCTTTGGAAAGTTATAGTAATGTCTTATTTAACGTCCACTGTGGCAGTTATTTGTATGTTTTTATGCAACTTCACATAAATATTCTTTGTTATCTTTCTATATAATTTGGGGGTATACGTATAGTTCTTAATAATGCACAGGCTTTATTGTTTCACACTCAATTTATTTTAAGAAAAAACAAAAAATATGGCGTTACAAACAAACAGAATACGTTAAATGCAAAAAGGCCATAAAGACATGTTAAAATGAAAATACCGTCAAAATAATAAAACGAGTTAACAAAGTTAACAAATCCATAAGAACAAAGCACAGACAACATAATATAACCAACGACATGGAAAATAATAATAAATAAAATAAATAGAGAAAAGTCGCATTAAAATGATAAGCATGTCCACATAAAATAAAAAATTACTTAATGGGGAAGTCACCCCCTTTTAAATGCAATAAGTCTATCTTAGTCCGAACTTGAATTTATTTGCAACGCACTAGCTCTGCTTTTAGGTTCACTTTCACTACCACTGGTTATAGGTTATAGGAAGAGGAAACACCTTAACGACAGCTCGCTTATTAAGTCCCTTTACAAGTTTTTACACTAACCGCCCTTACAAAACTCCATCTTTACCAGGATACACCTCCGTGATTCGTCCCAATGGCCAACTTAATGGCGGGCTACCGTCATGCTTTCAAAGTACCATTGTTCCAATTTTGATGGTTGGAGTTGAACGCAACCACTTTTTTTCGCTGTTGTATTTCATGCAAGTATTCATTCTGCTATTTGTTGAACTAGTTGGAAATCCTTCAGTTGATTCTGTGGTAAATTTTAAGAAACCTTGTTCTGGCAGAGCGGTTAATTTACGGCTGATGAGAAAATGAGTTGGTTCAAGATCATCGGGATCAGGGGACATTTGGGTTAACGGTCTAGAATTTAAAATTGATTCTATCTGTATTAATAAAGTATATAACTGCTCAAACGTCAAATGTGCATCACCTGCTACCCGTTTTAAATGAAACTTTACTCTTTTTACTCCAGCTTCCTAAAGGCCGCCAAAATGAGCGGAATTTCCTGGTATGAAACACCACGAAATGGCTTCCAGTGCCAGTTGGTCATGTATTACGCTCTCGGACAACTTAATTTGCTCAATAATTTGTTTCAGCTCTTTGTTTGCTCCGACAAAATTGGTCCCATTGTCCGAATAGATTTTTGTCGGTTTTCCGCGGCGAGCAACAAACCTTTTTAATGATGCCAAAAAGGCTTCTGTATCTAATCTAGATACGAGCTCCAAATGTATTGCCTTTGTAGCAAAGCAAACAAATACAGCAGAGAATTGGGAACTAGCACTGGAAGCCATTTGGTTTATATTTCTAGGCGCATGTATCTCAAATATTGCCTTTTGACTTCGGTCATTACTGCAAAATATGAAGTCTCTAAATCTATAGTATATTCGTAGTCGTCTTCCGTTGAAATGGACAAACTGCAATAGGTATATTATTTTAAATATCTTGTAATTCATCAATAATGGACGTTGCGCGATCTATTCTGATTTCTAATTGTTTAATCTCGGACAAAGATGTTTATTTTTCTTTTAGAATCTTGAAACCGGTCAAGTATTAAAATAAAACGTTATATTGGTAGTAGGTACTCAGAGTAGGTAAATTTCTATTTCATCATTAATTTTTCGTTTCAAATGGCCTCTTTTTCTGTGTAAAGTAGTTAACTGTGAATTTTCGTCCGCCATTTTCGGAATTAAAAGAGCAATCCGGGTTTGGCACATATATTACAAAAATAGAATCGTTTAGAGCAAGTAAGATGTAAGAATACGAAAAAGGGAAATGTAGTGTAGGTAGGTATAAGGGTGTAAGAATTTTACTCACACTACAATCGGCCGTATATTTCGTTGTCCTCCTTCTTACTTTACTTGTTGGTTGTTGCCCAATTGGTCACACTTACTGATGACTGCTGCACTGGTCGACTGTGTGGGATCACTACCTGCTTCCTAACCAGTATCTTCTTGCAGAAATTGTCTTTTTTTTAAAACGTTGCACTAATATTTGATATTTATATATTGATAAATACTTATTCCGCAGGACTCGTTTAATCGCGCCGAAGGACCAGTGTTAATTTGGCGGGTATAGTTATTAATAATACACAGGCTTGTTTCACACTGAATTTATTTTAAGAAAAAACAAAAATAACACCCTCGCTTTCTGAAATCTGTATCAGAATCCCTGACTCACCTAACTGAAACCTCCCTCGCCCCTGAGACCCTGGACCCTTGTTTGTCTATGCTGGACGGTCTACAGAGGGGTAGGTATACTTTCAATACCTATAGTACTTATGTGCAAAATAATAAGTAGCAATAGTAACAAGTGCCTAATAGTATTAAGTAAAAGGAATGCGATTAAATCTGACAGAGAGCACATCGAAATTTTAACGATGTGCTCTGTCTCATTTAATCATATTTCCTTTACTTATTGCTTTCTTTATTACACTAATATTAGCTACTTATTTAAGTACCTATTTTACTAACTGTGCCAGAATTTTCAAAAATTATGTGACACAAAGTTGATATGTAGGTACGTCAAACATTTAACAGAGACACCTCCGCCACATTAAACAAGAGCAGTACAAATTGATATTGTTCTGAAGATGAATGGTAGTTTTATTGTCCCGTTTGCTAAATCATGATAAAATTTATAACTTTTTTTTAAATTCTCACATTTTTCCAAATTGACACAAATGATTTAATATCTTGCCAACAGTTGGCAAGATATTAAATAAGATTGTTTTTAAAAACGAAAATCGGCGTGTCCAAACGTTATGGCCAAATACCTTTTGTTTCCATTTTATTCGCAATATTCCTTACTTTTTTCTAACCTGTAAGTATTTTCATAATGTAGCAACATCCCGTAAAGCATATGCTAAAGTGAGATTCTAGGAGAAAATGCGTTCTTTTACCGCTTATGCTATAATCTCATCTCAGTTCGTCTCAAAGTGACCTGACCGCTGACCTGACATAGCACGTAAAAAGAACGCACCTTATGTCGCAATTCGCTATGCCCTTGGAATTGAAGACATATACATATAATAATTTGAATTCGAATTTTTAAATCGCCATTCAGAGCAGGATGAAGTTGCACACATGCATTTCCAATAGGAAAACCCATGCTTGCGCTCACTGGGACGTTAGATTATCAAATGTTATTTTTAACTTTTCGTTAATGTTGTAGGTATGGCGTATGGATGTTTATAAAACTTCCACAATTACACATTTAATGGGAAAAATATGGTATGTCTATGTGATATCTCTCATGTTAAGTGCACAAGTAACTCAATATATTGAACACACTTTTAACATTGAAGAATATTCACAATAGTATCTCTATAAATGTTACTTTAAACCGAGTCAATTGTCGTTACAAGTTGAACAAAATGTGGATGTTCACCGGTCGACGTTGCATGTACGTCCCGGCGATGTTTAAGCTGGGAAGTTTCTGCTCAGAGGTTTTGTAGACATCCCTTGAAGAATTCACAATAGTATATCTTATAAATGATACTTTAAACCGAGTCAGTTGTCGTTACAAGTTGAACAAAATGTGGATGTTCACCTGCCGATGTTGCATGTACATCCCGGCGACGTTTAAGCTTGGAAGTTTCTGCTCAGAGGTTTTGTAGACATCCCGGCGACTTACAGAACTGAAAATCACAATTTTGAACTAAAAAGGAAGTCACAAAACCTCTTATAGATGTCCGTGTTCACTGGGTTACTGTCAGCCAATAAGAAGTTATTCTGTGCGGTTTTCATTGGTCAATTGGTCAACCGATTCCTAACCTATTTCCTACATCTACGCCTGACCTTCGAACAAGGATTTTAACCGTAGCTTTTAAGTAGTATAATAGCAAAAAAAAATTTTGCCTGTGTTTTCAGCTGACACTCGTTACCTTAAAATTAGTCCTGTCAGCACTCTCATCCAATACATAAATGAAGAGTCTTTTTCAAATAATTTAAGAGCAGAATTATTATTCGTAGCAACCAATTCTTCAGCTTATTCGATGCAATAAAACAGAGTGATATACGTAAAACACGTGAAATATAATTGTAAAATGTACTCACTCGTCGTATAGCCGAATTGATCCTCTTCTTCTTTGTCTATTTCTATTTCCTCCTTTGTCCTCTTCAAGTTTCCGGCACTAGCTCTATCAATCTATGAAAGAAATGTGATATTTAGAAAATGAAGAATGTTTTCAAAACAAAATCTTACCTCGAAACCTTTTGCTGAAACAGTCCGCCCTTCCAGAAGTCTGACATCCTCTTCCTCATCACTTTCTTCCTCTGATGAAGACCCCAAGACTGTTTCTTTTTTCTCTTCCCCTTCCTCCTTTTGTGGTTCTTCTTTCTCTTCTTCTACCTCTTTTTGTGGTTCTTCATTTTCTACTTCTTTATATTCCGATGCAGCTTCCACTTGATTGTCTATGTATGGCAAACTTTCTTCAGCAGCAGCGAGCAATCCGTTCTGTAAGCAAAGGTAACTTTGTAGATTTTGGGCATTTGTCAAATAAATACTAACCGATTCAATGGATATCTTAACAGGTGGTTCAGGAGGTATGCAGGAATTTACATAATTTTCAGATTTTGTTGGCAATGCGTATTCTTCATTTTTATCCAAATCATCAGATTCCGAAGCCTAGAATACGAACAAGACTATGAAATGCAATATATGAAACATTAAAAAAATCTTACCCATGGTGTCAAGGATTGGATGAGAAAAGTAACTGGATTTGGGGCATTCCTGATAACTTCCACTGCTTTTTCGTGCGTTATATTTGTCAAATCGACTCCACCAACTTCAAGAATTCTATCACCAGTCTAAAAAAATTAAGCTATTTTCGTTCAAGACCAAGACCCTTCGTGATCGCGCCAAATATTTTAGGGTCGCCATCTATTGCACAATTCGTATAACCGTGTCGGCAAATTAGGTTTTTTTTTACTGTGCAGGGGTGTAGTTGCAAAAATGGGCATTGGAATTTTTGAAAAGATGGCTACCATAGAATATTTAAGAATATTTAAAAGTATATGAAGATCTATCCCCCAACAAAAGAAGAAATCGCGAACATAATAAAATCCCTCAAAAATAGAAAGGCACCAGGTGGAAATGGAGTAAAGAATGAATTAATTAAATATGGAGGAGAAGAGTTAATAACGAATGTACACGAGTTGATAGACCAAATCTGGCAACTACAAAGAATGCCAGAAGAGTGGACAGAAGCAATAATAACCCCGATTCACAAGAAAGGCGAAAAATCAGTATTCAACAATTATAGAGGAATCGCACTACTGGACACAACTTATAAAATACTAACTACGATCCTGAGAAACAGAATACAAAAATACACAGAGAAAGTATTGGGAGAATATCAAGCAGGATTTAGGCCAGCGCGCTCTGTCACAGATCAACTGTTATTTGTCCTAAAAGAAACGCAAGATATGTGTGGAGAATACAATAAGGAGATCCATGTGGCATTTATTGATTTTTTAAAAGCTTACGACTCTTTAAAAAGGGAAGAGATATACAGGGCTATGGGAAACCTAAAGATACCGGGGAAATTGA
The DNA here is from genome assembly GCA_963966045.1 of Xestobium rufovillosum. Taxonomy (NCBI): domain Eukaryota; kingdom Metazoa; phylum Arthropoda; class Insecta; order Coleoptera; family Ptinidae; genus Xestobium; species Xestobium rufovillosum. Next base: position 5,625,476 of record OZ014502.1, read on the forward strand.
TAAAATTAGTTCAGATGACCTTGAAAGATACAGTAAATAGAGTTAAATAGAGAGGGAAGATGTCAGAAAGTTTTATAGTGAGAGATGGAGTCAGGCAAGGGGACCCACTTGAGTACGTAATAAGGGAAAGTAAAATAAATAGAACAGGATGCATAGTAAGCGCAGAACACCAATGTATTGCATATGCTGATGACCTGGTGTTAATAGCAAAAAGTAAGCAAGGCCTAATAAAAGTGTTTGAAAGATTGGAGAAGCATGCAGGGAAAGTAGGGTTACAGGTCAACAGCCAGAAATCAAAGTATATGGTGATGGCAAGGCAGGCGGACAGGGCGGAAAATGATAACCTAATAATAAAACGACCGGATAAAGAAGAAATAGTAATAGAAAGAGTTAAGCTATTTACATATCTAGGACGGAAGAGAGGAGGAAGAAATGAAAGCAAGGCAGATGAGAGGAGATAAAGCAGCGGGGGCACTAAGTCATATCCTAAAGTCAAAGCATGTATCATGGAAAGCGAAAGTGCAGATATATAAAACAGTACTGAGACCAATAGTAACCTATGGAAGTGAAGTATGGAAGTTGGGAACTGTGAAGGAAGCAAAGTTGCTGATATGAGAGAGAAAAATTCTAAGAAGGATTTATGGGGGAAGAAAATGGAGCGGAGAATGGCAAAGAAGGACGAACAAGGAATTGAGGGAACTGTATAATGAACCATCAATTGTACAGTTTGTAAGACAGCAGCGAGTGAGATGGCTTGGTCATGTGCAGCGAATGGAGAGCGGAAGAATCACTAAGATGATAATGAATATCAGACCGATAGGTGCAAGAACAAAAGGAAGACCAAGAAACAGATGGAAGGAGGAAACAATTCAGGACTTGAGGGAGATAGGAGTAGAGAGTTGGTGGAAAAGTGCTTTAGACCGAAGGGAATGGCAGAGGATAACTTCAGCGATGGGCCGTCACGGCCTGTGAAAGCTACTATATATATATATATATATATATATATACGAAGATCTATTAAACTTGTACTAAATTATGATTTCTAATTATCGAAAATGTCTACCATTTACCTTAAATTTTCCAGTTTTCCCTGCAGGACTGTTCTCGACAACATTTTTAACGAAAATCCCCAAAATAGTTTCCGAAGGTGGATTACTTTTCGACGTATACAAATCTACCTAAAATCCAAACAATTTACAAACAATTCTAATTTTATCGCGAATTTACTAACTCTCCCTCCAACGATGCTGATTCCAAGGCTTTTATTCGGCTCTCTATAAACTTGCACCATATGAGTAGAACCCCAATGTTGCTTGACCATTTCGTTATTTTGGTTTTTCGTTAAGCAACGAACTCCGGTTTCGACCGGTCTAATAATAGTCATCGGTAAGTTTTCGCTACAACAAGTTCATTTGTATTTTCTTAAAGTTACGTCTGCTGTGTGTTGGAACTGAAGACAGACAACTTCAAAGAAAGGTACTAAATCAGTTTTTTATGGGTTCTGATAAACAATAAATGGATTATTGGCAAGGAAAGCAAGAGCATTTGGGTCTACATAAATAAACTTCATCGGTTTCCTTGATTATGTCGAGAAAGAAGTTTATAGGCGATTTGAAAATGAAAATTATAGGGAAACCTGTGGCTTTTTATTGGTCTTGCGTGTGTTGTGAACAGCATAAAAATAAAACGACCAAACACGGGAAATCCACAGTTTTTGATTCAGCTGCCACCCCTAACTTCCTAGTGGTGGAAAAATGAGTCACTTATAATTTTTGGCAAAAAATTTGATTGCTCTCTTTCTGATAAATCGGGAGCAACAAGTACATCAATCAATTAGTGCATTAAATTTCAAAAAAATCACCCTCCAAAAAATTACTTACTTGAAAAGATATTTTATGTAAACCTATGAATTAAATACTCCAAGCCAAGTGAAATAACAAATCCGATACATAGTTCACCCGTAACTAAATGCAGTACTGTTAGAGTTTCAGTTAATCCTATCAACTCAAGGATAATAAGTTTGAACGCAAAAATCAATGACAAACAACTGTTTCAATTTAACCATTCTCTCAGAGTTTATCCTGTTTCTAAACTCATAATCTACATCATGAATGCACGCTTGACAAATTAAAATTTGTTATGCACAATAAATAAACTTGTAAAATTGTTACACTTTTTTTTTACTCTGTACTTGTGATTTTGCAACAGTGTGATATTTATTGTTGACTTCAACGCTGAAATGTTTATGGAATCTCTAATGTGAAATTTTTTAAACAAGAATACATTATAAATGATAGAATCCTTAGAAGTATCGGAATAATTTTAATCCTGTTTACAGATATGTGTAGGCTAGACTCCATAATTAGATCAGAATATGCAATTGCAGTGCCTGTTGAAAAATCCAGGCAAACAAATTCAATTTCAGATAATCATAAAATATGTTTGGCTTTTCTTATTTAAGATAATCTAAAATTCGAATTCAGGATCTTCTTTAGATAAATCGTTTTGTTTTTAGATAATCATAAATGCACTCTTGTTTTAAGATTATCCAAAATTGAAAGTGAATTTAAAATTATCTAAAATACGACGTGTATTTGAGATTATCTAAAATTGAAAGTGTATTTAAGATAATCTAAAATTCGAATTCAGGATCTTCTTTAGATATCCCGGAACAGCTACATTTTCACAGATTGATCGAGTCTTTTACAACGTCGTCCGTATTGGTCTGAAACCAGCTGTTGCTGTCAAAGAGCACGACATCGGCATTGTGATTGGTCACCTCAAGGTCGTTCCGGGGGAAGCTCGATTTACAATGCTTAGAAAAGTATTTTAGATAATCACAAATTAATTTATGATTATCTAAAATAGCTAATTCATGATTATCTGAAATACCTAATTTTTGCTATATTAATATGGTACTTTGTTTTAGATAATCTCAAATACATGTTGTATTTTAGATAATCTTAAATACACTTTCAATTTTAGATAATCTTAAATCCGCTTTTGTTTTAAGATTATCTAAAATTGAAAGTGTATTTAAGATTATCTAAAACAAAGTACATACCATACTAAAATAGCTAATTCATGATTATCTGAAATACCTAATTTTTGCTATATTAATATGGTACTTTGTTTTAGATAATCTCAAATACACGTTGTATTTTAGATAATCTTAAATACACTATCAATTTTAGATAATCTTAAATACGCTTTTGTTTTATTCTATCATTCACGATAGTTTAAATCTATTTAAATTATCATGAATGATATCCATTTTTACAGTTTCAGATTATCATAAAATAAGCTAATTTTGTGATAATCTAAAACAGATCATGATAATCTGAAACTGCTAAAATGGATATCATTCCTGATAATTTAAATAGATTTAAACTATCGTGAATGATAGAATAAAACAAAAGCGTATTTAAGATTATCTAAAATACAACGTGTATTTGAGATTATCTAAAACAAAGTACCATATTAATATAGCAAAAATTTATATAACTATGAGCATGTCATGTGTAGGCCTGTGTGATTAAGGAAATACTGAATCGATTTTCGATTCACAAAAATTATCGATTCGAATTGATTAATCGAATCATGTAATTTTATTCTAATCGAATCGTGAATCGGTCATGAAGTCGAATCGAATCAATTCAATGTGCCAATTCGATATTTCGATTCAATTTGTTCTTGAATCGATTAATCGATTCGAAGAGAAGACCGATTCGAATTGAAATATCGATTTTCTGCCCGGGCCTAGTTGCAAATAGGAATAGGGGATTCCCCATTTTAGGTCAATTGATACGACAGTTCCTTCTATATTCTGACTTTCACACTTGAAGAATCCCAATTGCAGTTATTCCTTACTAGATGGCACATAGATATAGGTATCTATTTAACTAGAAGTAATTTGAAGCCCTATAGTACTGAACATCGGGGATTCCCAACTAACCAAGATTTTCATTTCGGTGCTGCAGATTTCTGCATTCTGCAACGTTAAATTTGTGAATCGGCTCAAAATGTACATACATATACACACATTTTAGCTGATTTTTGAAGTTCTAGGACAGTAACAGATGATAAACAGAAATATTTAAAAAGTGGTGTTTGTGTTCTGTAACTCTAATCATATTCATAATAGATGCGCAGATGCGATTCGATTCAATATGTCGATTCGATTCGATATGCCAATTTGATTCAATATGTCGATTCGATATGCCAATTCAATTCAATATGTCGATTCGATACGATATGCCAATTCGATTCAATATGTCGATTCGATATGCCAATTCGATTCAATATGTCGATTCCATTCGATATGCCAATTCGATTCAATATGTCGACTCGATATGCCAATTCGATTCAATATGTCGACTCGATATGCCAATTCGATTCAATATGTCGATTCGATTCGATATGCCAATTCGATTCAATATGTCGATTCGATTCAATATGCTAATTCGATTTAATATGTCGATTCGATTTAATATGTCGATTTTATATACCGATTCGATTCACTATGCCGATTCGATACTTCGATTCAATCCTTTTTTAAGTCGGTGAATCGATTCAAAAAGGAAATCGATTCGAATCGAATAATCGATTTCTTGCCCAGACCCAGTCATGTGAACAATAATAGATCAATGCGCGAAAAGAAAATAATTATCAGAATCACGGAAATTTGCTAGTGCATACTGAGAAGCATATCATCTCACAGTTATCTTGGGACATCCTGTAACTTGCTGCATACTTGCATTATTTTATTGATTTATAACGTTAGTGTATTGCATTTTTAATGTATTTGTAATATTGTGCCGCAGTTCCGTATACTCCAAATGAATAAACGTTGAGGCTATATGTCCGCCGGCAGCATTGTGCAGTGGAAGTAGGAAGTCCGCTTTACGGCGGAAGTTTTCATTGTAGAAACAGAAATCTGCCAAAAATGTAACCATTTACACAAGCGCGGTGGAATTATGCAGTAGATATTGATATTGTCCGCCGTCCAATGCCAGAACAGTGACATTGAATGCTCACATTCCGCCGTACAATGGATTGTTTATTAATTCCATCCACTAATCGGGTTTACTTTAGTATCGTTTCAATGATCAATCTGACCTTTCCCACTTCGGAACCTGTGGGGACTCCACTCGACAATAACCGGACACGTAATATTACTAATACAAATCCCATGAAAGATGTGTTATTGTATAGAAACGATGGAAAAGCCACATGCGACTTTGGGAATCGAACCGATATACTACCTACAACCCAGCGCGACCTGGAGTGAAACTCTTCGTTCAGTGTTTATGTATATGTATGCTTGTACGCACCTACGTTGGACATAGACGGCGGAATTCTAATTTCCACCGCACAATGCTGCCAGTGGACATATAATCGCTCTGATAAATAAAATATTGTTGATATCAAAAGCAGTCTTTAGTAAATTTTCGGATTATATTTCAGGGCAATCTGATTCACACTTACCTGTTTAATTCAGACTGGTATCCAGGTACGAAAGCCGATTTTCTCCTTATTTTATCAGGTCCTGGGTCATACGTCAACATTACAAAAGTAGAGTCTAAAACATCGGGTGCAGACTGACTTCGAAACGGCAAAAAAATTTCGTCGAATATGTCCTCGTCCGGCATTTCTTCCTTCTTCCCAGAATAAATTTGATAAGCCTCTAAGCAATCAGCGTAATCGTTATAATACTCTTTCAATCGCTTCCTGTAGGTGGCAGTGGTGATCGTTGGCATCTCAAGTACATTTGGTTCGCTATAACACTTAGCGACATCAAAAATGTGTGTTGCGTCATCCGTTGGATACTGCACGAGAAAAAACTCGTCGGTACCAATGGAATCGATGGGTTTATAATAAGATTTCAGTCCGTCATCAAGTTTAGTATCCAAATACAAATGATTGCAGTTGTTGGCTGAATTGGAGTTTAGACAAGGTTCGGAATATGCGCTTGTGATGGTGTCTTGAATTTCGTTGGGATAGATCTTGTTTCTCGAGTTGGTGGGGGTGATTTCTTCCGGCGCTTCTTCGTTTTGTACTTTTATATCTTCAGTCTTATCGTTTTCTGGGGCTTTGGCACAAGGATCCTCGGAAAGAGATTCGTCTACGCATGTCTCATAACCGTCTTTATCATCCGTTGTTAACTTTGATGATTGGGTCACTTTATCACTTTGCGTTGAGCTATCATTTAGGTTAGTCAAAATAACCTTACTAACTTTATTATCAGGTAAATTTGTACTAAAACTATTAGAATTTAATTTGCCGCAGATTATTTCGTTATTCAAGTTGTCCACTAATATTAGATCACTTTTGTTTAAGCTTTTAAAACTCAAGTCTTCACTTTCGTCTACGGTTTTCGCCGTTTCTAGATTGTCTTTGTTAATGTAATTGTTCTCTAAAAAATCAGAGTTGAAATACTGCTGTTTGCCCATTTGCCCTAGCTCTTCGACTTGTGAACCGCACGGAGAGTGGTTGAAGCTCTCGTCATCGATGCAGATGTGTACGACTTCCAAACATTCTTGGTACTCTTCAATGCATTCTTGGAATTCGTCGTATGTTTGGTCTTCTTCGTCAGTATCCTAAGGACAGAACACCATTAATGATTGCTATGAAGCAAAGAATGGTCGTGGGAAAATTTATCTTTGGAAATCGTAAGCATAAAACAAAATGCCCGAGGCTTACCAAATATCAGCGATTGGAATTTTAGATTGTTACTAAGGCCAATTAAACTAAAATACAATAACAAAATGGTGAAAACCTAGTAAAACATTTATGGTATTAGGTCGCACCACATTCTTCTCGTTAAAAGTATTAAAAAGTAGGTATAATACACAATATATTTTCACTACTTTTGCAGAGTATTTGAGACTGTTTAATATTGTCAGTATGGAAAAAGGAAGAAATGCCAGAGGAGTGGAAGAGGAGAGTAGTCATAATCATACACAAGAAGGGAGATCGAGAAGATACCGATAATTACAGGGGAATAACCTTACTAGAGAAAATGTTTGAGCTCCATATAAAACCACATAAATATGTTATTCATAGATTTCAAACAAATGTTTGACGGTGTTGATAGAAGAGGTATGTTTGAAGAAATGAGAAAATTTAATAGAACACAAATAATTGCAGATAATAAGGAGAATACTTGAACCAAGAAAAATAAATGAAAACGAATATAGACTGTTAATGAACTTTTAAAGCGGTGGAAAAGAGAAAAGGAAAAGACAGTAAAATATATTAAAGCACAAAGAATAAGTTGGTTGGGACACATAATACGGAGTGATGGAACAAGAGCGATAAGAACAATAACGGAATGAAATCCCAGTGAAAGAAGAGCGAGAGGGAGGCCCAGAATGAGATGGTATGGGTATGATGACGTTATGAATGATCTGAGAGCACTGGGAGTGTATAATTGGGACTGATCCACCCCAAAAAAAGGATTTGGGAAGTTCTCTGGAGAACAGCCAAAATCCGAACGGGTTGCAGTGCCAAACAATAATAATAATAATAATTCCTTCCTTTTTTCCTTTTTTCTCTTTTCTTGTTTCTATTTCTGTTTCTATTTATTTTGTTTTCCTTGCTATACTTAATACTGTTCCATATACTTACTTTTCTTTTCTATCGATTTTTTTATTATTCTTTTAAGGGTGTGGAAATGGTGGCTTAGTTCCTGTTACCACAGAAGACTAAGTTTATTTATTTATTAACGGTAGAATTTTCAAACCATTTCTGAATTTGAAAATGACGTTCCGCATTGTGAAAATATTCGTTTACAAAAATTCGGGTAATAGATATTCGAGGTTTATTATCTCAAAAACTAGTAACTTTAGAAGTACCTACGCAAACATATACATAATAGAAAGAGAACAACTGTAACGTAAAAATTATAAGCAATATCTTGTAATATAATCCAGAGCATGAAACCATTATTGTTCTTGGTTAGGTATCTTTAACCGTTTAACCGTTTTTTTACAGTTTGAATACAAATTTAGGTACGGAGAAAATAAAAAATGTGCAAAGTTAACTAACATAGAAATCAATGATCTTAAATATGAGAGCGACTAAGTAGTTAAAGGTTTAACCTACAAGGTAAAAAGTTAAAATTCATTATTTGCATTTGCAGTCACAAAAACAAACATAGAGAAGTACCTACATGCCCTTAAAATCAAAAGAACCAATGGTTCTGACAAAACTAACCACAGTATACAGACAGTAGTTGTCAGCACTGTCAGTGGGTCAGCATTGAGCACTTTGATCTTCTCGGCTTCATCGTGAAATAGTGGTTTTGGTTTTTGGTTCCAAATTTATCTGTTTTAACCAGTTTAGAACCGGTTTCATGTCCTGATAAAATCAAATAAGGAATCCAAAAATGCAGGGGGAACTCACTGAAAAAATGTAGTGTACACTGAAATTCCTCTTTCAAGAAAAATTCCCTGAAATACCCCGAAATTCTAATGAAATTCCTCGCCTTGCACACTAAAATACCCCAGTGATTTCCCCCAGGGGGGACTCACTGAAAAAATTTGTACACTGAAATTCCCCTTTCAAGAAAAATTCCCCGAAATACCTCGACATTCGAATTCTCTGAAATTCCTTGCCTTCGTTTCAAATTTATATGTTTTACCCGGTTTAAAACCGGTTTCATGCCCTGATAAAATCAAATAAGGAACCCAAAAATGCAGGGGGGAACTCACTAAAAAAATTTGTACACTGATATTCCCCTTTCAAGAAAAATTCCCCGAAATACCCCAAAATACCCTGACATTCGAAATACCCCGAAATTCTCCTGAAATTCCTTGCCTTGTACACTAAAATATCCCAGCAATTTCCCCCAGGGGGGAACTCATTGAAAAAATTTGTACACTGAAATTCCCCTTTCAAGAAAAATTCTCCAAAATACCCCGAAATTTCCCAAAATACCCCGACATTCGAATTCCCTGAAATTCCTCTGAAATTCCTTGCCTTGTACACTAAAATACCCCAGGGGGAACTCACTGAAAAAATTTGTACACTGAAATTCCCCTTTCAAGAATTTTCCAAAATACCTCGAAATTCCCCATAATACCCTAACATTCGAAATACCCCGAAATTCTCCCGAAATTCCTTGCCTTGCACACTAAAATACCCCAGTGATTTCCCCCAGGAGGGAACACACTGAAGAAATTTGTACACTGAAATTCCCCTTTCAAGAAAAATTCCCCGAAATACTCCGAAATTCCCCAAAATACCCGAATTCTCCGAAATTCCTCTGAAATTCCTTGCCTTGGTTCCAAATTTATCTGTTTTACCTGGTTTAGAACCGGTTTCATGCTCTGATAAAATCAAATAAGGAATCCAAAAATGCAGGGGGGAACTCACTGAAAAAATGTGTATACTGAAATTCCCCTTTCAAGAAAAATTCCCTGAAATACCTACCCCGAAATTCCACAAAATACCCTGACATTCGAAATGTGTACCCCGAAATTCTCCTGAAATTCCTTGCCTTGTACACTAAAATACCCCAGCGATTTCCCCCAGGGGGAACGCATTGAAAAAATTTGTACACTGAAATTCCCCTTTCAAGAAAAATTCCCCAAAATACCCAGAAATTTCCCACCCGACATTCGAATTCCCCGAAATTCCTCTGAAATTCCTTGCCTTGTACACTAAAATACCACAGGGGGAACTCACTGAAAAAATTTGTATACTGAAAATCCCCTTTCAAGAAGAATTTCCCAAAATACCTCGAAATTCCCCAAAATACCCTGAAATTCGAAATACTCCGAAATTCCCCAGTGTTTTCCCCTCGCAAAAATGCAATCGAATCAGGGCTGGAAACCAAAATTATAATTTCGGTTAGGTTTCGGTTCATCGACAAAACGGTTTTGGTTTCTAATTTCGGTTTCGGTTCTGTACTATTTCCGAACCGGTTAAAAACCATTTTGAACCGGTTTTAACCCAAACCGGTTTACACTTTAGAAATTAAATTACTTATATAGTGTGATTCCTTAAGAACCAACTTATAATTAGATGCCTACCCTACAAGCTACAATACAGAAAACTGTAAGCTGAACAATAATCTATGCATGATGCCTAAAAACCGGTTTAAAACCGGTTCACGAACCCCGTAAATACAGTTTTGGTTTTCGGTTACGGTATTTTCTTTCAGTTCATTTCGGTACAGAATTACGGTTCCGGTTCGACATAAATAACGGCTACGGTTCGGTTTTCGGTTACGGTTCAGTTTGCAGCCCTGAATCAAATACAGGATGCTGCTGCTTTTGTTATAAGGTTTGTTAGGAAACTCAGATGTATAAATTTTGTATATTCCAATGCAAATTTTACCTTCTTCAAATAGTAATTCAAATAGTAATTAGTGCCAAAAATTTTTGGAAAGTTTAGAAAAATTTGAGCATAATAAAACATTATTCGAAGTTCAAACACTGAACACCGGGAAAATAAAGCAAAACTAAGTTTGTCAATAAACACACTTTATTTCACACTATTTGGGTATTAGAACACACTGAAAATATCACAACAAGAGTAGTTTTAAATCACATAAAACGTCTGATGCTCACATTAAAGTCACGTAGGTACGTACGTATACGTATCTAACAAACTATTCTTCGTCAACCCCATTGATTAGTCCTGTAACAAAAAGGTATTTTTGGGCGGGAAACCCTAAAAATGAAACAAGACAACAGTCGAAAAACAGATACTTACTGATTACTTCAAGTTCCCGAGACCACTCTAGCAATATTTTCCGTAACCACTAAAAATAATTTCCCGTTAGGAAAACTGTTCATTAAAAAAACACACAACCGCCATTTTTGTTCTATTTTACGAACATTTTCACAAAGTGAATATCACGAAAGAACAGATCAGTTTTGTTTCGCTAGCAACCGTACTCACCTGGCTATTGTACGAGACGGCATTGTTCGACGCGACGGGTTTTGCCACTACAATTTTGACAATTCCTTTCGGAGCTCCTTTAAGTACTTGGACTGCTCTATCTAACGTTGCATGCTCCAAATCGACGTCATTTACAGCCAACAGTCTGTCGCCAGGTATCAGCGAGCTGCTATGTTGGGCCACTCCTCCAGGAACCAAAGAACGTATTACTATCACAGTCTCTTGAGGGTTCAGAGGATCCTATGAGGAAAAAAACCAATAAGAAGTTACATAATGAGAATTATTGTTAATATACACAGCAATTCGATTAAATCAAGTGATAAAATAAAAAATAAAGATATGAAAATGAAACTAAAATTTCCTTAATAATAATCATTTTAAGCAATTTCCAAGGTCTTCTGATTCTCCGATTTTCGGGGATTTTCACATAAGAGATTACAGTCCAACAGATTTAAGTTGGCGAGCGGTGGGGTTGCGCATTACCATACTTTATGGATGCAATAAAATGTCTTGCAGTACCAGTGGTGCACGTAAAAATAAGTTGAATTTTCGACTTAAGACGAAGTTTATGTTGAAATTTCAACTTAATTAAGTCGAATTTTCATCTTAAGACGAAAATTATATTGAAATTTAAACTTAAATAAGTAGAATTTTCGACTTGAGACGAAATTTATGTTAAAATTTCAAATTAAATAAGTCGAATTTTCGACTTACCTAAGTCGAATTTTCAACTGAAGACGAAATTTCAACTTAAATAAGTCGAATTTTCGACTTAAGACGAAATTTATGTCGAAATTTCAAGTTAAATAAGTCGAATTTCAACTTAAGACGAACTTTATGTTGAAATTTCAACTTACTTAAGCCGCATTTTCGACGGAAGACGAGATTTCAACTTAAATAAGTCGAATTTTCGACTTTGACGAAATTTATGTTGAAATTTCAACTTTCTTAGGTCGAATTTTCGACTGAAGACGAAATTTCAACTTAAATAAGTCGACATTTTTGACAAGACGAAATTTATACTGAAATTTCAAATTAAGTTGAATTTTCAGCTTAAGGCGAAATTCATGTTAAAATTTCAACTTAAATAAGTCGAATTTTGGGAAGAAAAAATTGTTTGGGTAGCATAAAGCAAAATGGGGTTAAGACACTTTAAATCCACTGACCTGATAATCCAGGATTGAGAAACCCAGGCCTCGGTCACCTTTCTTCAACTCAACAACGGTTGGTTCACTGGTCCACATAGGAAGACCAGATATAATCTCCAACGATCTCGACTTACTACCAGGATTAGAGTTACACAGGTCACTAACAACGCTAGACACTATCGACGTATCCGATTTCGCTTTGACTAGTTTTTCCGACACAGGTATCAAAGTTCGCAAACTCTCGGCTAATATATTCTACAAGAAAGGGGTTTGTTAATGCAATGTGGGGAATAGCAAACGACTTATTACTCGTTCTAAAAAAGCTTCTCGGTGCTGAGCCGTATTAATTATTCTAGTAGGAACAGGATATCTGGCACACGCTAAACATACGAAGTTCGGCAGCTGCTTCAAAATTGACACTACTTCTATGTGATTCACGCCCATCAGCTGGATTCCATTTACCTTCAAACAGAAACATAAAATGCTGTATTTTAATTTTATAGCAATAAGAGAACTACCTCTAGAAGTTCATCTCCTGATCGAAGCTGTCCATTTATACCTACAGGTCCATCAGGCAGAATATTTCTTATATAATGATGCGGACGTACTTCTCTACCGTCTTCCACATCAACAGTACCTTCTAAACTTATTCCTAGTCCGGTATTTGGTTCTTTATTCAATTCCGTTATCTAAAAACAGACAACTTACAATTTTTAAACCTCTTTTACGCAAATAGCAAAGTAACTCACAATAATTTGTACGTTTTCATTTAGTCTATTGATCCAACGCTCGTGTATAGATTCATGACTTGCTATACTAAACTGCACCGATTTCCTACCATCTATAACTATCTCCTCCTTTTCCTCTTCTTCAGTTGGAGTTAATAAATCCAGTAAAATTGTCGAATCAAAATCAAAACTTGTGCGTGATTCCCCCTCCGGCTCGATTGTCAACGAACTCATTTGCTTAAAAAATTGATTTAATTATCTCAACCTCGGCATGTTATGGTGGTATTTTATGACTCTGAAGATCTTCTCCAGCGCCTGTGATGTACGTGAAATAATAAACGAGTTAAGGCAATTAAGTAACAAGAATTTCGGTAAACTTAGAACCAGTACTTATTAAGTATGATGATTATAATAAGTAATTTTTAGTAGTTTTTTAGCAAGAACAACACAAACGTTTAATTATGTTGTAAAAGTAGGGTTAAGTGCTTTGTAAGTGACTCTGACAGATGTCAATAAAATCTGATGTTTGTGACGTCACTCGAGAAGATCCTGTACGAAAACTTACGACTGCACTGAAAGGAACCTTTGGTAATGACGAAATCGTAGGTGATGGAGGGGAAGGAGGCCTTAGCAATTCATTCGCCTTTATCGCTTGTTGAAGTTGTTCATATTTGGGGCCTCTCAAATATCGCTCGAAAGTTATAGTGACAATGGGACCCGTATTACGCAATATTTCTACCGCTTGATGATTTGTGCAACCTACTATGGATTTTTTATCGACCTGTAATTCGAAAGTAGAAAATAATCGAGCTGTAAGAAAAAAATAATTAAGTTACCTCTATTATCCTATCGTTTACTTTAATACTTCTGGTAACATCGGCTGCGCTACCTTTGCTAATACTCTTAACAAAAATACCAGAAATTTCTTCTAAAATAAGCGAATATTGTTTGTTTGAAAAACTCTTTTCGGAATGTTTTCCAAGTCTTACCTTTTTCACAAACATAGCCAGCGACGGTGATTCCAAGACCAAGATCGTCTTTCTTTAGCTGCACGTTATAAATTTCAGTCTCGGGCAAAGTTGGTTCTCTTAGGGCCATATCCAAAGGTAATAACTTAACAACTGAAGTGGGTGCAGAAATCTGAGGAGTGGGAAGAGCCCCAATGGGCATGGGGTTCCTAACAACGTCCACCAATCCAGAGATAGGCTACAAAACATATTTGCGTGAAATCATTTTCAGTCGTGAAAATATTCAACACTTACGTGCAATTGTACATCTTGGCCAGTGTATATAAATGGTGTTTCGAAATCAGTGGACGGAGGAGGTGCAAAATTTTCGGCGTAACCATTTTCAATTAAATGTTTGTCTAATTCTACGGGATCTCCTAGGATTTTTGTCGGAACTATGGCTGCGTGACTACCCAATCCCTGAAAAGAAACAAATTTCAAAGATCTTTACTTATTCGGATCGTTTGTCTGGTCTCTCATCGACAGGGGTGTCAGATTTTAAAGCGACTTTGAAGGACACATCCCATCCAATTGGAAAGCTTCTTACATGATCCAAATATAAACTCCAAAAGCCATGCACCTGTAATCAGGTCTGCACTTATTCTGCGAATACCTATTAACTGAAACTATTTTTGGGTGGTTTTTAGAGGTGGATGTAGAGGTGGTTTATGGGGATGGTTTTAGGAATGGTTTTGGATGTTTTGAGGGGTGGTTTTTGGGGTGGTTTTGGGGGGTGATTGTCGGGGTGGTTGTTAGTGGCGGTTTTTAGAGGTTGTTTTTATGAATGGTTTTGTGGGTCGTTTTAGGGGAGGTTTTCTTTGGCGGTTTTGGAGGTGATTTTAGGGGTGGTATTTAGGGGTGTTTTTGAGGGTGTTTTGGGGGGGGGGGTATTTTTAGGGGTGGTTCTTGGAGGCGGTTTTTGAGGGTGGATTTTAGTGGTGCTTTTAGGGGGCGGTTTTTGAGGTGGTTTGCAAGTCTCCATTTGGGCGATTTTTCATATCAAGTGTTGCCAAACCAGGAAAACGAAAATTATGAAGAAATGTTGACAATTGGCATTCGGAAATCAAATCTGAGCGTTTCTAAGCTCAGTGAATATTTTAATTTTAAGTGATGAAGAAATGAAAGCAGCTTTTTACACCTCAAGAAAGAGACTGCATGAGGACGATGCAGCAGGCGCAGTGGCAAGGAAACGTTCTTCAGATCACAGAACAGTTTCAGATATGAACAAAGCTGTTACAAAGGTTAATAAGGTATATTATTTTGCAGTTAAATTTCGAAGATAATTAAACAACAAAACCTATTTTTTTGCATGTGAAGTACACATTATTGCTACATATAATTATACAGGGTGGGGCAAACTCCTGGGGATGGACGATAGAGGCCATACGGTTATAGTTAGAAAGAAAAACTAATAACAAACCCTATCTCGTTTCAAAAATTCTATTCCATAAAAATATTTTCAATTATACCAGGTGCGTCCAAATAGTTGGAATTAAGTACAACTTTGTTATTTCTTATGGAATGTGTATAATTTTATATTTTTTCCGACTTCAAAATGATAATTTAATGTTACTTTGATAACATGATTCTATGTCTATTGTTAATGGTTATAGAGAAATAAATTTTTTCCCGAAAATTTTGACAGATAAATAGTAAATTTCAAAAATTTATATCTCGAAATTGGTAGAAGTTAAGAGGATGAAATTGGTATTGGTATTTGTAAATATCATGTAGTTTTTGACAAATTTGTTGAATATTATTTATACTATACAGGGTGTTTGCAAAAAAATGTTTTCTGAAACTGTCGAAAAAACATCAAAAAGTCGAATTTTTCAAATGGAATTTTATATTTTTTCTTGCACTATCTGAAAGAGCTCAAAATTTTGAATGAAAATGGCCAAATAAACTAATGTTACATAATGAAGTTTTTTAGCAAAATTCTGTTTTCTTCAATTTTATGTAAAAATGAGGGATCGTGAAAATATCATTAGCCTTGAACGATAAATTATTGCTTGTCAATCTGAAAATGGGTTTATTGTTATAATCTTGTTCTATAGTGAATTCATTGTCATTATTATTGGTGTTACAAGCAATTGTTTTTGTTGTTCCCGTTTGTTGTTTTCATTTCTGTCTTTGTGTTTAATCACCAATTTTATTATTTTTTTTAAATGAATTTCCAACAACAAGAACTTGTTGATATGCTGTCCGTATTTATTGAATGCAACAGAAATTCTCTTCTGGCTTCTCGAGTATATGGGCAAAGATATGAACAGCGTCGTCATCCACACGTGGAAGCTTTCCAGAGATTGGTGGATAGATTTGAAAGAACTGGTTTTGTTCTCTACGAAAAACGCAATGAAATAACCAAATCCGTATTAACCGATGTGACAAAGGAAAATGTATTGCTGGCAATAGCTGAAAATCTGCAGACAAGTGGCAGAAGAATTGAAACAGAATTGAATATTTCCAGGAGAAGCATACTCGTACATAGATTTTTAAAAGAAAACCGTTACCATGATTATAAACCCAGAACATGCCACTTTTTAAATGAACAAGATCATGTCAACAGAACCTTATTTTGTGATTGGGCTCAGGGGAAACTGACAGAAAATGAAGACTTTTCCAAAAATATTTTGTTCACAGACGAATCAACATTTCAAAATTTAAATAAAGTTAATAGAAGGAATGTCCACTGTTATGCACAAGAAAACCCACATTTTCTACAAGTCTTTGATAGACAACATCAGTGGTCAGTGAATGTTTGGGGAGGAACAATTGGAAGAAATGTAATTGGGCCACATTTTTTTGAAGGAAGATTAAATGCAAATGTTTACCACAATTTTTTGCAAAACAACTTACCTGTACTTATTGATGAAGCCAATGAAGAAATTAATATTGAAAATATGTGGTTTCAGCATGATGGAGCTCCAGTCTACAGCGCAAGATTAGTTCAAAATTTTTTGAATGAAAATTTTGGAGAACAGTGAATAGGGATTGGGAGTCAAAATCCGTGGCCTGCTAGGAGTTCTGATTTAAATAAATTAGACTTTTTTCTTTGGGGTTACGTGAAAGACATTGTGTTTAGTATTCCTCCTACCACACCAGAAGACATGCGCCTATATGAATTCAAAATGCATTCTCGGCTATTACTCCCGAAGTTTTGGATAACGTGGATAGATCCTTTCATCAAAGAATTGCTCTCTGTTCCAATGAAAATGGCCAGATTATTGAGCATTTGTTGTAATCTGCTCATTATTTACAGATTAATTATTTTGATTTGTAACAAAGTTTAATAAAAATTCAACCTGCATAATGTTTGCTTTTATTTTTAATGTTTTCTTAAAAAAATATTTTTTTATTTATTAAAGAAATTTATTAGAGGTACAACAAAATAAAAAGATTAATGATAATCCAAAGGTAGCCATAAATCTAATGTTGTGATTTTTAATATGAAAAAGTTATGAAACTCTCTTCATTTATGTAACTTTAGTATTTTGTTCACTGTTCTCATGAAGATGAATTATTTTCATAAGCCTTTTGCAGGGTGCAAGAGAATGTAACAATGAATTTAAATTGATGACAAAACTGAAACGAAAACAATAATCGGGAACAACACAAATGAAAAAATAACACCAATAACAATACTTTGATAGCAATGACATTAAATTCTTAGCAAAATTATAACAATAACCCATTTTCAGAATTTCAGATTGACAAACAATAATCGTCCAAGGCTAATGATATTTTCATGATCCCTCATTTTTACATAAAATTGAAGAAAACAGGATTTTGTTAAAAAACTTCATTATGGAACATTAGTTTATTATTGCCCACTTTCATTCAAAATTTTGAGCTCTTTCAGATAGTGCAAGAAAAAATATAACATTCCATTTGAAAAATTCGACTTTTTGATGTTTTTTCGACAGTTTCAGAAAACATTTTTTTGCAAACACCCTGTATAGTATAAATAAAATTCAACAAATCTGTAAAAAACTACATGATATTTACCAATACCAATACCAATTTCATTCTCTTAACTTCTACCAATTTCGAGATATAAATTTTTGAAATGTACTACTTATCTGTCAGAATTTTCGGGAAAAAATTTATTTCTCAATAACCATTAACAATAGACATAGAATCATGTTATCAAAGTACCATTAAATTATCATTTTGAAGCCGGAAAAAATATAAAATTATACACATTCCATAAGAAATAACAAAGCTGTACTTAATTCCTACTATTTGGACGCACCTGGTACAATTGAAAATATTTTTATGGAATAGAATTTTTGAAACGAGATAGGGTTTGTTATTAGTTTTTCTTTCTAACTATAACCGTATGGCCTCTATCGTCCATCCCCAGGAGTTTGCCCCACCCTGTATATATTACAAAATATTTAATCCGGGCCTTTTTTAGGCATTTTCAATTTTTTAATCAAAAATATGCATCTTTGAATGCATTTATGCATTTACAAATTATATTTACATCGTTACATGCAATAATGCCACTTATATACCTATACCTATACCTATTCCTATTTCCTATAATTCTTATTTATTCGTTTTCAGGAATCAGTTTATTTTTATCTCTAATCAAGTGTTACTTCATTTATATTTTTATAATAATATGTATTTGCAATAAACCATAAATGTTGAAAGTTTGTAACTGAATTTTTGTTGTTAATGCCATGTGGAAATCTGGAAATTCATATCCTAAATAAATAGGTAGATAAAGAAATGCAGATGGAAACGATTATAATTATAATTTTGGTAATTGCCAATATACAAAAACGAATCTATTTTTGAGGGCCCCGTTTTTTTTCGTCTGTAGTTAAAATTATTGGTAAAACCGCGCTCATTGACCTAGTGGTACTTAAATTTGACATACCAAGGGCCAACGAAAAGTGGTATATTATACATTACTCTGTCGTATGTAAATGGAAAACGCGTTGGTGTCGAAAATGTGCTGGGCAGCCCTCGACCCTGATGGGTTGCTGTTGCTAGGGGTTATTTTCATTGCAGTGGTGGTCTCACTGATAGAAGAAATATGTAGTTGTTCCGTTTAGATGCAGTTTCCGAGAATTCCATTTTCCAAGTTTATTTCCGAACGTAAACATAAACGCCACAGATACGTACTGCAAGCTGCAAAGTGCACATTAAAACGAAATGATCATTGCTGACGAAAACATAGCAACGTCCGGCATAAACGATTCGCATCGCAAACTGGCACACCACTTTTGGAATTTATAGTACCTAGTGCGGTTACAAGCTGACCGCACACGATCAATATTATTGACAATAATATTGACAATATCGTTATTTGACCAATCAAAACACGGTATTATTGGTCAAATCACGATATTGTCAATATTATTGTCAATAATATTGATCGTGTGCGGTCAGCTATAGAGATTATTTTTTTCATCGTCAAATTGACCAATAGGGAAAAAAATGAACTATAGAGGCGCTGTAATCGCGGCTGTAATGGCGGCGAAGAGAAGTATGTTATGTAAACAACTTACTTTTCTTCTCATAATTTACTTGCTACAATCTTCTTTCCAAAATGGATTTCGTGTTAAGAATCGGTTATTTGTTCAATTATTTGGAGGTAAGTTCTACTTCTCGTTACATACTAGAAGGGCAAGCAGTTTTAAATGCCAATGATATAATTTTACGCGGCATTAGAGGTTAGAAACTGAAATAGTGTTCTGTGTGTTATTTATGCTTTGTGTTTAAATACGAGTGGTCTGCGGTATTATTTCACATGAACTAGACGTTTCTTTTTTCTGGAGGGTTCAGTTGTGCATATAAAGAATGCAGTTGCAAAGCTGGAAAATCTTCACGGTGTGAGCATGTTGCTGCGTTACTCTTCTTGTTTGCCAGGTTGTATTATGTATTATACTTGCTATAAATGAGCTACAAATGAAGTGTATGCAATTTAATAAAAAAGCAAATGAAAATTTATTTATTTCTGTGTTTCTGGTGTTTGTGTAGGTACTTGTTCTAGGTCTGGTATTATTTATTGACTTTGAAGTATCTATTATGTGCTACTGACATTCAGTGCTACTGGAAAAAGGAAAAAGGCAATGCATCTAAAAACTATGAAGCATTTCCATTTAATTTTGACTTTCAAGCCTTACATTTATCCACCTTTTTTGTTAAACACAATGAATTGATTTGAATAATAGTTGCACTTTTCTTTCTTGAAAATGTGTGAAAGGTTAGCTTGGATTCTCTTTCTTTCTTACTTTGACAATTAACCATACAGCAGGTAGTGTTATAAACGCTCCTTTTCGCTGTAATTTCCATTTTATTTATGCAAAATAATTACCAAACTATTTAGATAAATACTGTCAAAAGATCTATTATCAAGGCTACCATACTTTTCGTAGTAGTACCAATTACGCCCAGCAGGTGGCGTGCTGCTACATTTTCTTTTCCTATAGGAACATTGCATTTGGGTCTAGAAGCGTGTATAGGTATTATTTCGGTTATTTTTTGACGTTTCTATTTTCCAATAAATGAACAGTATTTTTGATCACGCGTTTAATTCTGACCAATTAAATCATTATTATAGTGAGAATTTTTTACCTAACTTGTCCCAGCGGGATTTTTTTTTAGTATTTTGTTTTTGTTAATAAAACGACTTGTTTTCTGGTTTTGACATATCTCATATGTTTTAATCGCAAATTGTGACACTGAAAGAATAATATTGAAGAGTTGTTTCACATTTGAACGTCAAAAAATAACCTTTCGAATACCACACGACAGTAAGAATAACTTGGAATATATAATTCTCCACATTTTACTCAAACTTGTCGTGATCTTTTAACTGTCAAATTTACACTCGTGGCTACCAAGCAACGCAACAGCTTTCGTAAAATTTCCGACAATTCCAGACCACTTATTGTATTACTACAGAAAATTAATTATCTAATAGAGTAGCTACCAGGTTAGGGAGTAGGTATAAGTATAGTTCTTTAAATGGCGCCTATAAAAGTTAGTAATGCCGCTTCGCGTACTTATATTGCGATCGTTAAAAAGTCGGTTAGCTGGTGCAAGCTAGAGATACATAATGCGTAGCAGCGACAAGAATACAGTAACCAAACAAAATGGATCGACCGCAAATTTAAGTATTTAGTAGAATTAAATGGAGGTTTCTCGGATTACCCCCACCCTTCCCTTTTTCTTGGTGAGTTGTAACATTTAGTAATCTTATACGGAAATTGAGCGGTAAAACTTAGTACTGCGCTTGTGTTATGGGATTTCACCAATGCTGTTTATTCCCGCTAAATTTAAAAGCCTTCATTTGCGATGCCGTAGGCTTCCGGGTGTATCTGTCCTGACTACATTG
Source organism: Xestobium rufovillosum (assembly GCA_963966045.1). Lineage (NCBI taxonomy): Eukaryota > Metazoa > Arthropoda > Insecta > Coleoptera > Ptinidae > Xestobium > Xestobium rufovillosum. The sequence goes on from OZ014502.1 coordinate 5,646,627, forward strand.
TCACAATTCACAACTTATCGGTCTAAATTAAAAGACCGACCTGTATCTAAACGGATAAAACAAGCAAAAAAAGTTTAGAAACGTACCTGATAATCGCCTGATGTAGACTCTACCGGTCTTGCAACCACCAGTCTCACATGGACCCCACATTGTCTTAAAACTGAAGCGACTTGTTCCGATCCTAACCCCCTTAAATTTACTTCCCCTATTTGTAAAATATGATCTCCGCTTTGCAATCTACCGTCCTAAAATAATACAAATTGAGGGAATAATGACTTCAATTTTAGATTAATTACTAACTCTATCAGCAACTCCGCCGGGTAAAATTGTTTTTACAACAACCCCCGTGCTACGGCCACCTATTATGCCAAAGGCAAGGCCCGAGCCATCGTTTATTAAATCTATCACTTCTACTTGTGCCCATTCGGTGTTTAGCTGAAACAAAAGGGCGAATTTCGTGGAATAAATTGATTCGGCATAGTTCTGGATCACTTAAATGTAAAGCTTTAATAAGAGGCGAGCGTTTATTTTAGGTATTTAGGTAAATTTTAATTAGGTTATATGAAATTCTGTACATAACAAACTTCACGAATATGAAGGACTTTCAGCTCTCCAGTTACCCATCGAATTAAAATAGGTGTGTTTACTTACCACCATTTCACAACAAAAGATACAGGTAATCTTTTAATTATGGGCAAGAAACGAAAGTGTCGGAAGCGTCTTTCTTTTTCTTTACATCCTCTTCCACGTCTAAATCCATGTCTAGAACCCGTTTAACACGAGCCCCATCTCATAATGCCTAAAATATAATCAAATGGCTGGATTCAGTTGATATATTCCGAAACCCATTTTATATTTCGCTACTCGTCTTTTTATAAGAAAGAAGTTTTTAATCCCGATGTAGTCAGATTTGGATATACGCGGATTTATTCCGGCATACGAGCGAGTTTCTTATTGCTTCCAGGCAGGGAATTTTGATTAAAAATATTTTCTTAAGAATCCAGCAAATCCATCGAAAATCTCACGTCCATAATCTGCAACGAAAAAGAAGGTTACAGATAATAGAAAGCAATTTAAACTTCAGACAGTTATGATGATTGGATTGAGCAGTTACGTAGGCGGAGGCTGAAGTATTTCGTGTGTCCATCAAATATTAAAATATACGAGGGCAGTTTTCTGTGTTATGTGCTTAACGACCGAAACGATCGGGGATGATCGCTCGTAAATTGCACTACCCATAAATTCGATAAATACTTTAACAAAATTCCCATTAGCACAATTTCGTATCGTTATAGCATTTTCTCCCGTTTCGTTATCAAACAGCTACTTGCGTACTATTTTTTTCTCGAAGAATGACATTATACTTAATACCTCGTCGTTCTTTATTGGCAATTTCCCGAAACTTAATAGAGTGCAAATAAAACTGTTTACAACAGGGGCAGTATATTTTAATGGGGTCTGATAAAAGGCTTTTCGGGCCACATTTTATTCCTACTTGTGTGTGGTCTATGTTTTGCTCAAAATAAATATACCGGAAGGTGGGGGCAATATAAAACAACAAATGGGAGGTCGGTTATTCAGAGTGTAATAAATAAAACTCGAAATAAACCAACAAAAACAACCAATCAAATAGGTGCCTCAATTATTATTAGAATGGTGAGAGAAGACATATACAGTGTGATTCACGACATATGGAAGAGAATATTGAAGATTGTGCTAGGTGTTTGTTTTCTGACGAATCTAGGCTCTAGGGTTCGTCTCCATAGATCAGATGGGAGATTAAGAGTACGGAGAAGTAGATGGGCATGCTATAATGCCAACCACGTGAGGTGGTTCAATAACAGTTTAGGGCGGCATTTCTTCTGCTCATCCCACACAGCTGGTTCTGCTTGGAATAGCTAACATGAATGGTGAAAGGTATTCGAATGAGGTGCTGCAACCTGTAACGTTACCATCAGTAGAAGTGTTGATACTTTGCCCCCACTCCTTTTCGATTTCTCCAGACACTGTCGACCGCGGAATTCCTTAATTGACGTAATTATTTGCGGAATTTTGCAAAACAACATAATTACCTCGAAATTCCCTTTACGTAGACTGGAAAGAACAACAGTGAAAGCTGTTTTGGCAAAATCCCTTATTCATAGTTTGAAGTACCTAATTATTAAATTTGGAAAGCGATTTTTAGTTTTGTGGAAATAACCAAGTTCCATATATCTTTCTTTCTTTATTACGTATAGCATCTGTGCTTGTCTATCGGTAAACTGTCAGTCGAATTTGGAAATCCTGCAAGAAGGACGTGTTTAAATTATTTCTTCAGGTAGGAGTGTTTTGTTGCTAATATTTCTTATTTAATTAAAATTTGATTCTTAATTATTTCAAATTACAACTAACTTTTGCGAAAACCTCTTGTTCTGTTGAGTGTAAATATTAGTTTTGTTTATTGAAAATTATTTGTTTAATTGAAATTTTTTATAAAAATACATTCTAACATATTATTTTTCTCGTCCCTACGTGTCTTCTTTTGTGGGGGCCTCCAGAACAGCTATACGGAGTCAGAATTTTATGGGAGGCGATGACGGAGACATCCTTTAGGAGAATTTTACGAAGAAAAACTTAAACTGTAAGTAAAAATTAATATTAATTTCATCCTAACATTTTTTCGTAAAAAGAACTACGCATTTCCTGCTTCCCATCTGTTTTATTTCTATGTTGATACAGCTTCCATATCTGATATGCGTGTTCACAGATTATTAATAAATAATTCTCCTATCGAAAATATCCGCAAAATTTTTATAAGCTTATACTCATAGTGCAATTATCTGGAAATAATTATATTGGTTTGCAAAATTCCGCAAAGTGAAAATACTCATTTCGGGAATTTCGAGGTAATTATGTTGTTTTGCAAAATTCCGCGAATAATTACCTCAAATAAGGAATTCCGCGGTCGAAAGTGTCTGGAGAAATCGAAAAGGAGTGGGGGAAAAGTCTCAACACTTCTACTACCATTTGCAAATAATATCGGAGGTCGGTTTGTGTTTGTCGACGATAACGCTCGTCCTCATCGCACATGCCCATTTTGGAAGAATGACAAAACATTCCAATGGAATACATTTAGCACGTAATTGCCAGCATGCCAAGGCGTGGTGAAGAAGTAGTAAGGGCTAGAGGAGGTCTGACACATTATTAAATTTCATTTGCTATTAATGCTTAGTGTTTGACTTAGTAGTTTTCTTGAAATACCAAGCAACTTTTGAGGGGCTGTTACAAAATAGGTATATAAAAATTTGGAAAAAAATGTTTTGCTAGCGTACTAGTTCAAAAGTTGAGCAGCATAATTTATAGAACGTTGTAAAATTTATGGACAATAAATCGAGGGGTCAATCACCTACATAAAAAAGTTAAGGACTAAGTCGAAGACGGACTAAAATAGGATTAAGTCGCATCAAACGTTATTCATTTTGACTGACGGGACTAAAATCGGATTAAATCGGACTGAAATAGACTAATTGGATTCAGACGGGCAAAGTCGGATTAGGTCGGATTAAGGTGGACTAAATCGGATTGGGTCGGATTAAGGTGGACTATGTCGGACTACGACGGATTAAAATCGAATTAAGTCGGACTGAACGTACAGGTGTAAACCGGACTAAGGGAGTGCACACAAACAGAAAATGTATGTATAGAGGTTACAATACCTACCTAACTTCTTTTTACAACAGTAACATGTCAAAGTCAAACGAACTAAAACTGAACAACCTATTATTCACTTATTTTTAAACACGCAGAATGCTCTATTCGCGATCAATTCCTGCCACGAGCCGCCGATGAAATTGACGAGGAATTTATCGAACAACCTCCAGTTATTAAAGTATGCAAATTGCAAAATGATAAGTCATCCCAATAGCTGGAGTGCGAGAGTGTAGGACTGTAGGTAGTTTACCACATTTCCATTAATATGCCAGGCAAACGCCATCAGCTTTTCGTAATCTCGTTCGTGACCTATAGCGCGGGGGTGCTATATGCTGACAGTAAATATTACCAGAGATTTATGTTCTGTCTGTCTGTCTGTCTTATGATGATAAATTGATGGATGTGGGTATGGATTTTTGCCGAGAATTTGAAATGGTAGTCGATGAAGTCCGAACAAAATAAAGAAAAATGATCACAGACCGCTTTTGATTAAACATAGAATGATAGGGGTAACATTAGGATTGCTCGTTTGTGTACAGGCTGTCCTAATTTTCGTTGTGATTTGGGGATTTCTCATAGAAGCGAATCTGAGCGACTTTTTTGAGTATAATAGAACGCCGAAACCAGAATTGATTGGATATTATTTTTGGTTCTCGGGAAAAAAATGTTGATTTTTATCGACTTTCAAAAACTCTCTGTTGACATACATTAGCAAAAGTTGCATGCAGCTAGTTTTATTCATAGATACTTAGTATATACATAATGACACTTCAAAATTATCAAAATTTCGAAAAATACGACATAATTGTGGTTTTTAATGAATATCGTGAGAATGTAAATGAATCAATGGATCTATTTCAACAGGTACAGAAAAAAATCCTAGATACCCATTTCCAGTATAATACCTATCCATCGATTTATTAAATTTAGATGCCCAGAAAGAAGACAACCAAGCAAAATGATATTTTCGAGATTAAAATCAAATTTAATTCACTACGGGTCATTCAATAAACCTAGAAACAAAATTTATAATAAAGAAAATAGGGTAGAGGAAGAAATAAATGTTTTATCGTTGGTTGAGGCGACACCAAAAACTTCTTGTTGCGAAATCGAATCACAAGTTGGTGTTTCCAAAACAAAAGTTCAAAAAATATTAAAAAAGGCAAATATAGGCCATATAAAATTCAAATTATTCACCATCTCTCCCGGGAGATCAAGAAAGAAGGCTTAATTTTTGTAGGTGGTCTTAAATAAAATTCAAGAAAATTCAGAATTTGGGCGGTCTGTCATTTGGACAGATGAAACTCACGTAAGCAGCGTAGGATTATTTAACAGGCATAATGTGCGTCACTGGTCTGATACAAATCAGCACCAAACTTTTGAACGTCAGAGGCAAGGGCGTTTTGGATTTAACGTTTCGTGTTTTATTTTGGGTGGTCAACTAGCATACCAAATGTGACTTCTTTTTGTTCAAACATCTGAAGAAAGACCTTAGGGGTTGAAAATTTTCTTCACATGATTAGTTGAAAACCGCTCTTGAGGCGCAAACAGAAGATTTCTTTTGATGGAATAAAACAACTCAAGAAACGCTGGATAATTGTATTAGGGTAGATGGTAGTTATGTAGAAAAATTAATTTTTTCGAAGCTATGCGAGTTTTCCTTTATCTATATTCAGGCAGATAATTTTAAAAAAACCCATCCGAAAGTACATCCATAAAAATGGAGAAATGTTAGTGGTATGCTTCATCTTTAACAGTGCGTCCACGCTTGTGGTTCAACGAAGAATTTGAGAACGGAAGAAATAATTGTGTCTTCAAATTAAAAGTTTAACGACTAAAGAGATTCTTATAGGTATCTATAGATATACAGGGTGTTCCAGAATAACTATTCATAATTTTCAGACGTGATAGAGGGCATATAAGTAAAATTGTTGCTTATTATCGGTTTATTATTTATTATTCATGTCAGGAGTGATAAAGAGGATGTAATTAAACATTTTTTGATAATAAACTAGTGTCTGGAAATGTTTCACTGTCCAGATAAATAAAGCGACTTAAAAGAATTTATGAGGTACTGAAAAAATTATCTCATTGTGGTAAGTAAAATTTATGTTTATTTGCAGTTGATTAATACTATGGAAATTGAATTACTTGCAAAATTATAAATATTGTTCAAAATTACGGCCCCCATTTTCCCTACATATGTTGTAACGACGTGTAATAGACTGCCGAATTATTCGAAATATTTGGGGATTATCACGAAGAGTATCAAAAGCAATGACAATTCGGGCCACTAATAAGAAAAACTTCAAACATTTTCGTCGCCATAGGAATCAAGCAAATACAAAATCAATTTGAGCAGCTTTTGTTTAACAATCATTTTCAATGTCCCATTTCTCGAAGTAAGCATTTCTGGAAGCTAGTTTATTAACAAAAAATGTTTAATTACATCCTTTGTATCACTCCTGACATGAATAATAAATAATAAACCAATAATAAGCAAAAATTTTACTTTCCGAATTGAAATTACTTTCAACGCCCTATTTCGTTGACGTCACTTTATCTCGACAGCGAAGCATTTCCGGACACTAGTTTATTATCAAAAGATGTTTAATTATATGTCCTCTATCACGTCTGAAAATTATGAATAGTTATTCTGAAACACCCTATAACAACTTTAAAATGAATATTTTCAATGCTAAACTAAATATTTGGCTATTATCGTTAATATTTAATCGGAGCCCCTACGACCGTTATAAATGCCAAATAAATCTCCTCCTCAATTAAGAAATTCATTCATTAGTGCGGGTGAATAACCACGAGTTCCATTACAAATTTTGCTTTCAATACCCTTGTATTCAAATTAAAAATAAATTCGGCAACTCAAGAGGTGCTAACTTCTTTGAAAGCCTCTATTTTCAAGGACTGAATAAGTAATTCCTTTGATAGACTGAAAGTGGATTTATGAATTGCAAAAAATTCAAATTGCTTTTTATATTCGAATTTCTTGAATATACTCGGAAGGAGAGGTTCCGAAATATTCGCATAGCATAAATAAAAGTTGAAACATTCAGAGCTCGAACTAAAAATACTGACATTTACTGAAACAGCCCTTAGAAAAATTCTTGTGTACCGACACAAAAAATACAAGCTCTACAAAATGCTGCGTAATAGTGGGAAGGCGGAAAATAAATACTTCGTGAATTACAGAAATGCCTTACAAGCATCAAATGAATGTGGAGCTACAGATGGTTGGGGACTCCCACAACTCACTTTGCTCCCCATCCCTTCTATAATTAATTTGTAATGAACCTTTACACCCACTACTTTCCCAAGTTTATCTTTAATATTTACTTAATAATTTACTTTAGACAGCTCATTACTTCATTGCTATCCCACTTCTGATATTTATAATTTGAGTAAGGAACGGATCGGCTTGTTAGTGGGGAATTAAATTGTTCGGTGAACTTCCAGTACGATAAAATCTGTTTAGCTGTGTGCTCGTGGCAAGAATGGCGGAAATAGTATGCGTAGGATAAGAGTAGAAGTAGCAGTAGGAGTAAAAGTGTGGCAAAATTCGATAATAACCGTCGCCAACTCCTTAAAGTATCTGATCTTCATCACAAAGTTTTCAGTCCGTAGACTGGTTGGACGCGTACCTTCATCCCTTTCTATCCTGATCTAAGCTACACACTTCCTCAAAAGTAGAACATGCTACATCCCAAACTATTTGAAAGCAGCAGTCCAATCTGGGCATACCCCTATCTCTGTTTATTCTTTTCTCCGTCCTGTACTCTGAAGATTACTTGGAAATAGTGGTTTGAGTCGAATGACTAAATTGTTACGGTAGCTTCGCTTCTTTTATATTAAACTGAAAAATCCCCACGTCCACTTCACCCAATATTGAGAATCTGACTGCCAAGTAGGTACCCACCTACGCCAAAAATCCATAGGGTGATTTTTTGCTGGGTATCCAATAAACAAATTTGTAAAGGGTTGAATCGTACAAAAAATTCAGAGGCCACATTTTAAATTTAAACTCGTTTTGATTCTTCAAGCACAAACTGATTGCTTTAAATATGCAAATCACTACCGACCCCGAATTCCTAGTTTCCCCAGTAACCATTACAAAGATCAAGTAATTCATTGAATGTCCGCAGCTTGCAAATTAGCGATTACGCTTTTATGTAAGGCCTTTGGTGAACGCAAAAACGACGAACTAAGCAAAGTCCTCCAGGTTGAAGGATTCCTTGTCAAGTAGATTTGTCAGCGTTTTCCGAGGACCCTTCACTTTTAATTTTTCTTATTACTATTAGGTTACTAAAAAGGAAACTGCTTGCTAACTGAATGTTCATTTTCATTTGGCCTCGTGTTGCAAAATCTGAATTGGGGGGATTGTATTCTGGAGTAAAGCGGCTCTTACAGTTGCTGAATTTCTTTTTGTCCTTTAACCTACTTCTATTGTTCAAAGTTACAAAAAAAGTTAGGACGGAAGAGCTATGAGCTATATTGTCTGCACTTCCAGATATTGATTTTCATATTTGCCTGTTCCACGTTTTACTAAAATGACACAAGATCAGATCGGAATTTTCCCAAATAAAAGCATAGCAAACGCTTTCAATAACTGAACCCGCCATTTTAAAGGACAACTTATTCAAAGACAAGGATTTAATGGATAAAACTCGGGGAGAGTTTGACCTGCTTACTAAGAAAGAATTTATAGTGCTCTCTGACGTAAATTGTCTTAAAAAGAGATAGGAATGATGTACTTCCACGGATGTTAATATAAATAGTTGGCAAGCATTCAATTTTCAATCAAGGCGTTGTCAATGACCAGAAATTTGAACACATGTGAAGATTATTATACCTACTTTATTTTGAGATGTATTGTAAACAAAACCTGTGAATTATCTATAAGTATATTTAACAGGTCCAACTTTTCCTACGCCTTTATTTTCCTTTGCTAACAGTGGTTAGCGACCTGGGAAATCGGTAAAAGATGGGGGTCTTTGGGAGAAAGTTAGGCGTTGTATCAAAAGTTGGATGACATGTATGTAGTCTTCTGGCTGGCTATGAGAGCCACTTATTTCTTCGGTTCGACAACAGTGACTTGCCCGAAGAAACAAGCATGAACTAACCCCTCCAGTAGATAATATGTACATAGACTACCACAGGGTAAAAGTGGTTGTGTTAACAACTTACTTTGAACAGCTTACAGACATTTACATTTTGACACTGACGGTATGAAGAGTTTTACTCGGAGTTTTATAAAGCGTCTTGGTTCCTATCGACGATAAGTACCACGAGAAAAAATATTAACTGAAACAAGCAGATTTTAGCCAACTAAAAAAATAAAGGTATTGTTTTATAGCAAGTGAAAACGAAGTGTTTCCACCTAAAAGGGTCTGCAAAAGGCGGTAGCTAAAAATAGACATTTCCCAACTGGAATAAGCTTGGATACCTAAGTAGTAGCTGATGTAGTAAAATACGGAGTGGTAGCTTGTTAAGTAGTTATATGGAAAAGGCGTTTTGAACACGGCGGAATAATTTGATTGAATATGTATTCTGGAAGTGGAAGGCTGATTTAAATTTTATATCTGAGTGGATGGGCATTCTGGCCAAATTAAATCTGTGTATGAGGTAAATGTAAATTATGTGGAATACTAAACTGTTTATTTCAATTCGGCTACACTTGAATAATTGAAAACGTCAGAATGAATGATGATTAGGTTTGATGCTGATCGCTTCCGTTCGCTGTTTCAAAATTTATAAACTGCTGTAGGTAACTTTGAAAAGTTTATAACGACATTATAATGGGTTTTACCCGTGATTCGCTGGAATACGTATGCAATCGTCCAACATTTCCAGTAGGTACCCATACCAAATCTCAAAAGGATAAATTTTACGTTTTCGGAAGAAAGTCGCACACTATAGCCAATTGTTCAGTTCAGTCCACTTCTTCCACTATTCATATTTTCAGTGGCATCTAATATGACTAATGGCGTACCTATTTCCTGATGGATGAGGAGCGAACTGGTTTCTGTGACGACTGGTTTTGTTTTACACTGTCTCCAAGCTTCGGACATCAGAAGCTGCCGTTTTTTGAAATAACAATGTAAAAGTATATACACGGTGTCCCAACGAAAACTTGTACCCCCGTAAAACTCGGCAAAATAAACGTTTTGACAAAAATCCAAAAACACGTCGATTTTTATATCAAAGGGGACCAATTTTTATGCAATAATCATTCTTGTAACTCTAGCCCTGTGCGGGGGGTAGCGACCAACCAAAATTTTTAAATGGGACAGGGGGTCAAAAAATGATCCCTACTTTAGAAGGGTTTTTCATTACTTACACAACCGTATTTGACCCACATAACGTAGGTAACAATATTTGGATAATGTCACCGCTTGTGGTTAACATACTGTAAGTGTAACAAAGAAATTTATGAAACGAAACAGACTGGCGGAAACCTGACAGAATGACGGAGACCAGACACACGCATTTTTTTCAAAAAAACATATTGTAAAAACATAAGAAAAACAAACCAACCTCTACGGGAGTCGAACTCACTCAGCCTAAGAACATGAAACTGGTAACTCTAAACCATTGGATAGCTGCCTACTCACGGAAACCGTGAAACGAATTTTTTTTTGTTTTGCTATATGAAAGTATTGATGCTGCTTCTGCTCGGGTGTCAGCTTAGAACTCTCAGATTTATATATTTTCTCAAATTTGTTTTTCCTTAACAGATCTTGACGTTTTTATACAATTATTTTACTATAATGCGGGCACTATGTCACGATAACTGTAATTGTTCCGAAATCTGACAACACGAATTACCACATGTTGATAAATTTAATGATAACGGTGCGCCAATCGCTTGGAATTACTTTACTACGAACCGTTTGTGCGTAGCAGGAGGAAGACGTTGATTGAATTGACTTATAATTGACATGCAAGGGCGGATAAGGTAACAAAGAATAGCTCGGAAAAACAAACGTTACTGGCCCACCATCACTTACTTATCGATTGTTTGTAGTACAAGGCATTTACTCTAAGTAGTGCCTGTTTAGAACTTTCGAAAATATGAAGAGAATGATTATTAAAGCATTTGCGTCACAACTCACAACTGTCAATTCAGCGTTACTTTGGAAAGACCGGTTTGCATTATTTTTACATATTGTTTTACAGCCCGTTTCGACGCTTCATTATATTCAAGTTTCATTCCACTTAAACTTTATTTCATTGAGACATACCTCGTTACATTCCTCTTGAAAGATTTTTGGTCCTGATGAAGACGCATACCACTATTTTCTTTAATAACTTTTAGTTTCTTGAGTAGGTAGGTAGGTACGTAACGACATTTTAAAGAAAAGCTTAACACTTTTCTCGAAGCATACCGTTCTACCACGGAAGTAAATATTCAGACCGCCGTTTGAATTTCAGAGGAGACAACAAAAAATCCAGTATTTTAAAGAGATGGCAAAAATATATGATATATTCAAAATATCGATAAATGCAGTCATATATATCGATATATATATCGTTTTTAATGTTCTTATCTATCGATATATGTATCGATATATCAGTTCGATATATCGAAAAGTTTACTTTCCCTTTTCTGTCAAAGAAGTGATATTTTAAAATTTACACAAAATATACGCACATCAGGAATTACCTTGAGAAAAGTACAAACTGTGCAACTGCATGGTTATAAAGTGATATTAGTGGCAATGCTGTACGCTGATGCTCTCTGTTGGGTGTTTATTTATATCCCAACTAGGTTTTGCCACGTAGGCCACTTCCACTTTTACTCGCTTTAATACTGTTTAACTTCATGCTAAACAAGGAAAGAGCTTGGTCCAGTAGCAAAACGCGCAGGGAGTTTTTGTTCGAAACCAAACTGATCCTTTTTCTTTTTTTCTTATAAAATTGATCGTATTCGACAGAATTTTGCATTCCATGCGTTGTGTTTGGTGTCCCGTCGCGAAAAGTATTTCTTTAAAGAAAATCCGTCATTACTAATGAAAACAAGGGAATAATAGTACGCTTTATTCCTGTCTGTTGCACCTAGCTTTTGATAGGTAGGTTTCTGTAATTTAAAAATATATCGATATTTCAAATATCGATATATTACATCGATATTTTCTTAGAAATATATCGTACGTGCCGTTTTTACCTGGCATTTTCTCAGTAACCTTCTTTGCAAAACTACAAAAGTTGCAAAAATACCTGATAACCCCTTCGCGTTAGAAAAAGATGGAGATACGTAAGTAGTAGAGGTTGCCTACACAACTTTCACGGCGTAAACGGCAATGGGCCTATCCAGTAAGGTTAGGTCATTGTTTGGTCCATAGAGAAGCTGATGTACTAGGGCTGCCAGATTTTTAATTCGGAAACGCCCGACATAAATTTAGATAGTAAGATAACACCAGACGTAAAAGAGGCGCCGCAGGCGAAAATTTTGTACTTTTCAAGGTCAAATGCCCTAAAATGAAAAGCTGGAAATTCGAATTTGCAAAAACTTGTGTCGCGCCAAGCAAGTTTTCTTTTTTGTGTAATATCATTGAATATGTAGATAATAGATATGTTATCTACATATTCAACGGTAATATACTGCGATACGGTGACAGTAGCTGAGTTTCGCGTTAATTTATATCCCAACTAGGTTTTGCCAAGTATTCACTTCAACTTTCACGCACTTTAATAGACTGTTAAACTTCATGCCATGCAAGCAACCGGCTTGGCGTAGTATCGAAGGGCGCGGGCGCTTTGAAGACGCGCGGGGAGTTTTTGTTCGAATCCAAGCGGATCCTTTTCCTTTTTTCTTCTAAAGCTTGTTGTAATTTACAGAATTTTGCATTCCATGTGTTGTGTCTGGTGGCCTGTCACGAAAGTATTTGTTTAAGGAAAATCCGCGATTACTAATGAAAACAAGGGAATAATAGCACGCTAAAATTGGCAAAACCTAGTTGGGATATAAATAAACTCCTGCTGAGTTTCCCCACTTCAGCAGCTAGGCATGTAATTGGCGTAGGTAGGTAGACAAACTAAACGGCAACCATAAGACAGCAAATGGCATATCAGGAGGTTGAGAGGTGAACAACCAAAATGCGTGACACGCTTACACGGTAGGCGTGAATCGTGACTTTATGTGCCAAAGCGTGGCAGTCACGCCTAATGCGTGACGTCTGGCAACCCTATGATCTACTGGACTTCGCTCTTTTTTATTACGCCCAATAAGCAATAACGTAAAAATGAAAATCTCTTGCGCAATGGCGGGCCAGATTCTTTCGTGCGTGGAGTACAAATCTGTGATTTAAAAGGAATTTGTCCCTCGAGTCACAGATCAGGATCAGACCAGTACTATATTTCAAGCATGCTTGAAATACCTGTCAGAGAATCTTAGTCTGCTGAGCCTAAAGTAAGAGGGCGGATTTTTACAAGTAGGTATAATGAATATTGTTCGTCCGTGGAATGTAGTCTGTTGTCTAATATTTATAAAAAATGTGTTTTAAAGCAATTTCAGAAAAGGAGGACAATTTGTGTCCCTCCCAGGGAATGAATGAGATATTTACTTTAAGGCTAGATGCCCGGTCACGAAATAGTTTTCTCCATTTTTAAACTTTATTTTTCACCAAAAACCTTCTAAATTTGAGTGAAAATTCTTGAAAACAATATGTTTAGATGTACAAAGGTATATTTTCTTGAAATTGTTTGTAGGACCTTAAATAACAACAGAAATTTTAAAAAATTGTATACTATTGGGTTTACACCAAATTTCCCAGCGTTCAACAATAATAAACTGATTTATTTTAAACACCCCGTATTTTTGTTTGAATCATTTTAGGACGTACGTTCATCGATTTTTTTCTTATTATTTTGACCTCGAAATCTTTTACACTCATTATGAATCACCCTGTATATTTAACAATAATTATAGAGTAAAACAAATAATAAAAATTTTAACATATTTTAAACAAATAAATTATAATAATAAAACATCATATCTAGTCTGCAATTTTATCCAATTTATAAACTGTATCATAAATATCTATCCGCCTCTGTGTAAATATTGGAATCTGCTGTCTTACTTTATCACAGTCAGCCAAATCTATATCACAGTGTACGATTTCTTCCTCATGTCCCGCCTGTGCAATAACTTTACCCCATGGGTTAGTAGCTTGAGTGTGGCCCCAAGCAATGTAACCTTTTTCACCTCTGGCTGGACTTATAGCGAAAACATATACTTGGTTGTCTAGCGCCCTGCCTCTTTGCAAAAGTTCCCAATGAAGAGGACCTGTGGTCATATTGAAAGCACCTGGGTAGATGAGAAGTTCACAACCGCATTTCCTATACAATTTTGCAAGCTCCTCAAAGCGCAAGTCATAACAAATTCCGAGGCCCACTTTTACTCCTTCGATATCGAAAACTGCCATTTCACTTCCTGCGCTAAGTATATCAGACTCTTTGAAAGTAATCCCTCCAGGAATATCGATATCGAACAAATGCATTTTTCTGTACTTCGCAATTAAGTCACCACTAGGATTCCACACCGTACACGTATTATAAAACTTGCCATTTTTAATTTCTGGAAATGAACCTCCTACGATATATAAAGAATTCTCTTTAGCAGCCTTCGATAAAGCTTCTGATGTTGGTCCATTTGGAATTTGTTCTGCGTATTCTTCAAAATACTTTGTTCCGTAAGGAGAATTAAAACATTCCGGTAAACAAACTAATTTAAGTTCGCAAAAGGTATCTTTCGCCTTTTTTATCAAACTAGCTGCGTTTTCTAAATTTTCTTTGCGGTCACTGCCAACTTTCATCTGAATTAAGGCAGCTTTAAAAGAACGAGCCATTTTGTGATAATTGCGAAGATGAATTCGAAAAAATGCTTTGCACAAAGAATTGCTCATTTGCCACTAATGACTCAATAATATTATGAGTAATACCCTTAACAAATTACAACCGAAAATAAAAATAATAATCTTATTTCCAACTTGTAACCTTAAATCTTGCAAGGGTTTGACAGTCAAACGTCAAACTTTGACGTTTGAGGTTAAACCCACAAAACCGGAAACCACTGATGTGACGGAAGAACATTTAGATGGTCGCAGTGCAGATTTGTAGTTCGGGACCTAAGTGCCTCCGTCATACGTCAGATTTTCATTCCAAACAAAACAAAAGCACGTGCCATTTGACGTTTATCGATATTATTTACAACGTCTTAAACTTGTTTTTGCAATATAATTATAGACGTTTTGCAGTGAAAACAGCTTATTTTCAATTTGTGTGTTGGGTTTACGCGTAAAAACTTGAAAACAACTATATGTAATTATAATTATATTTCAGAGGTTAGGTTAAAACGTCAGAAAGCACGTGGCTTTGTTTTGTTTGGAATGAAAATCTGACGTTTGTGACGCACCACTTATCTCCCGAGTTGCCAAAGAAAGTTGTGAAAACAGATTACGCTTTAGAATTTATGTAATTTAACTCAAAGCGACAGTAACGTTTATAATAGTGCAAATAGTCATAAGAATTTTCGTCCGTTTTTCGACGTAAAACGTTGTTACTCCATCTCTTCTTCCCTCCTCTAAATAGAAATATAACTTTTAAAAACATGCTTAAACCCGACGAAGCCCACAGTAAACTTATATCAGAATGCTCTTTAGTCAGCCTCATTTTGTCACCACGCGCGCATGACGTAACTCGTGAAGCATAGATTATCGGGAAAGCGTTTATTTATATCCGAACTAAGTTTTGTCAATACACAGACCAACTGGTTTCGTCCTTCTGGGACTCATCAGTACGGTGCTTTCCCCTACACACTCAAACCATGCAATTTAATCTTGCTATATATACTGCCGCGCTCTGGACAGATATCAGCAAGTGACAACTACTTTGAGTAATTATCTAGTATTAATTACGCCTGGCGGGGTATTTGCCCGAGGAGTAGTTGTTCGAACGGTCCAGTATCACTAATTAATACTAGATAATTACTCAAAGTAGTTGTCACTTGCTGATATCTGTCCAGAGCGCGGCAGTATATATAGCAAGATTAAATTGCATGGTTTGAGTGTGTAGGGGAAGGCACCGTACTGATGAGTCCCAGAAGGACGAAACCAGTTGGTCTGCGGTTTTCCATACACATTCAAAACATGCAATATTTGAACAAAGACCTGCTTAAAAGCACGTACGTACATGGAGACAAATTAGGATTGTTTCAAAGCCATCTTAGATGGGGTAGCAGTCTGAAACGTCTCGTAGTACAAAAAATCTGGATTTAGTTCTATAATTCAACGCCTGGCGGGGTATTTGCCCGAGGAGTAGTTGTTCGAACGGTCCAGTATCACTAATTAATACTAGATAATTACTCAAAGTAGTTGTCACTTGCTGATATCTGTCCAGAGCGCGGCAGTATATATAGCAAGATTAAATTGCATGGTTTGAGTGTGTAGGGGAAAGCACCGTACTGATGAGTCCCAGAAGGACGAAACCAGTTGGTCTGCGGTTTTCCATACACATTCAAAACATGCAATATTTGAACAAAGACCTGCTTAAAAGCACGTACGTACATGGAGACAAATTAGGATTGTTTCAAAGCCATCTTAGATGGGGTAGCAGTCTGAAACGTCTCGTAGTACAAAAAATCTGGATTTAGTTCTATAATTCAACGCCTGGCGGGGTATTTGCCCGAGGAGTAGTTGTTCGAACGGTCCAGTATCACTAATTAATACTAGATAATTACTCAAAGTAGTTGTCACTTGCTGATATCTGTCCAGAGCGCGGCAGTATATATAGCAAGATTAAATTGCATGGTTTGAGTGTGTAGGGGAAAGCACCGTACTGATGAGTCCCAGAAGGACGAAACCAGTTGGTCTGCGGTTTTCCATACACATTCAAAACATGCAATATTTGAACAAAGATCGTCTTAAAAGCACGTACGTACATGGAGATTAGGATTGTTTCAAAGCCACCTTAGGTGGGCTAGCAGTCTGAAACGTCTCGTAGTACAAAAAATCTGGATTTACTTCTATAATTCAACGCCTGGCGGGGTATTTGCCCGAGGAGTAGTTGTTCGAACGGTCCAGTATCACTAATTAATACTAGATAATTACTCAAAGTAGTTGTCACTTGCTGATATCTGTCCAGAGCGCGGCAGTATATATAGCAAGATTAAATTGCATGGTTTGAGTGTGTAGGGGAAAGCACCGTACTGATGAGTCCCAGAAGGACGAAACCAGTTGGTCTGCGGTTTTCCATACACATTCAAAACATGCAATATTTGAACAAAGACCTGCTTAAAAGCACGTACGTACATGGAGACAAATTAGGATTGTTTCAAAGCCATCTTAGATGGGGTAGCAGTCTGAAACGTCTCGTAGTACAAAAAATCTGGATTTAGTTCTATAATTCAACGCCTGGCGGGGTATTTGCCCGAGGAGTAGTTGTTCGAACGGTCCAGTATCACTAATTAATACTAGATAATTACTCAAAGTAGTTGTCACTTGCTGATATCTGTCCAGAGCGCGGCAGTATATATAGCAAGATTAAATTGCATGGTTTGAGTGTATAGGGGAAAGCACCGTACTGATGAGTCCCAGAAGGACGAAACCAGTTGGTCTGCGGTTTTCCATACACATTCAAAACATGCAATATTTGAACAAAGACCTGCTTAAAAGCACGTACGTACATGGAGACAAATTAGGATTGTTTCAAAGCCATCTTAGATGGGGTAGCAGTCTGAAACGTCTCGTAGTACAAAAAATATGGATTTAGTTCTATAATTCAACGCCTGGCGGGGTATTTGCCCGAGGAGTAGTTGTTCGAACGGTCCAGTATCACTAATTAATACACAGACATCAAGCGTTTTTGCGTGATATTGTGCCCTTGTTTTCATTGGTAATCGCGGATTTTCTTTAAAAAAAATGCCTTTCCCGACGGGACACCGAACAGAAAGCATGGAATGCAAAATTCTATAAATTACAATAAACTAGAAGAAAAAAAAGAAAAATGATCAGTCCGACGATTCGATCAATTACGCCGTATCTGTTTTCATACTGAGCCACGCTGGTTGCTTCCGTAGCATGAGTTTTAAAGCGCATGAAAATGGGATGGGATCATATAAATATTAAAAATATAACGAGCTTTGCCTGGCTTCGCCCGTAAGACCAATGAGCGGAAAACGTGACCACTAAAGAGAGATAGAAAACAATCCTTGTGTGAAACGGACCGCACGTACTGCGATTGCGCTCAAAGTGTCAAACGCAACATGACTTTTGCACTTGTTCATTTTTCACGGTCTTCCTTTACAATGTTGGCTTCACCCTTTCAATGCTCGTCTTAAATATTTATATGGTTGGGATTTAAATAAACGACTTGGGTATCGTTCTTTAGAATATACACAGAATAAGTGTGTGTACACACATGCCACTGATATTTTGTGTTATTGTCTTGTAAATGAGTAACTTTTACGTAAGACTCATTAAAGCAGGGGTCACACCTGACGCGTAACAGTACAGCAGTCGTAGAAAAAGATATTTACTTTTGCATAAACAGAAGATTTTACTCCACTTTGCTTCAACGCATTTATTTAGTAAATATCACTTGAGCTAAAAGGTTCGCAAGGTTTAGAAGTTAGCGAAGATTTGGATTCTGAACAAACCTCTTTGGTTTATGATCAAGAAATTTATTATACGGAAATTTTGGATGCATTATTCCGTCGTTCTTATTGAATATATTTACATATCGAAAACAGTGGCGGCTCGTGACTTTAGAACTTGGCAGTGCTCTGGAATGAAATCACCGTTCAGGGGTTGGGGGGGGGGGGTCTGGCGGTTTCTCCCCGTATTTTTTTATGACGTGCTTTAGAAGCCATTTTAAAACAAGAAATTTCACTCACCGCAATATTTGACGAAAATCCCAAATCCAAAAGGTTAAACTTTCGCACACAATTTTTACCGCGACCTTTCGAAAAGTATTTGATAATTCGCTCAGACTTAGGACGTCAATTTCGTTTTATTTCAAGTTTTTCGTCTCCATTATACATATATTTAGAAACCATATTCACTTTTAACTGAATGAAGTAAGTATTACAACACAATAATAATATTGAAAAATGCTAAAATCAGGCGACCACTTTGTTAAAGTTCGCTCCACAATATTTAAGTGTTCACTTGAATCTGGAACGCAAATTCTGTACTAGCTTGCAAGTGAGCTTTGGACACTTCGTGCTTTCTTATTTTTTCATGCAAATGGTTCAAGTCAGTAACGCCTATACTACTCCAATTCTTATCCATATTTGGAGTAAAAAATAACAGGCATTGAAAACAAAAAAGAGAATTCCTTACCGTACATCCACATATCCATTTGTTTCGTTTGTAAATGTCGCTGGTGAAATGCCTGGTGAAAGACCGACCTTCCTTTTTCTTCGCACAAATTTCATTTAGTTTTAACTTTTAAAACCGGTGTCGGCCTACCTAACAGTTTTATTTCAATTTTTGTGCTCAAGTCCAATAATAAAAAGTTAATTTTAATAATATTGTCAATGGAATTTATGCCGCTATCATTACATATAACACGCGCCACCACCACAAACTAAACCACTGGAAATTTCAATATTTAAAAATAATAAACACGATAATACAGCTAATTACTCAAGTTATAAGCAAAGCCAGGAGCTATCTCAAACTTAAATATGGTAAACAAAAGAACAACGCCGCAGAAGTACCAATTTCCGTATTATATTATGCATATGCTTAGCACAACCGCAAGGTTCAACTTCCAAGTGTGTACTGAAAAGGCACACGGATACGAGCTAAACTAAAAGCATATATGACGAATTTTCCCACGTCTTGCCGAGTTTTGCCGATCTCGCTCCCATATCGAATATACGAGTACCACACCCCACAGTTTCAACACGCCAGACGCTACACTCGAACGCCAGACGGTTTGGATGTATTTGCACATTTGCACGTGTATTCTCTGCTAGGTATTTTGAAACTGACGACGCGGGATGCTTGGCTCGCATACTATTTATTATCTAAACGCTGGAGATTCAAAAAGTTTTAAACTTTAATTTGAACCTTATCAAAAAAAGGTTAACAGCAGTTTTTTGTAGGCAGTGCGCGCGCACGAGCGCACTTATTGAGGAGCCGCCACTGATCGAAAACCAACGTTTCGGTTGAAACCCAAACGAGTTTTTGATTCCAATAAGAGAATAAATGGATATTGACCGGTCTTACTTTTTACTTCTAAATTATTCCGCCTAGCGTACAAAAATGATTTTTTTACTTCCTTTTTCCCGCTCACATAGGTAACTATGTTTGCAAACGGGCATCAAAATTAAAGCACGGTGATACGATCGATGGAGTAAATAAAGAGAGAACGACGAGAATGTTTTTCAGTGGAAAATATGCGTTCCCAATCGCAGACAGTTGCCACATTATTTCCGGTTGTTTGAATTTCAGTAGAGAGAGTGGCATCAGGAGCGGGATAGGCATGGGATTTATATTCCTGAACTAGAGGTCGTATTGTGAATGTAGAGAAGCTCTCAAATTACATTTTCTGAGTGGGTAAATTGTGTTTGAATAATATCCTAGGGGGCAGTATTACTGTATTGCACAGTTATGTTGGATAAAAGAAGGTAATATTGGATAACATTATAATCAGAGTAGGCCCATTTATGATGGCCGTAAACCGAGTTCACTCATGGATCATCTTTAGAAATTAAAATGTGATGGTCTGATTGTCTGATTTTCATCAATATTGAAAAGACAATAGAACTACCATACGCATACCGCGATATTACCTCACATCTAGCGCTTTATACCAACACGCCAGCAGTCGTACATAAGAGAGGCTTCCGGCATCTCGATGGAGAATACTAAACACTTTTTATTTATGATTAATGCAGATGGTAACCAATCTGATTTTGTATCAAAATAATTAACGATAATTTAATAATGCTTCGAAAAATATGAATAAAACTTGATGTCTTAACTTGTTTTGGGTATATTATTAACCTCCTCGCTTGTGATTCTTTCTTATCAAAGTAATGGGGTCTGTAATGGCATAGGTAATAGACAAGGGTAGGGTCCGTTACAACACTTTATTTACACCTCTTACCACAGAGGAAATTAAGTTAATTTCGTCTGTGCTCTTACACTACTTGACTCTTAATTTCTAATGTAAATGTTCTTGAATAAATGAAACTCGAAATGTACGACTTGCTTCTGCAATTAGTGAAAATAGAATATCTGTTCAACTCGTACCAACCCTGTTCAAGGTTAGGCTGCATTACTACCCTAAATGGGGATGGGTTTTTCTACCTTTACCCAACATACCGCCCCCTTTGAACACTTGAAGGGGTTCAACTAAATGTCGAAATCTAAGAAAACAATATTTACATATAGGTATGTGATAACTGAAAATGAAAAGATTAAACCTTTGGCAAGTTTATCATTTTTGCAAAATAATATCAACGAACAGATGAGGCGCCCTCGAACCATTTAAAATTTTATGACTGTTCATAATAATGAAATATATTTGTTTTCGATCGCAAGCTGGGTGATTATTACTTGAACATTCGATAATTAAATTCGATTCAAACTCGTACCAAGTAATAACGAAACCGAAATAGCAAATCAAAACAGACATAAATTTAATTTTGGATTTCATAAAAATAGCTACATGCATCAGGTGTAGCAAATGATAGAATCGCGTACGTTCCCTACGCAAACATCCAAACAGGTGTCAGCGAAAACTAATAAATCAATTTTTAGACAACCCTAATTCTAATTCCGTCATATAAATATGGTAAAATACCGAGAATGAATAATGCTTGAATTCTTCATTAAAATAGATTTCATGTGTGAAAAAGATAAAAAATATTCTCTAAAAAGCAACCAACACTTACTTATTCTCCAGATATTCCACTAATGTTGCTGCATCATCAAGGGAAATTAAGGACAGCTTAACTGTTGTCACAAAAACAATTAATTAAATCGTAACTATCCTGAATTCGATGCCACACCACAACGGTAGCGACTAGCGAGACACAAACTGGAGAAAATGCAAAAACGACGTACGTCCAGGCGCCTGAAAGCTGTATGTCCCAGCGGCGCATGCCAATCGACAGAACAATATTTTCCTCCGTCTGAGCGAATAACTTCCATTTACACCGATTTTTCGCTCGTATTTTTAAGCGGGAAAAGTACCTAAAAGATGTGGGTTTTGGAACAATCTAAGTTTACTTCGGAATGCAAATCACTATTTCAATATATCTACATATTATTTAGGTCTGTCCATAATGGTCGATTTAAAAATAAGCATCAATAAAATGACGCCGGCAAACGGCAGGCAGCGCGCAGTGCACATGCGTGGTAAATGGAAGTACCACGTGTACATATTTCGTGAATCTTGATACATCCTCAAGCTTTCTTATTTGACGTTTACGATTTAAGACTTTTGGATATTGGTAGTAAATTTATTGCAGAATCGAATGAAGAAAAAGTTACAGGGGACCCCCTGTTGCAACTTCCAAAAAAGTGGGAGTAATAAATTGACAAAAATATTTTTTTTCTAAATATCTCCTTGAATGAGCAAAATACAGCAAAACAGCAAAAAAAATCCATTTGAAAATGTCACGTGAATATAAATTCAGTGCTATAAAGGGTGATTCAAATTTGAGGACGACCAGTGGGATCTCGCTTATTTGAAAACATATTAAAATCGGCGTTTTTACAAACTTTGATGCTTATTAATATGTCTATGAGAAATTTGTCTAGAAAAGATATGAACTAAAAGTCACTAAACTTGCTATATAAAATATGCTAGAATGACTGCAGCAATATTTGATATAATATGGACAAAGACGAAGGATGCACATTTTGTGAAGTGCTTCATATCTGGTTATGATTAAGCTGTGGTACTTTTTTGACAAGCACAGCGCAGGCGCATGCGCTCCCTACTTGTCATTTTAGAAGTTTAAAGTTTGAGCCAGAGGTTTGAAACTGAGCATCTTTTTGTGTTTGTATTTGGATTATTGACTATAAAAAACATTTTGTATTTGAATTTGTATTGGAAATAGTGCAAGTTGAAGTTTGTAAGTTATATATTTATTGAAGTTATTGCCTGTTTGAAACTATTAGATTATGGGGAAGAAGAACAATGTTTTGTGTTCTGGTGTTTTAACGGTTTTGCGTTATGAGCAGTAAAGCGAATTCCAGTCGGAAAATGAAATTAGGGACACGGTAAGTTAAATTAACCTAATCAATTGATCTGAGCGTTTGATGTTTATGCTGAGTTAAAAACTTAACCTGTGAATTTATGTGCAGAAAACGGAGGGAGAATGGGTTGCCCAGCACAAAATTGTCAGAGTCCATTGAAAGTGTTTCAAAACCTCCGGATTTCAAAAAACCTAAAAATGTTCGAAAGCAACTTCCGAGAAAGAAAAGCACGTAAGTAATGGTTCTCTTTCTTAAATTTCATTCACCCAATGTTTAAATCTGTGGTTCTTAACCGGTGTTCCGTGATGGGGGTGAACTTGTTGCAAGCGTTCCGCGAAATTATAAAATATAAGGGAATTAGAATGGTTGTCTCTAAGCGGTGTATCTGTTAAATGCTCAAATGAACTGCATCATGAATACCTAGTTTATAATGACATTTTTGATTGATCTACCAAAGACTGTAACAGAAGTTTTAGATTTTTCAATGGTAAAAATCAAGTTAGTTCGTTAGTTGTCCACGTCCCTTGTCAAAAATCTGTCAAAATAACTCGACGCGGCGTGACGAGTGACAAGTAATTTTGTATTATTGTGGGAAAAATGAACCTAAACGACAGTGGAAGTGAAGAAAATGTTCCCATTGGTACTCCACCTGAAATTACTGAAGCAGTGGCATCGGCAACTGCTAGTTTGCTGCCGGAGAAATCAAAAAGTTAAATACGAACGTGCATATAAACTTTTCCAAGATTGGCGTCAAGAAAGCCAAACAAATTCATTATCTGAAAATGTGTTACTTGCTTATTTCCAAAATGTTTTGAAAAAGATGAAACCGTCCTCTTTGTGGGCAATCTATTCAATGCTGCGTATGACAATTAATATAAAAAACAATATTGATATAAGCAAGTACCCCAAATTGTGTGCGTTTCGGAAGCGTAAATCAGACGGTTACAGACCTAAAAAGTCGAAAATATTGGCACCCTAGCAAATTAGAGAATTCTTATCATCTGCTCCAGACAAAGAATACCTATTGATAAAGGTACCTAAAGTATAAAACCAAATTAAATAAAAATAAAAAAATTATAAATATCTTAGGTAGGATTAATTTTTGGCTTAATGGGAGCTTGTAGGCGGGAAGAATTGATGAAAATTCAAAGCAGCCCATTGGAATTAATAAATTTGGCGGCCTCTCTAGCGGAGTAGCAAAATTTTTAAAATTGCCTGACCCTGCTGCTTACACTGGCCATTGCTTAAGAAGGTCCTCAGCCACGATTTTGGTGGACACAGGTGCGGACATCACAGCTTTAAAGCATCATGTAGGATGGCGATCAACAGCTGTTGTAGAGAGTTACATACCGTGTGACAAACTTCCATGTGTACATGGGGAAATAACATGGGCAATTAGATTTTTGGGGATTCCTGCTCCCCATGTGTAGTTACAGTGGTGGTAAAGGTAGCAATCGAAAGATTATTTTTTTCTGCGTATGAGGATATCAAAATATTAAAGCATTAAAAGCAAAAATTATATTAATAATTTTCTAACTAAAACACAGAAATTTATTAGATTATCCATGACAACTTTTTTATTCTAATCACGGACGTCTTTGATTTTTATGGATTTTCTGAACTGTCAACATTTAAAAATGAACAAAAATATTTATTCAGTTCAAGAAAAGGTTTTCATTGTGAAAATATTTTACGGCGGCAATAGTTTGCGCGTAGTCCGTGCCTTATTTTCTGTAAAATTCAATAACAGTCCTTTGTTTATTTTGCTCTAATGAATTTTGTAATCTGGCAATTTAATACTTATTTATTTCATATCTAGATAAGGACAAAAACTTATTAATATACAATGAAATTAAAGTAACATAAAAAAAGAAAAATAACTATAACAAATATTCAAATAAACCCCCATTCTGTATCAGACAGTATTCCAGCCTATTATAGAAAGAATTTCTCACATTCGCAAGTTGCCGATCGTTTATTAAGTTGCATTCCGCAAAAATAGCATTCCTTAAAGAATCAATATTTGAGTGACGAGTTTTATAAATCTTATTTTTAAATGACCCCACAAGAAAAAGTCACACGGTGCCAAATCGGGAGATCTAGCTGGCCAGTTTATAGCACCACCTCGTCCAGTCCAGCTCTCTGGAAATATTTCATTTAATAATTCCCTCACTTGTGCTCCAAAATGTGCTGGGCATCTGTCATGTTGAAACCAGACCTCCCGATTCGCATGTGCAACTTCTTCTAATGCAAGGCCAGTATGGTTAATTAAAAGATCTAAATGAGCTTCTGAATTTAAATTTCCCTGTATTTCAAATGGTCCTATAATGCGATTATTAAAAATGCCTGCCCAAATATTGATTTTTTGAGGGTATTGCGTTGTAGTGGCTAGATTTATTCTGGGATTTTCCTGGGCCCAATGCCTAACGTTTTGTGAATTTGGCTCTTGATTTGTACACTCATCGGTAAAACAAATTGATGGGAGGAAGCTGCGATCCCGATTAGCCCGTTCTTGCATTTCTTCACAGAAAGTTTGCCTTGATTCTTCGTCAAGAGGAAGTAACTCTTGGTGACATTGGAATTGTTTTTTTTTAATATGTTACGGACAGTTTCTCTTGAAACATTACATTCTAGGGCAATAGACCTTAACTAGATGTTGGACTAGCAGTTATCAGGCCTATTACCATTTCTTCTACCTCAACATTTAGATTTCTTGGAACGACTAAAAAAATAAATTATAAGATTAATTTTAGTTTTGTTTCACTCCACGTTATCACTTGTTAAATTTCTCATAATACCAGTAAAATTTAAGTTAGCGAACAATAAGGAATTAGCAACTAGGTAATAATAATAAGCGAATCAGAATTATCTAAATAAAAACCAAGTACATTTATTAGTAAAAATTACCTTCTTTCAATGAAAGATTACAACGATTAACCCCTCGTTTAAAATGTTACCAACCACTGTTTTAAATATATAAAACTATCGATTTCTCATCTTGTAGAGTACCAGGAATACATGAGTCCCTGACAGATGGTGCGGCAGATAATCAGAATATCAAATCTCAATTAAGTCCGCCGAAAGTTCTAAAGGTCATACTAAAAGTAGGTGTCTGGTCTTCTATTTAAATTTTTTTCATTGACGTGATATTTTAATTTTTTTAGAAAGTTGCCACGCCGCCCCATCACAGGCAATCGTAAGTAGCTTGTTAATAATAATTCTACCAAGGCAGCGTTTGCATTTTTTCCTTTTTATTAGAGTAAGCAGTGCAGTTGATACCGACAAATCCTCTTCCTTATTGACAGACGATGAGAGTCCCGATATTAGAGAAGCCCTGAGAAAGGTAAGATTTCCGATATTTACTTCTGTTTCGTAATCGTTTTGTTCTGGACAAGCAGTGTAGTTACCAATCCGACGATTCATACTGCAGTATTATTAATATGTAGGTACTTGTAGCTCGTATAATCTAAAATATTAATTTGATATGAAAATCATCGATAACAGATTTCAATAATTTTTACATTAAGAAAAACCAGACTGTCCAAAGAGTAAAACCCAGCGACCGTAAAATCTACGTCTTGGTGTGCCGACTGAAGGATGAATATATTTCTCTGAAAACATGGTAATAATGCACTTTTTAAAATGCAGATGGATACATATAATTGTATGGGTTGTCCCAATATTGCAGACATGTAGTTAGCAATCGTGAAACTCCGTAACAAAATTGTTGGAACAACCTGTGTATCATTATGCTTACTTCTAAACTTAACCTGGCATCTTCTCCGTTCTGCAGCATATTTAGTATATAGTTAGCCCTTTTGTACTAAAAAAGTTTACGTTTTTATCCGTTTTACCTTCGTTCTTGGCCACTACTTACGGCACGCTTAGTAGCTCGAGAAGGGACCATTAGAAAAAGCAGTCCAAGTGCCGACACGCAACTCCAAAAGATATTATAGAGGATGAACCAATTATCAACCCGTAGCAGTGCTTGAAATGTACTCAAGAATTCTACCGTAACTCTTACTACGATCAAAAATAGTTGACTGCTGGTTGTGCCATTTAAAGAGTTAGCTGCTTTTGAGACGTAGAATCTTAGGATGTTTATAACCCGCAATGTTTCACCGGGACGGTCA
Source organism: Xestobium rufovillosum (assembly GCA_963966045.1). Lineage (NCBI taxonomy): Eukaryota > Metazoa > Arthropoda > Insecta > Coleoptera > Ptinidae > Xestobium > Xestobium rufovillosum. Next base: position 5,673,685 of record OZ014502.1, read on the forward strand.
TTGTTGTAACTTAATTTGGTGTCTTCTGTTTGATATTTATCTTCAAGTACGAGATTGGCAACAGAACGGTTTAAAAATCTATAGTGTGTAAGCAAAATACAGTTGATTATGTTGAATTGGAGCAAAGTTACTTCTAGAAGCATGTAGGTTAAGTTGTAAGAGATGAGGTACGTGACGCACATGTATTTATCGGTTGATAATGTGAGGCACAAGCAGTTGCTTATTACAAAGACGAATAATAGAAATATAGCTTGACGAACGAGTCTGTTTCTTGTAGACCTGAAATTATTTAAGATGTAAACATTGTGATTGGCATTTTTAATAAGCAGAAGTAGGGTGACCAGGAAATTGATAGGGAAATACAGTGTGTCCACGGATGGACTTAACTATACTTGTAAAAACTTTTATTTTCAGTTTTTCGAGAAAAAGTCATTCTTTATAATTTCTTTTGCTTGTTATATAAATACGATTCGCCTTGAGAAACTTTGATTTTGTTGTACAGGGTGCGCAGAAAATACAAAAATGTTTATTTGTAAAATTAAAAATTTTTTAATCAAGCTTTTTGAAGTCTCAAAATGAAACAGCTTAGAAGGAGAAATCGAAAAGCCAAATAAAGTTTTTCCATAGAAGTTATACTTAGTTGCTAAGAAATACTGGGTGTCCGGTTAAGGTGGGCGACCGGCTATATCTTAGGAACTATTCATCCTACAGCTTCCAGAAAAAAATCTTCCCATAAAAGTGGCCATGAAAACTTCATCAAAAATATTTTTAGCTTTTAGTTTTCCCCGCTAGGGGGCACAATTTTAAAAGAAAATAGACAATCCGCATTTTCTTTGAAAATTCAAATGGAAATTTAGGAATCCTTTAGTTTTCTCAAAATCTGCTCGTAATACCCGGCAAATTAGTTTAATAACTTTTTGATCTAGCTTATGAAATAAGGAGTGGGGGAAGGAAAAAATTCCCTTACACCAAAAATGCCATATCTCCGGATTTCTTGAACCAATTTTAATGAATATGGTATTGTTGGAAAGGGAATCTATAGCGTAATATAAATCTGCATTTACATTTGAATTTAATTTTACGAGGGAGCCGCCAGATGGTGTTATTTCGAAACTTACGAAATTGTCAAATTTTCTCAAAAATTATAAATGGAATGGTATATTTTTTATAATATGTTGTCATTACGCATAGAATTAAGAACAAGATGCCGCAAACCGGAAGTTTTTATCTTTATCAAATGGAAGTTATCAAGAATATCGTTTAATCAAATCCCAGTGCACAGGTACCAAATTTTCTCAATTTTTTTGAATGGAATGGTACATTTTCACAACATGCTGTTAGTACACATAATATAAAGAACAGAATGGCGTAAATCGAAAGTTCCTATCTTTTTCAAACGAGTGTTGTGATCAAAAATACTGTTTAATCATATCTCATTGCGTGGGTAAATTTGAGAAAAATTAAATACCTAAGTGAATATCAATTTAATTTAGTAAATATTCAATTTTCCTTAAACGCCTTGCCAAGGCTCGGGAAGCAATAACGGCATTTTCTTCATTTTGAAAAACACCGCGAGCTTGTCATACGCTTCAGCAACAGAGCTAGGCATTATTTAAAAACTTATAATAAATTGTAGCGAAAAGACACTGAAATCGAATTTAAGTTAACTAATAATTAATACTTAGTTAAGTTAAACTTAACAATTAGTGACAATACTATGACCAGGTATTTGTTTTCATTTTCCATGTAGTGCTTTTTGTTCGTAATATTTATTATAATTCTGTCTGATGAGAGATACAAGAATGCCCTAATATTCTTTAAAAATTTTTATTTTCCTTAAATTACCCATACCCAGGCAATGAAATGCGATTAAACAGCATTTTTGATCATAAGTTTCGTTTGAAAAAAGATAGGAACTTTCGGTTTGCGGCATTCTATTCTTCATGCTATTTGTACTAACAGCATGTTATGAAAATGTACCATTCCATTCAAAAATTTTTGAAAAAATTTGGCACCTATACGCTAAGATTTGATTAAACCATATTCTTGATGATAACTTCCGTTTGAAAAAAGATAACTTCCAGTTTGAGCCATTTTGTTCTCAATTCTATTTGTAATGACGCCATGTTATAAAAAATATACCATTCCATTTAAATTTTTTGGGAAAATTTGACATTTTCGCAAGTTTCGAAATAACGCCAGCTGACGGCTTCCTCGTAAAATTAAATTCAAGCGTAAATGCAGATTTCTATTACGCTATAAATTCCTTTTCCAACGAGACCAAATTCATTAAAATTGGTTCGAGCAATCCGGAGACATGGCATTTTTGGTGTAAGGGAATTCTTTCCTGCTCCCAGCCCGTATTTTGTAAGTTAGATCAAAAAGTTATTAAACTAATTTGCTGGATATTACGATGAGATTTTGAGAAAGATAAGGGATACCTACATTTCCATTTGAATTTTTGAAGAAAATGATTGTCTGTTGTCTTTTAAAATTGTGCCCTCTAGCGGTGAAAATTGAAAACTAAAAACATTTTTGATGAATTTTTATGGTGACTTTTGTAAAAAGATTTTTTTCCAAAATATGTAGGATGAATAGTTCCTAAGATATAGCCGGTCGCCCACCTTAACCGGACACCCAGTATTTCTTAGCAACTAAGTATAACTTCTATGGAAAAACTTTATTTGGCTTTTCGATTTCTCCTTCTAAGCTGTTTCATTCTGAGACTTCAAAAAGCTTGATTAAAAAATTTTTAATTTTACAAATAAACATTTTTGTATTTTCTGCGCACCCTGTACAACAAAATCAAAGTTTCTCAAGGCGAATCGTATTTATATAACAAGCAAAAGAAATTATAAAGAATGACTTTTTTTCGAAAAACTGAAAATAAAAGTTTTTACAAGTATAGTTAAGTCCATCCGTGGACACACTGTATAATAGGGCAATATATACCAATAACTGTCACCTGAAAGTACTATTAAATTCTAATTTGGGGCTAAATAGGGATGAAAAGACAGTCAGACGGACGCCAAAACCAATTCATTAGACGTGGGGCAGGGCAACCACCCTCCAAAAATCAATAGAATAATTGTTAATAGACGTCACGTGTTTAAAGATGGAAGTGAAAAATCAGTACAAATTAAGTGAGTATAAAAACCAAAGTTGGGGTTTCCTAGGGACTTTTTGGAAACTTTTCAGCCTAGGGAAAACGTCTTTATGTTTGATATCTTCTTATTAGACATAACTTTTTTCAGATATTTAGCAGTATTTGCGACCTCCATTCTCCTCAAAAAATTATCCCATTCTAGATTTCCTAATTCATAATGAATTTGTATGTAAAAGTATCAGTAACCTGTAACATATGTTGATCCCCATTTTGACGATAGCAGCGTCACACTGGAAAATATCGTTCCAACATTTGCCCAATTTTTTTCTGTCCCTGGAGCATTTGTATAAATTTATGGCGGCCAGCATGATTTTTAACACATTTAGGACTACGATGGTTTTCTTTTCTGTTGATGAGTAAAGCTTTTGAAAAACGAGGAAGATTCCCGCAGCCAACGTAAGGAGTAGAGTACTTAGGGGTTGTAAGTATGACGGGGTGAAAAAGGGCATTTGTTCGAATGATGTGATGGGGTGGATGGTTTTCAAACGGATCGGGAAAATGCAAAGAGTTTTTAAGTATTTTAGGAGATAAATGGCTTCGATCAGCCTCATGATTTTCTTTCGGACTGAATGCATGCATTTATTGGATTGTGTTGTTCTAGATTGTATATTAGGTAGCATTTATTTTATTGGTACTTTGAAAAAATAACGCGATGTGATCTGTGTGATAAGTTTTTATTAAATCACTCGCCATTTATTAAATTGAATAAATGGTTTCATTGTGTTATTTGGAACAGGAAAACAAGTATCGAAACGAACAATCCAAATTGCTGGAAATAACATAGCTTTGATTATTATGATGCATATTATCTTTCATGCATGTACTTACATCTGATATTCCACTTATATTTATTGGAAAGCAGTTGCAAGCGGTGAATTGAGTCGGACAGTTCATAAATTGTAATAGCAAAATGTTTCTCTGAAATTTTAGGGGTGTTATTGAGGTTGTCCATATTTTAATTGTGACAAGTTTAATAATCTCTTAAGGGGACAATACACTTCTTTTTTCGACAAACTATGGACACCTAGTCAATGTTATTTGTACAATTTTTAAATAATCACTTTTATGATTTTATTCATGAGCTACCCTTCCGTGAAAAGCTACAAATATAGTATCAACAGGATGGCACACCATGCCACAGTACGAGGGAGGTTGGACAATATTTCCAAAATCTTTAATGGATAAATACCTAATAGACAGATATTCAGGTCTTTTTTGGTCCCCTAAGCCTCTGGACCTGACCCCTATGGACTATTTTTAAGGCACTAACATTTTCCGATCTTATTTGTTAAAATCTGATGTTTCGTTTATGCACAAATGTCACCATGCAGTCCTCTACAATTGGACACGTACATTGCCCCCTTAAGGCGAGTTAAACTTACCGCAATTGACATTTTGCTGTTGCTGTAGCACAATTCGATTTCAGCTAAGTTTCTTGGTATGTGTTTTGCCTAAAAATTGAATGAAATTGAATATCTCAAAAGAATTTTAAAAAAGGGGAAAATGGTATGTTGTTTTGCTGGTAGTAAAAGTGTCACCTTTTGTGGCAATTCTCTGGGATTGGACGGATGAGCTCTTGCGAATACTGGGAGAAATTAGCAGGATTGCGAAGTATCATGTATAAAATGTGTAACTTACCTCTCTTTCAACTAGTGAAGCTGGGACGATAATATTAACCAGCTGTGTAAGGAAGAAAACCCCGTCCAAAATGCTAAGAATGTTCTTCCCTTGAATTATCAAATAAATGGCCAGGAAGAGCTCCAAAAATTGGCAGACTATAATGCAGAGTATCGGGAAGGCAGTCACCTCTTGTATATAACCGATTGCTTTGCTAATTTCTTGATGTACATTACCCATTATCATGAGCGTTTTCACAGTAAGTTCTTGAGATTTCGATGTGTTTAGGCCTTCTATGGTTTTGTTTATGGCTTGTATTCTTTTGTATATAGTCCAAGTAAAGAGGACAAAGGAACAAGTGATCAGAAAATGAATGTTTCGGTGGATTCTTGATGTAAAGAAATCTTGCACAAGTTTTTCTACGTTTTGTTCGTCGCGGTAATATTGCACACAATAAATTATATCGATAGATAGTATGATCGCATTTATTAGTATCATAAAAAGTATCGAATCGTTGTTGCTAAATTCGACGCCTGTTGTGGCGACCTGTTGATCAACGTCTTGTATCACACACCATGCCTTTTCGAATTGCTTTCTCCGTATTTGAATGTAAATGATCATGGTTATTGTGCTTAAGATTTTTATCCCCTTGACTAAGTCGAGGATTATTTGTATTTTCGTGCCATTTTTGGTAGGGTATTTTGCAGTATAGCTGTATATCATGGTGGAAGATAGACCTGAAATTTTTCTAACATGTTTCTATTTTATTAACTTTATAGGTAAAGTGAGTTCCCTAACATTGCCATATGAAAAACAATGTTAAATGTAGCTATATCCTTAAGATCAGAGTTTATAGTCTCTATTGTGGCAGACAAGCCCTCTACCGATGATGGAATGTAAATAATCTGAAGATTATCTGGATGCAAATGATGCATACAATGCTTTATAGCGCTAGTGATATCTGCAGTGAAAATTGTGAACAGTAAGGGGCCGAGTATGGATCCCTGAGGCACCCCACACTCAACACCTCTCCAATCCGAAATTCCTACCCCAGTAAGAGTGCTTGTTTTCACAGCTTGCTCCCTGTTGTGCAGATATCATGCCAGTCAATCATTAATTTGTAGATCTGTTTGAATAAATGTCGGAGGACGGTACAGACAGCCAAGACTTGATTTGATTAACCAACTTGGCGATGGTTTGATTAACTGATTATTTGATTAATCTATACCTTACTTACTTTAACATTGTTTGAAGCAGAATAACATAAAGCAGAAGATATGTATATTTCGTACTTACAGATGACTATTAACAAATCGATGATACTGTTGCTTAAACTACGCTTTTTATAATCACGATTTTTTATGTTGTGAACTGAAAATGGCGCCAACCCAATGGGCCTACCAAGGATTCGCATAACAGTTAGAGATCTGTAGAAACTGTGCATTTCAGAGGTGAATGGTTTGAAAATAATAAAATAATACAATTTTAATGTTGCAAGCTGTACTTACTCTCATAAATTATTTATACTAATCGTAATTGGTAAGAACGAATGGTATTTTGATCTATTTTGTGATTAAAAATGTAGTTTTCATAATGTAAATTGGATTAATCGAATTTTTATCTCTTTCTGTTGTCTCTTTCGAAGGACACAATTCTCAAGAATACAGGATGTCTCGTTTCACTCGGGTTTAATTTTATAGTAACTTTATTAAAGGTTGTGCCTGCTCAAACAATGATTTTTGAGGGAATGGCAATTTTTTGACAGCTCTTGCATTTTTTTAACATACAGGATGAGTCAATAGTGTGGGATTCTTCCATAGCACCTCTATTTTACATTTTAGCGAAAAATGTTATATAAGAAACCCCCTTTAATTTGTGATTCTCTGTCATATAAAATTATTTTCACTTATACAGACTGCCCCATTTCTTCTGCACAGCACCTAACTTAGTTTTTTTAAATGGAACATTGTATTTTCGAATTCCTTGATCGATTTGACTATCAGGTTGTATACAGTCATTTTTGTCTAAACTTCATATTTTTTAAGTTGCGGGCATTTTTTTGCGAATATTGACAGATGTAGAGCAATTTTTAAATTTAATAATTTGGACAGTGAATGAAACTGTAGCACTAATATTTTAGTGGAGTGAAAGCAATATGTAGGAACAACTTCTGCTGTAAGAAAAAATTGAAACTGTTATACAGGGTATTAGCAATTACATAACCAAATTAGAAAACTTAAGAACACCGTAACTTTGTAATTTCAAATAGAACCCTATTGTTTTTAGATTATTGTTAGATTCCCCATAATATTGCCTTTCATTTTGTTATACGCTTCCCTATACCCAAAATCAACCGTTTGCATTTCCTTGAAAAAAGTGCCAAATCAGACAACTAAATAAGAACAAACCATAGCAATATTTAAAAACAGTAACACTTCCATAAAAGGTCACAAGCGAGGATGTTAATAATAAACATGAACAAAATTAAGAAAGCGATATCATTAATATCTTACAATGTATTACTAAATTATCGTTAATAATTTCGGTACAAAATCAGATTAGTTACCATCTGCATTAATCATAATAACACAAAGTGGTTAATACTCTATTATTACTGTCATCCTTTAGGGTTAGCCATCATTTTGTGTTTATTTATTGTTCCATGGCTCACTCTATATTTAATTTTCAACAATTATCCGTTATTTATTCCAGCTGAAGACTCTTCCGCGAAGACAAAAGCGGCAGTTGTTCGATACGAATAATACAGATTATCCGAAACTGAGTCTTCTGCCGCGAGCGCGGCAGTGTGCTCGTGCATGGTGCACAAGCACCCCGATGCACGGTGCCTGCTCTGAGGACGCAAATTTTGTCCAGGCCGCGCAAATATCGCCTATTTTAGTTCATACCAGTTCCCGCGAAGAACATAACACATCTGCTGCGAGGAGAGAATTGACATTCACCGAAGGGGAAAAAGACGTAGCATTTTCTGTTTCGTCAGATTCTAACGGGCATGGCAACTCTAAAGAAGTAGATGAGATTCTGAAATTGGAAAATGTTGAAAATGAGCAAGAAGAGCCTTGTCACAATCAACAAAGTACAAGTAATTGTTTGCGGAAATTGGTTGCATCAGAAAATGGTAATAATAATAATAATAATAATAGTAGAATCATACACTTTCATGTTTCGTTGCGTGAAAGGCGTCCCCGAAGTTTGTCTCCTTATTTTAGTTACACCCAAGTCAATTACTACTTCCGAATAATATATTTTGCCCCTTGCAGATAAGAAAATTCATATTATAGAAAACAGAGTCATTCAAAGAGGTAAAGAAAAAAGCATCGATAATGAAAACGAAAATAGTGAACCGTTATCGAGTTTGAGCTCGTCAAATTTTTCCCATAGTGTAATAGAAGGGGTGGCACAGAGCTTAAAGTTGCTACAAAGCGTTGATAAGGTAATCAGATCCTCGTCAAACTTGGGGAGAAACAATATGTTCGACAACCTCACAGTCTATGACGATGAATCGAAGAGAAGAAAAAGGAGAAGCCAAGTTGAAAAAAAATTTAAAACGACAGCCCTTGCAGCGAGGGGGTCTGTTAATAAACGTAGACGAATTACGAAAGATATTTCGATGCAGACAGAGGATAGTCAAAGAGCGAATAAAAATAACAAAGGTTTTGATATGAGAAATATATCGGTACAGACAGAGCTGAACGTAACAGATGAAAGGATACAGAAATTAGAAGAGACCGTGTGTAACATGAGTGCCAATTCGGACAGTTCTTCTGTACAGGAATTGACACAGATATCTTTAAACAGCGTAGAAAATAGGGCAGGGAGAAATATGAAAAATCTGTCTGTGCAAACATTGCGAAATTTATCTGTAAAAAGATCGACGGGAGTAAAGAATTCTTCGAAAAGGAGATTAACGAGGAATAATGCTACGCAAACGTTGAATATTTTATTGCGCAAAACTAGAAATAATCACAAGTTGTCGCTTATAAACAGTGAAAGGGGTTTGAAGAATATATCGACACAAACGTTCGCAAACTTATCTGTGGATCGATTGTATGAGTTTGAAGACGAACCTAAGAAGCAAAGGAAAACTGTTAATAATGCACATATGTGTATGCAAACGCCCCGAAATGTATTCGATTTTGAGAATCGCATGGAGGAAAATACTCGGCAGAAGCAGAAAATCAACACTTCTAAAGATTTTGCAAATTTGACGTTGAACAACGTGCGAGAATTCGAAACACGGTTGCAGCGGCAGAGTCAGCCCTTGGACGACAGGAGACTGACCAAGAACATTTCTTTACAAACGTCCAAATGGCTGTTGGATCTTCCCAGTATAAAACATTTGGGGCAAGAAGATGCTGATAGAGCAGAAGAAGCTTTGAAAAGAAAGTGCGCCAGCGTCTCTATGAAGAACCAAAGTCCACTCCAGGTGTTTAGAAGCACTGTTTTAACACCACCCGTTTTGTTTAGGGATAGGCGATCAAACGTAATAAATAAAACGGTCCATGAAGTGCAGGACGTTGAAGATTTTCCTTTACGGGAACAAGATGTGCCCTTGCAGATTAACAAGGATCACACTGGAAGAAAAATTTCAGGTATGTAAAGTCTTTGCTTAGGGTCTTCTTCGAACCAATAGTGCTCGCGCTTCAAAACGACCGTCTGTGGATGTTTTGAATAGGTGTGGGCGATATTTAAAAAATATCGATATGAACGGTATTAAAAAAATATCAATACAATCGATGTATTGATATATTAATATATCGAATGATCGATATATTAATATATATCGATGTATTGATATCGATATATTGATATATCGAATGATCGATATATTGATATATCGAATGATCGATATATTGATGTATCGTATTTGAGATACTCATGTTTGATATCAGAATATTGATATATCGATACATCAAATTAGCGATATATCAATATATCAGATTATTGATATATCGATATACCGTGTGACAAACTTCCATGTGTACATGGGGAAATAACATGGGCAATTACATTTTTGGGGATTCCTGCTCCCCATGTGTAGTTACAGTGGTGGTAAAGGTAGAAATCGAAAGACTATTTTTTTCTGCGTATGAGGATATCAAAAACTCTGCAATTTTCAAATTTATTAAAGCATTAAAAGCAAAAATTACACTAATAATTTTCAAATTAAAACACGGATATTCATCAGATTACCTATGACAATTTAATTTATTCTAATCAAAGACTCTCTTGATTCTAATTTCTAATTCGTCTGAACTGTCAACATTATTTATCGACAATTTAAAATTTGGGTTTCAAAATGAACAAAAATATTTATTCAGTTGAAGAAAAGGTTTTCATTGTGAAAACATTTTACGGCGGCAATAGTCTGCGGGTAGTCCGTGACTTATTTTCTGTAAAATTTAATAACAGTCCTATTCCTTCGGTAACAACAATAAAAAATTTAGTTAAGAAATTTGAAGACACTGGGAATCTTTCATTGAAAGAAGGTAATTTTTACTAATAAATTTACTTGGTTTTTATTTAGATAATTCTGATTCGCTTATTATTATTACCTAGTTGCTAATTCCTTATTGTTCGCTAACTTAAATTTTACTGGGATTATGAGAAATTTAACAAGTGATAACGTGTAGTGAAACAAAACTAAAATTAATCTTATCATTTATTTTTTTAGTCGTTCCAAGAAATCTAAATGTTAAGGTAGAGGAAATGGTAATAGGCCTGATAACTGCTAGTCCAACATCTAGTTTAAAGTCTATTGCCCTAGAATGTAATGTTTCAAGAGAAACTGTCCATAACATATTAAAAAAAAACAAATATCATCCCTTTAAATTCCAATGTCACCAAGAGTTACTTTTTTATTTGACGAAGAATCAAGGCAAACTTTCTGTGAAGAAATGCAAGAACGGGCTAATCGGGATCGCAGCGTCCTCTCATCAATTTGTTTTACCGATGAGTGTACCTTCACTTTAAATCAAGAGCCAAATTCACAAAACGTTAGGCATTGGGCCCAGGAAAATCCCAGAATAAATCTAGCCACTACAACGCAATACCCTCAAAAAATCAATATTTGGGCAGGCATTTTTAATAATTGCATTATAGGACCATTTGAAATACAGGGAAATTTAAATTCAGAAGCTTATTTAGATCTTCTAATTAACCATATTGGCCCTGCATTAGAAGAAGTTGCACATGCGAATCGGGAGGTCTGGTTTCAACATGACGGATGCCCAGCACATTTTGGAGCGCAAGTGAGGGAATTATTAAATGAAATATTTCCAGAGAGCTGGATTGGTCGAGGTGGTGCTATAAACTGGCCAGCTAGATCTCCCGATTTGGCACCGTGTGACTTTTTCTTGTGGGGTCATTTAAAAAATAAGATTTATAAAACTCGTCACCCAAATATTGATTCTTTAAGGAATGCTATTTTTGCGGAATGCAACTTAATAAACGATCGGCAACTTGCGAATGTGAGAAATTCTTTCTATAATAGGCTGTGATACTGTCTGATACAGAATGGGGGTTTATTTGAATATTTGTTATAGTTATTTTTCTTTTTTTATGTTATTTTAATTTCATTGTATATTAATACCTAAGTTTTGTTCTTACCTAGATATAGTTCTTTTCAGATATCTTGGCGTGTGTGTGCAGTAATCTGCGCATTACGTTCATATGTCTTTCTCCCTTTTGTAAAATGGATTTGTTGAATTTTAATTGCGGCCGTAAGATGACTTGAGAATATTCTCACGTTTCCGTATTTGATCTCACTCTTTCTTACTATGGCTGTGTGAAACAAAATGGTTTCAGTATTAATATGCTTATTTTGCAATATCCAGTGGTAACCAAGCAATTTATCAAAAATTATTGCCTTTCAAGTATAACTGTCAGTTTGATTGTCAGGTGTAAAGATGCCTGGAAATGTTTTTACCAAACAGCGTCGAGAAGTTTTACGAAATATTTTTGAATACTTTACCCGAAAGAAGGAAAATAATGGTCCCCTATTGCCTTTAACTTGTGACCAGGAGCGATTGGCCGATGCATCAAAAGTAAGTCTACGCAGCGTGTCGCGCATAGTTGGAGAGGAACAATGAGGTTTGTCTGCTACAACGCCCGGAAAAAGGCACAGCAAATCAAAATGAAAAAGTGAAGATGTAACTGACAGCATTAAAACCGAAGTAAGGAATGCTATTTATTCCATGAAAAAATTTTAAATAACAAATTAGAAACAAAATAAATAGTGGATATTTCTGACACAGGTTTATGGCATTTATAACCAATAGCAGATTTAACTACAAACTAGAAAATAACCGGTGTCTTTTGTGTGAACGGGCTAATGTTGTGGGTAAAAGAATACATTTCTTGAGGGAAAACGTCAAAATGCTCATTGCCGTGTGCCGTGTCCAGAGTGTCGGCGCACACGCTTGTCACGGTTCCTAGCAACAGCAAAATTTTGGAAACTACTGAACTGCTGGCGGTTGCTTGGATAATCGGATATGGCAGCGCAAACGCCAACAAATCTGAAAAATACTATATGAAATAAATAAGTATTAAATTGCCAGATTACAAAATTCATTAGAGCAAAATAAACAAATGTTGCCACTTGTTAAATTTTTCATAATTGCAGTAAAATTAAAGTAATTTACTTTTTATTATTTCATTTTACTGCTTTAACATTTTCCCAAAAACTTTTTAATAGGTTAGACGACACCTACAATTTACCCTAAACTATGGATCAGCATTCACCAACGGAACATCCACACCAGTAATCAATTAATTGTCAACTATAATAGGTAATGACAATAATAATGTGAATGAGAATTATCTAAATAAAAAAACAAGTTTATGTATTAGTAAAAATTAACTTCTTTCAATGAAAGATTCTCAGCCTTTAAATTTCTTACTAAATTATTTGTTGTTATACCGAAGGAATAGGACCGTTATTCAATTTTACAGAAAATAAGGCACGGACTACGCGCAAACTATTGCTGCCGTAAAATATTTTCACAATGAAAACCTTTTCTTGAACTGAATAAATATTTTTGTTAATTTTTAAATGTTGACAGTTCAGAAAATCCATAAAAATCAAAGACGTCCGTGATTAGAATAAATTAAGTTGTCATGGATAATCTGATAAATTTCTGTGTTTTAGTTAGAAAATTATGAATGTAATTTTTGCTTTTAATGCTTTAATAAATTGGAAAGGTGTAGAGTTTTTGATATCCTCATACGCAGAAAAAAATCATCTTTCGATTGCTACCTTTACCACCACTGTAACTACACATGGGGAGCAGAAATCCCCAAAAATGTAATTGCCCATGTTATTTCCCCATGTACACATGGAAGTTTGTCACGCGGTATTTTGGTACCATTCGATTCTGCTACGAATTCTCTTTCTAGTGATGTGTCATAAGTTAATGTTTGGACTAAATATGGCGTCGAAATTACATATTTTCTTACGTAGCAAGTTGGCCATGCGATATCTGGAAAACAAAATTCTGTCTGAAACATTTATGACTTTGTGGGCACATGGTATATTCGCAAATTAGAGCAAAAAAGGAACTTTTCAAATTATGTATAGCAGAATTGATTAAAAAATATTCATTTTAGATTCAATTGCTTGGCGGACACTCAAAATATTTTTTGATTTAAGAAAATTTTGTATGTTCGAAAATTAGAGCAAAAAGGGCAAGTTTTTTAAACTAAAGCAAAAATAATTTTCTAAAAAAATGTTTTTGAATTTATTTTGCTTCACCCTAATGTGCATGTGATTAGGACCGCGCGATAGTTGTGTTTTCAGTGCCAGAATTTGCTGCCATCTCGAATTTCTTGTGAAAAAAGAAACTTTAAAATCGGTCAAAAGTTGAAAAAGTTATTAAATGTCAATTTTGATTTTGTGTGAATGAATTTCTTGCTGTTGAGTCCGAGTGCAATATGATGAATTTGCTGATTTGTTACATTTTTTTGCGAAAATATGAGTTTGCAAAAAGATTATTGTCGAATGAATTTTCACCAGTTGGAGAAAATTCGGAGGGTTTTGTCGACAATATTCAAGAAATTATCAGTCGGTCACCCAAAAATAATCCTATAGTAACAAGGCCGTTAGAGAAAAATGTAAAGAAGAATGTTGCGACTGGAAGAGTATCCTTGCCGAAAAGTAAAGAAATGGAGTCTGTTGAAGAAATAGGCTCAAATCTAAGGAGAAGCTCCAGGCGAAAAACAAGTCTAGAAAAGCCTGGAGATAAAACAATTATTGATCTGGATTTGGATCCACAGGAAAGCTTTCTGGGAAATTTATCACTTAAAAAGGATGATTCCGCAGTGAAGCTTGCAGAAAGTGCGAGTTTCCATGAAAATAAAAATTCAAATAATGCCATAACGAATGAAGTAAAAGAGAGAAGATCACAAAGAAATTTCACCGCACAGTGAAGTCAAAATGAACGGAAAGGGCAAAACAAGTCAAAAGGAAAGAGTAACATGATACTCAGAAACAGACATGCGGATAGAACAAGCGATGGCGCAGAAATTGGAATTATGACAAATCATTTTTCCGATACCAGTAAGCAAAAATATTTGTTAATGTTTTGTACCTTTGGCGTTTGCAAATTCTGTTACCGAGTACTAAATATGATGGAGTATTTGATGCATTGAAAATATTTTCTCTGTTGCGCAACTTTTGTTTTTGTCATAAGTCGCTGGCTGAGTCACTCGCGAATTTACGAGTTTGTCCCCAATGGTCATTAATGAATGATGGCATTAATGTCAATAATATCGGGAAAGAATTACCGTTGTATATTTGTGCTTGCATAACTGTAAACAAGTGGCAGTCTTAGTTATCTTTATTAAAATAATGGGTCTCAAAAGGTGCTTAGTGGTTATAGACCAAGAGCCCATAGACCAAAAATTGTGCATAATAGGTTTACTCCAAAAATGCCTGAGATGTTGTGATTTTTGGGTCGTGGAGCACAGAAATGCCCATGCCAGTTTTTGTTTTTGGTACAGTGATGTGTGGCAGACCCGTAAATGTGTAAAAAAATTGCTTAAAAAAGTATTATAGGTTTAGGACTGGGGTTTGCGGGAAGCGCTAAATAATAAAAAGTAATCCAGGGGACGCGGTTCGCTTGTTGTGAATTCTGGGGCACTGACCCGCTGCAGGGGTCAAACTGTGTAAATAAATCACCCCCAAAAAAATCGTAGGTTTACGCATGGGGATTGGAGGGATCTCCTAATTTACCCCCAAACATCTTGAATGTCGACTCCCATTCATTTTGGTTGGTACAAAAAGGCGCCACTCTCGCGACGTTTTGTAAATTCACTCAGGTAAAAAAAATCATAAGTTTATGAATGGCATTCAGTAACTTGTTTAATATAAACATACTGAGTGCGAAAATACATTCGCCATCGTTAAAAAGTGGTACAAAAGTCTTGCCATTCACGATAATTGATTGTGCACTGAAGCTTCGTTCCTACTGTGTGTAGATTACTGCAGTAAATAGGAAATGCAAGAAATTAAAAAAAAATTAAAATGGTTCTATAAAACGTTTAGCTGCACATACCAGACAGGCGATATTCCAGAAGAATACAAATGGAACATCATAGTAGCTTTGCCAAAAAGGAAAGGCGCGGATACGTGTGAAAATTTTAGAACGATCAGTTTGACTTCCCACGTGTCAAAAATTTATTTAGAATTGTGCAAAGAAGGATGGAGAAAAGGGCGGAAGAAATATTAGGAGAAGATCAGTTCGGATTTAGAAGAAATAGGGGAACGCGCGAGACCATTCTAGCTTTACGACTACTAATAGAAAAAGCAATAGAAAAGGGAAAGAGACCCTATAAAGGATTTGCAGATTTGGAAAAAGCCTTCGACAATGTGAAATGGAGGAAGATGTTCGAAGTGCTCAAAACGGTAGGGATTAAGTATATGTATACGGATAGAAGAATAATTTATTCATAATCTACACAAAGAGCAAACAGCAGTTACAGAATTTGAGCAGGAACATAGAGAAGTAAATATCCGAAAGGGAGTGAGGCAGGGACGTGCGTTATCGCCTCTAGTTCTCAATTTATATATCAAAGATGCGATGAATATTGTTAAAGACATCAGAATAGCTGCTGGAATTAATATACAGGGTCAAACTATTAATATGCTCAGATTTGTGAATGATATAGCAGTATTAGCATCCAGCGATCCAGCAAAGAAGAATTAGGAAGGACTCTGAACGAAATGGAAGCGGTTTTGACGGAGGGCTATGGTATGAAAATCAATAAAAAGAAAACCGAAATTTTGTTGTGTAGGGGGCGTGAAAATAGGGCTAAAACTAAAATACAAATAGGAAACGAGAAGATAGAGGAAGTCTCAGATTTCTGCTATTTAGGAAGTCAAATAACTCTAGATTTAAGACAAAGTATACCACAGGGCCGAGTTGCATTTAAAAAAAAGAAACAACTATTATGCTTGGAAATGATAAATTTAGAAACTCGGAAGAGGCTCTTAAAAACGTATGTATGGAGTACAGCAGTGTCCGGGTGCGAAACTTAGACGATAGGAGAAGCGGATAGGAAAAAATTAGAAGCATTTGGAATGTGGCGCTACATAGACGCATGACGAAGATACCGTGGGTAGATAAGGTTAGCAACAGAGAGGTATTAGAAAAAGTTGGAGAAAAGCGAAATTTATGGAAGACAGTAAGGAATAGGAGAGATAGGATAGTAGGACACCTTCTGAGGCACGAAGGCTTAGTTCGCAACATACTAGAGTCAGAGATAGGAATAAAACGTGGTAAGGGTAGGCCGAGATTGGACTACTGCTCTCAAGTAGTTAGGGATATAGGATGTTCAACTTTTAGGGAAAAGCGTAGGTTAGCTCAGGATAGGAAAGATGGAGGTACGCGTCCAACCAGTCTCCGGACTGAAATCTTTATGATGAAGGGTGAAAATTTATAATTGCTTTCTTTCAAGCTTTCTAGCGGGCCCTTGTACCACCGTTCAATGATAAGGAATGTATTTTTGTACTCAACAGGTTCATCATAATCAAATTCTTGAATGCCATTCATAAACTTATGATTTTTTTACGTAAGTTTTTTTTTACAAAATGTTGCGTCTCTAGCGCCCCCCTGTACCATTTTTTTTTTATCGGCAACAGTGAATACTCGACTTTTGTGATTGAAATAACTTGTCTCCAAGTTTTGAAGAGTAAACTTATGATTTTTTTTACCTGAGTGAATTTACAAAATGTCGCGAGAGTGGCGCCTCTTTGTACCAACCAAAATGAATGGGAGTTGAGATTCATGCGTAACCCTACAATTTTTTTGGGGTGTTTTATTTACACAATTTGACCCCTGTAGCGGGTCAGTGTCCCAGAATTCACAACAAGCGAACCGTGTCCGCTGGATTACTTTTCATTATTTAGCGCTTCCCACAAACCCCAGTCCTAAACCTATAATACTTTTTTAAGCAATTTTTTTACACATTTACAGGTCTGCCACACATCACTGTGAAGTAGATATCCGGAAGGGAGTGAGACAGGGATGTGCACTGTCACCTCTAGTTTTCAACTTATACATCGAAGATGCGATTAATATTGTTAAGGACAGAACAGCCTCAGGGATTAATGTACAGGGTCAAACTATTAACATGCTCAGATTTGCGGATGATATAGCAGTGTTAGCATCTAGCAAAGAAGAATTAGGAGCGGCTTTGAATGAAATGGAAGCAGTTTTGACACAGGGCTACGGCATGAAAATCAATAAAAAGAAAACTAAAATTTTGGTATGTAGGGGATGTGAAAATAGAACTAAAGTTGACATACAAATAGGAAATGAGGAGATAGAGGAGGTCGCGGATTTTTGCTATTTAGAAGTAAAATAACTCAAGACGGTAGGAGCACTAAAGATATAAAACAAAGAATAGCGCAGGGCCGAGTTGCGTTTAACAAAAAGAAACAACTGTTATGTTCGAGAACGGTTAATATAGAGACTAGGAAGAGACTCTTAAAGTCATATGTATGGAGTACGGCATTATATGGGTGCGAAACTTGGACAATAGGAGAAGCGGATCGAAAAAGAGTAGAAGCGTTTGAAATGTGGTGCTTCAGACGCATGATGAAGATACCGTGGATAGATAAGGTTAGCAATAGGGAAGTATTAGAAAGAGTTGGGGAAAAGCGAAAGGTATGGAAGACAATAAAGAGTAGGAGAGATAGGATGGTAGGACACCTTCTAAGACACGAAGGAATAGTTTGCGACATAGTAGAGTCAGAGATAGGAATAAAAAGAGGTAGGGGTAGGCCTAGATTAGACTACTGCTCTCAAATAGTTAGGGATGTAGGATGTTCTACTTTTAGGGAAATGCGTAGGTTAGCTCAGGATAGAAAAGAGTGGAGGTACGCGTCCAACCAGTCTTCGGACTGAGAACCTTATGATGATGACACACATCACTGTACAAAAAACAAAAACTGGCATGGGCATTTCTGTGCTCCACGACCCAAAAATCATAACATCTCGGGCATTTTTGGAGTAAACCTATTATACACAATTTTTGGTCTATGGGCTCCTGGTCTATTAGTTGTAGTCAACTAGGAAATTGTTGAATTGACTTTACACAAACCTTGCCACATTTTGCGTATACAATACACAAAGTCGAAACTGCTGAATGTCAGGTTTTGATTATTCCTTACATTATTGCTCCCTACCTTACCGACTCTAGATCCATGTAGCTTCACCAGTTTCAGTATAAGAGCAACAGTTCGCTTATAAGCTGATTATGTTGCAGGGGCAAGCGCGTGTTTCTATTTAATTTCCTGATTTTTGTCTAAACTTCTTACTTCTTGAGTTACGACTATTTTTTAACGAATATTCACAGGTACGGATCAGTTTTGAAATTTAAGATATCAGAATTGTAAGAAGCTGTAGAGGTAATATTCTGAAGGGATGAAAGCAGTATTCAGGAATAACTTTTGGTGTAATGAAAATCGGTATAGAGAACCATACACGACTTCCATGTTCATTGTATAAAAAATGAGTTGTTTGGTTCAAAATAAAGGAAATAAGACCAATTTTCTTCGTGAGTGACGTTTGCATAGAAGAGAAAATATTTTTGTTTCTTCAGGCGCTCGATATTTAAGACAATTTTTCAAATTTCGTTTCATTTTATTTATTTATTTATCCATTTCCTAGGTCAACGTAAATCCACAAAAAACTGGCCATTGGAGGGTGAAGTTTCACAAACTGGTGAGAATGTTTTAGCAGCAGTCCCATTAGAGGAAAATGTGGAGATGAATGTTACAAGTGGAAGAGTATTGCCAGAGAAAGACACAGATACAGTGGAAGGAAGAGAAAGGAGAATATCCACGAGGAAAATTTCTAAGAAAAATGATGGTGCAGAAAAGGCCAGCTTTACGGAAAATGAGAATTTGTCCCTAAATAAAAATAGTTCCGAAGTGATACCTGTTGAAAGAGCCCCATTAGAGGAAATAGGACAAAATGTGGAGATGGATGTTACAACTGGAAGAGTATTGCCAGAGAAAGACCCGGATACGGTGCAAGGAATAGAAAGGAGAATATCTACGAGGAAAATTTCTAAGAAAAATGATGATGCGGAGAAGCTTGATGGGAGGACGGAAAATGATGTGCCGGATAATTTCAATAGTGCCATAATAAATGTATCAAATTTAGCTGGAGGAGTGAGAGAAGAAGAAGGTAAGAAGAAAGTTTCGGTGAGCAAAGGGGTTAAAAGGAAGGGTAAAAGAAAAGCAGAGTCCAAAGAGAATTGTGCAGATACGATGGACAATATTTCGAATAATGGTAAGCTAACAATATTTCGTACGGTTTGCTTCACATATAATTTTTTAATTTTGATATTCAACAGATGGACTGAGGAGGTCGGGCAGAAAAAGGAAACCACCGACGCCCTATGCATCTACGGTAGTTCTTCTTGCTACAAGTGCAGATTTGAGGTGTAAGTTTCTCCAAAGAGTACCGCAAAGTTTTTATTTATTGTTCGTTTCTTTGTAACAGTCTATGGTACTAATATGTACACTCTCAAAAACAGTACAGGAAGGAACGGTTTTTCGTTAGATTCAGAACACTCGCTAAGCACTAATATAACGAGAAAGTCGAGAACGAAGCCGAAGAATTCCAAATGTGTCGGAGAGCCTCAAGCGGGCTCTTCGTTATTACCTCCAATTCCTGAAGCTGATTTCGGACCGGTTTCAGAAGGCAAATTTCCCCGGAGAGAAACAGTCGGTACTGCTCAACATGGTGAGTTGAATATTTTTCCCTATTCTGTGATAGTTTTCAAGTTCCAACACAAGTAACATAAAATAAAATAAAATAGTAATAAGCAATAAGGTAAGTAAAACAAAACAAGACATTATAAATACAGTGGAACTCCCATGAGTGACAAGAAACTGCCGATATCGGGAACAATAATTCGGGAGAAAGAACAGGAATTCGCGAAAACTCTTGGACATTTGGATTTCGCTGCGAGCTCGGGATGGCTGCACAAATTTAAAGTTCGTCGCACAATTGTGTAAAAAGTGGTTTGCGGTGAAAGTGCAGACGTAAATGAAAAAGAGTGTGAAAATTGGAAAGAAAATGTGCTCCGTGGATTACCCTCCCAATATGAATCTAAGGACATTTTCAACGCCGACAAAACGGGTCTGTTCTTTAAATGTTTACCAGACAAAACCTTGGCTTTTACAAATGAGAAGTGTTACGGGGGAAAGCAAAGTAAAGAATGAATTACTGTTAAGGTTGGTGCAAATATGGACGGGACGCAAAAACTGCAACTTTTGGTGATTGGGAAATCAAAGAACCCTAGATGTTTTAAGGGCATCAAGTCTTTGCCGGTCACTTATCAGAATAACAAGAAGGCGTGGATGACCAGTGACCTGTACGAGAAATGTTTATTGTCTCTCGACAGAAAGTTTTCGGGCCAAAAGAGAAAAATATTACTTTTCGTAGACAACTTCCCGGCTCATCCTACAATTGACGAAAAGTTCAAGTCCATCCACGTCGTATTTCTGCCACCTAATATGACATCTAACTTACAACCAATGGTGTTTTCTGTTTTGTACCCAGACTAATACATCGTACAGCACACCAATAAAACGAAAAAAGTGGTTCGTTAGAGCCAGAAGGAAAATCGGTCAGCATTATCGATACTTTCGCGAGTTAGTTTATCATTGCAAAAGTTTATAAAATTATCGGCTGCCCCATTGCAGCCACTCTAAATAAAATCGAACATAATGTAATTTATCGACAGTTTTCTGGGACCCCTTGGTGCTTGGTAACGTGTTACGGTTAGCATAATTTGAAACAGGATGCTAGGAGCATGACGGAGCCAAATACTGAATCGCTGTAGCGTTTCCTCCCTGAACTAAAAAAGGAAATTTTATTAATATTTTACAATAATAATTAAATAGTACGGCATCATAAAGTGCTCTTTTGAAGACTGGTAGGACACGTACCTCCATCCTTTCCCTGAGCTAGCCTACGCATTTCTGTAAAAGTAGAACATTCTACATCCCCAACTATTTGAGAGCAGTAGTCTAATCTGCTCCAACCTCTACCTCTTTATTCCTATCTCTGACTAGTATGTCGCGAACTATTCCTTTGTGTCTCAGAAGGTGTCCTACCATCCTACGATCCTATCCCCTATTCTTTATTGTCTTCCATACTTTTCTCTTTTCCCCAACTCTTTCTAATTCCTCCTTATTGCTAACTTGTCTATCCACGGTATCTTCAACACCCGTCTGTAGCATCACATTTCAAACGCTTCTACTCTTTTTCAATCCGCTTCTCCCATTGTCCAAGATTCGCACCCATAGGTATAATTTCGTACTCCATACATGCGTCTTTAAGAGTCTCTTCCGAGTTTCTACATTAACCGTTCCAGAATGTAGCAGTTGTTTCTTTTTGTTAAACAAGTACCTAGTACCGCTAGTACCTACGTAGAGTAGTTTTTTGATTCGCGTGAGTTGTATTTGTTTTCAGTTTTTTTTTTAATTTCCAATCCGTTATAAAACTGTTAACTTGATAACTTGTCAATCACTTAGGTATACATACCTACATAAATGAGTAGGTATGTATTGTATTGTATTAGAGAATATAGGTAGGTACCTATTTTACAAACAGAAGTAAGCACGTATTTACAATCTACATACCTACTTATTCTGAATTATAAAAGGCATGTTGTACAGTTAATAAATTGTTGACTTTGTTTTACTTATACCGGTCTGCCTTTACACTACTGTTTTCAGGTTGAATGAAATTGGGGTTAGATGCAAGAATCACACACCATTTCCACATTTACCGGGACATTTTCCTACCTACTACATAAATATGGCAAATTATGTGAATCGGACTTTTGATACCCTTGTTGCATCATTATATCGATTATGTTGTCTTTGTTTTATGTTTCCTTGACATCTTACTTTAAAAATTCACGCTCGAAATAGTCCCAATAAGTATGTTACGAGATAGGTACCTACCGCTTGGCGGGCATTCAAGGGAAGTGGGAGGAGCGCCTGACGAATCTCTGACGTCAAACCAATAACAAAGCGAACTAGCATGTGGGCGTGATAAGCTAATTTCTTTCGCTTATTACGCCGCAAAAAAATTTTTTAGAAAAAAATGTTTTGATTGGTTACAGAATTGTAACAACCCGCATTTTTTATGGGTTCATTGTGTATAGTTATATTATATGTTATGGGTTATGAGGTATTATGTGAATAATGCAAGGTATGGAAATTTTAATAAAATGTTTTTGAACTAGAAGTTTCTTTAACTCGATTTTTTTTGTGTCTCTTGAGATTCGACTTATGGGAGTTCCACTGTATATAAATAAATATTTAAGTACTTTCATTCTCCATTTCTCCAGTACACTGCAGCTTTTGCTCTTCCTGTTCCTGCTCTCGCTCATCAGAATCCCCATCCCTTTCTTTCACTGAATCATTTTCATCTTCCTCATATCATCAAAATCATAATTTTGTTTTTCTTCAAAATCAGCTTCAGACTCTTCCAAATCTTCATCAATCGTTTCATTTTCTTATTCCTGTTCTATTCCAGGACAAATTTCTTCTATATTCAGACTTTGGTCTGCTCATCATCATAAAGTTTTCAGTCCGAAGACTGGTTGGACCTCCATCCTTTCCTATCCTGAGCTAACCTACGCATTTCCCCAAAAGTCGAACTTCCTACATCACCAACTATTTGAGAGCAGTAGTCTAATCTGGGCCTACCCCTACCTCTTTTTATTCCTATCTCTCACTCTAGTATGTCGCGATTCGGTAACTTGTGGATGAGGCTGTTTTCACACTCGTTTTGGTAGCCATTGTACAGGGTGGCCAGATAAGAATGCAAAGTGCTGTATCTCGGAAGTTATTCATCATAGAGTCTTGCCGTAAAAAAATTATTACTAAAGTGGCCAAGAGAAGAACGTGGAAAATATTTTCAGATTTCCAAGATGGTCGCCAGGGGGCGTAACCGCCATCTTAAACTTTTTAAGTGATCTTTCACTGAAATCCACCTAGTAAATGTACCAAAAAAATATGTTTTTTAAAGATAAGCTTTATTCAAATAATTCTTGTTTAACACTTTTTGACGTATCTATTAAAATGAAGTGGTGGGGGGTGATTCAATGTTTTTTTACATAAACAGCTGTAACTCCTCAACGACTGAACGGATTTTAATAAACTTGGTCTCGTTGGAAAAAGCATTTATTGCTCCATCAAACCCATCTTACCTGTGATATGTCTAATTCTTAGTGATGCCGCTAGAGCGCGTTTTTTGATATAATAACAGAAAATTGCAAAGTTCTCTAAAAAATTAAATGCAATAATATGATTTTTTTTCATAAAAATGTAGTGAAATGATACCTGAATAGGCTAGTGAAGACCACATCTCGATAATTCCTAGCCAAAAATATCGAAGAAAGAAAATTTAGTTATAAAATTTTAGAGAGATGCTATTACACCAGTATTTATTCTTATTTATTTGTCTCTTTTCAAGATTCAGTGATAAAATTTCATAATTTTATAATTTTTAAATAATAAAAGTATTCTTAGTTCAAACAATTAAAAAAAAACGTGTAGGGGCATAAGAAGAAAGAAGGACCGATTTTGAAATAAATCTAATGCCTCCTTAAATGCTCGAACTGTCTTCCATCACACTCAATGCATTGTTGGAGCTCTTGGCAGGCTACGAATGGCCTCTTGTATTCGTATGTTCATGTCGTCTCTCGTTGTTGGTGGAATTTGGTAAACAATATCTTTTAACCGACCCCATAGATAGAAGTCCAAACAGGTGAGGTCTGGGGATCAGGGTGGCCAAGGAAATAGACATCCTCATCCAATCCACCTCTGGTGATATCTTCAATCTAACTACTTTTATTATTTAAAAATTATAAAATTATGAAATTTTATCACTGAATCTTGAAAAAAGACAAATAATATAAATAATAACCGCCATCTTAAACTTTTAAAGTGATTTTTCACTGAAATCCACCTAGTAAATGTACCAAAAAATATGTGTTTTTTAAAGATAAGCTTTATTCGAGTAGTTCTTGTTTAACACTTTTTGACGTATCTATTAAAATGAAGTGGTGGGGGGTGATTCAATGTTTTTTTACATAAACAGCTGTAACGCCTCAACGACTGAACGGATTTTAACAAACTTGGTCTCGTTGGAAAAAGCATTTATTGCTCCATCAAACCCATCTTACCTGTGATATGTCTAATTCTTAGTGATGCCGCTAGAGCGCGTTTTTTGATATAATAACAGAAAATTGCAAAATTCTCTAAAAAATTAAATGCAATAATATGACTTTTTTTCATAAAAAGCAGTGAAATGATACCTAAATAGGCTAGTGAAGACCACATCTCGATATCTTATTCCTAGCCAAAAATATCGAAGAAAGAAAATTTAGTTATCATAAAATTTTAGAGAGACGCTATTACACCGGTATTTATTCTTATTTATTTGTCTTTTTTCAAGATTCAGTGATAAAATTTCATAATTTTATAATTTTTAAATAATAAAAGTAGTTAGATTGAAGATATCACCAGAGGTGGATTGGATGAGGATGTCTATTTCCTTGGCCACCCTGATCCCCAGACCTCACCTGTTTGGACTTCTATCTATGGGGTCGGTTAAAAGATATTGTTTACCAAATTCCACCAACAACGAGAGACGACATGAACGTATGAATACAAGAGGCCATTCGTAGCCTGCCAAGAGCTCCAACAATGCATTGAGTGTGATGGAAGACAGTTCGAGCATTTAAGGAGGCATTAGATTTATTTCAAAATCGGTCCTTCTTTCTTCTTATGCCCCTACACGTTTTTTTTTAATTGTTTGAACTAAGAATACTTTTATTATTTAAAAATTATAAAATTATGAAATTTTATCACTGAATCTTGAAAAGAGACAAATAAATAAGAATAAATACCGGTGTAATAGCGTCTCTCTAAAATTTTATAACTTAATTTTCTTTCTTCGATATTTTTGGCTAGGAATAAGATATCGAGATGTGGTCTTCACTAGGCTATTTAGGTATCATTTCACTACATTTTTATGAAAAAAAGTCATATTATTGCATTTAATTTTTTAGAGAATTTTGGAATTTTCTGTTATATCAAAAAACAAGCTCTAACGGCATCACTACGAATTAGACATATCACAGGTAAGATGGGTTTGATGGAGCAATAAATGCTTTTTCCAACGAGAACAAAGTTTGTTAAAATCCGTTCAGTCGTTTAGGAGTTACAGTAGTTTATGTAAAAAAACATTGAATCACCCCCCACTACTTCATTTTAATAGATACGTCAAAAAGTGTGAAACAAGAATTACTCGAATAAAGCTCATCTTTAAAAAACACATTTTTTTCGTACACTTACTAGGTGGATTTCAGTGAAAAATCACTTTAAAAGTTTAAGATGGCGGCTACGCCACCCTGGCGACCATCTTGGAAATCTGAAAATATTTTCCACGGTCTTCTCTTGGCCACTTTAGTAATATTTTTTTTTATCGCAAGACTATGATGAATAGCTTCCGAGATACAGCACTTTGCATTCATAGCTCTAGGTAACCCATACAATTTCCAATTTTTTCTGTTTTTTTTTTCAGTTGATGCAGTTGTTCATCTTAACAAACCATTTAATTTAGCGGATGAATCTGGTATAAGCATTTGTATCAATAACATTAAAATTTGGCTAGAAAGAGGGGAGGTTACAGAACTACCGCATGTTGAAAAATCAAGGGTTCGTACCGGACGTTAACGGTAGTTTACTATTTTGAAATACAATTTTTTTAGTATATCTATGCTTCCAAAGGATCGGTTGAGCTATTAGGACAATCGAGGAAGTTTGTGTTGTCCGATTCGGAAGAGTGTGTTTTGCCAATTGGTAATTTGTCGTTGATTTATGGTCGTTTGGTTTTATTGATTGTTTAAATTTTTAGGTGAAAAGTATAATGTTAAAAATGTGAGCAAGGATACGTCACTAATACAAGTTATGTGCCTTAAATAAGAGCCCGGCATTTTGATACAAAAATAAATAAAATATATATATTTTTCAATAAAAGTTTTAATGTTTTGAATTCATATTTATTTTGTTATGCAGAAAATGAATAAAACGATATCGTGTAACTTATTCTCAAAAAACACTCGTACAATTTATTCTTGCGTTTCCGATGTAAAATAGTTAGGCCCGGTTTTTCAATGAATCCAACACCGGGTTAAGTCTGACACCGGCTTCGTTGCTATGATACAACCAATCAGAAAGCCGGTATCATAGCAACGAAGCCAGTGTCAGACTTAATCCGGTGTTGGTTTCTTTGATATGCAAAATCCGTGCTGAAACAGACTCATCAGGTAATGTAGGAATAGACGCAAGCAACCGGGTGCCAAATTGAAGTGAAAGCGAAGCATATTAAGATTTAGACAACGCACAACACTGAAATGTAGACTTGATTTTAAAACACTCCAAAGAATATATTTCCGAATTCAGTAAGTTATATTCCACACGAATCCAGCAATAAAATATGTTAGTTTCATTTAAAAAAATTTCCGATGACGTCATCACGCGGAAACGATCATCGAAAAGGTGCAGGTACCTACATGCAAATGTGTCTTTTTTTTCAATTGAAAATCGACGTGTCCGAGGAATTTTCATGAAGCTTCACCGTTTCGGAAATAATTTATTGTTATTCCACACTGTATGTATGACCATTGTTGACAAAAAGCTGCTACCTGGACAAAACACCTGATCACCGCGTTAAAAATGATTGAGATACGTAAGTAGTACGGGCTGCATACGCCTCGCAAAGCTTTCACTGTGCATACGGCAATGGTCCTATCCACTAGATTTTTAACATCATTGGACGTACGTCATCGTCATATGTGTTTAAAGCTGGAACATCATTACCAAAAATTTATTTTAGCATAATGTAAAAATACCTTTTGCAAATATGAATGTAAACTTGACCAAACAATAAGGTTTATTATTATTATAACAATATAATAGACAAATCAGCCCAAAGCTGCAGTTACGGTTCCCGTAAATTAAAAACCACTGAAGTAAGAATTATTCGGATCGATTGTCATAATTCATTATTGTATCTAGCTTTTGCTACAAAATTGATAAAATCTTGGAGGAGGAATAACAAAGTCGATGTATGTGTTACCATTTGGCACCAAAAAAGGGGCGTAACCTAAATTTCTTAGTCTTACGCCGAAACGCTAACGAACATTCTTAAAATGATATGACTAATTGTATTATTATAAATGTTGCTTTCATTATTTTGAGTTAAATTACATGAATCCTAAACAGTAACCTGGCACACTTTGGCACCAAATCTGCTCAAATTTTAGTAACACTCGGTGCACGGCAAAGATGGGGCGTTGTGTGTCTACTCTTCTGACATCTAAGGATGAAAAATGGTCTGTCAAGCGTAGGGATGGCAATATATTTTCATATATCGATATATTGAAACGATATATCGATACGTACGATATATTGCAAAGAAAATATCTATATATGTAGTTGAAATATCCATAAATTTTTTATTACAAAAATCTGCTTATCAAAAGCTAGGTACAACAGACAGGAATAAAGCGTGTTATTATTCCCTTGTATTCATTAGTAATAGGGTAATAGCGGATTTTCTTTGAAGAAATACCTTTCGTAACGGGACACCGGACACAACACATGGAATGCAAAATTCTGTAAATTGCAACAAACTTTATACGAAAAAAAGAAAAAGTTCGTTCCTTGTTTAGCATGAAGTGAAGCAGTTTATTAAGGCGAGTGAAAAGAAGTGGCCTACTTGGCAAAACCTAGTTGGGATATAAATAAACGCCCAACGGAGAGCATCAGCATTGTCACTAATATCACTTTATAAGTTAATTTTGATAAATCTCGTAGGGTTCAGCCTGCGTTTGCAATGTAAGCGGAAAAAATGTAATTATTTACGACATCACATTAGAAACCTCAAAAATAAAAGTATTTCTCCACTATTTAATGGATGTTATTAAACATATAAACCTTCCTCTTCAATCACTCTATCTATTAAAAAAAACCGCATCAAAATCCGTTGCGTAGTTTTAAAGATTTAAGCATACATAGGGATATAGGGACAGAGAAAGCGACTTTGTTTTATACGATGTAGTGATGTAGTGATAACCATGCAGTTTCACAGTTTGTGCTTTTCTCAAGGTAATGTCTGATGTGTGTATATTCTGTGTAAATTTTAAAATAGCACCTCTGACAGAAAACGGAAAGTAAACCATTCGATATATTGATAGATTAGAAAAACGATATAAATATATCGATATATATGACCATTTATCGATATTTTGAATATATCGATATATTCTTGCCATCCCTAATCAAGCGTCAAATCAAATGTTTGGATTTTGACAAATATTTTGTTATTAAAAGTCTGCAAATAATGTATTTAATTATGTTAATTTTAACGAGATAATAAACAAAGGGATTACTCTGTAACCCGGTATACTAATATGTTAACTTCTTTGTGTAAATTTATGTAAGTTAACCCAATTTTTTAGTTAGAATTCGCCGAAAAATGGGCGATAAAAGAATACTGGTGACGGGTGGTGGAGGGTATATAGGGTCTCACACAATTATTGAATTGCTAAACAATAATTACGAAGTAATTGCAGTTGATAACTTAATAAATTGTTACGCAGAGCCGAATGAGAAACCAGAATCTTTGAAGAGAGTTGAAAAAATTGTCGGTAAAGCAGTCACTTTCTACAAAGTCGATTTAACGAATAAGACTGAATTGAACAGTTTGTTCAAAAAGGTGACAAATTGATACCTACATGCAGTACGTTCATTTCAAAACTTGCTAACAATTAGAAAAATTATTTAAATAAACTAGGTGTAAAATTTTTCATTTTGTATCGACTGATTAATTTTCAGCATAAATTTGATTGCGCCATACATTTTGCCGGATTAAAAGCTGTTGGCGAATCGATGAAAATTCCGTTAAATTACTATGAGAACAATATCGGTGGATCTGATTTTCTTTTAGAGGTAAGACGAGCCATTTATTGTTGTTACGCAAACTTTGCTTAAAGATTGTAAACAAATAAGATATATTTAGAAACAGTTAACACTCGAAAATAAGATTAACTGGGATCAACATAATAACTGAAGCACTTCGGTGAAAATGTAATAAATAAATATTTGTAATCAAATGTCAGATTTTAAAAATGTATTTTAGTTTTGGAAGTGGCTATCATTCCTATAGCGAACTTTAAGCTTAACCTCAATGAATTACATATTACTAATTTGTATGATTTTCTAGTACGCTGATTACGTTTTCTACAAACTAAAACCATTTTAATAGTTTTCGCGTCAATAATAATTATTATTATCAACCACATAATAGAAATGCCAGGTATTTTTCTTTAAACAGCAGATTGCCGTAGCCGGAAACTTCCAAGCGTATGCAAATGTCAACTGCTCCAGTGACGTAGCAGCATAACACGTGTCTGAACTATCAAACGTCAGATAAAAATCAAATAACTGATAACAATGCACTTGCTATTTAAAGTCGGGATCCATAGTTTCGCGATCATTTACTATATAATTGTGCCGGTGTGCTACTTACTTAAGTAAGGTGAGTTAACCTAAAAATTTTTAATGAAACTTAAATTTTAATTTCCGCCTTCCAGTTTCAAATTTATTGAAGAGGACATGAGCGGAAAGGCCACAATTTTAGTAACTGGCGGCGCGGGATATGTAGGATCTCACACAATAATTGAATTATTGAAAAATAATTATTCAGTCGTGTCCTTAGATAATTTGGTTAATAGTTACGCAGAAGCTAATGACAAACCCGAAGCGCTAAAAAGGGTAGAAAAAATCGCCGGGAAAGTAGTTAAAACTTACAATGTGGATATACAAAATAAAGTGGAATTGGACGAAGTATTCAAAACCGTAATGGCGTAAATTTTTACGAGGGAACACGTATTTAAAAGTTTTTTCTAGAATAAAATTGATTGCGTAATGCATTTTGCTGCATTGAAGGCTGTAGGGGAATCAGTTTCGATGCCTTTGACTTATTATATGAATAACATTGGTGGGTCAAATGTTTTATTCGAGGTGAGCATTCAGAATTGAATTTTGCTGTTAATACGTTTACGGTTTTTATGTGAGTAAACATGTAGAGAACCTTGAGTTGAACATTTTGATAAGTGATACAAGTAATTCTTTTGTAAAAGGTAATAATGTATGAGAGTAGGTATAAACTACACTTGTTATTTTTTTTCATTTCTGCGATCATTTTAGTAATTTGGTTGCACCGAAAGTTGTAAACAAGTTTTTAATGTGTATGGAAGTTGTAAAGTATTAAAAATGTGAGAAAACCAGCGAATCGCACGACAAACGAATGGTTGAATTTGCAATTCTTGTAACACCAAGAATTTTAGATTTCTCAATACTGTTTAAAATCTTCCTATCAATTATTTTTAGGAATAATTCTAGTCGTTGTAGGTTATGCAAAACAATGGTGTGAAAAAAGTAGTATTTTCCTCATCTGCGACCGTATATGGAATCCCAAAATTGTTGCCCATTACTGAAGACCACCCAACTGGTCAAACATGTACAAACCCTTATGGTAGAACCAAATATTTTATTGAAGAAATTCTCAAAGACGTTTGCATATCAGATAAGGTATAACAAAAATATACGTATACCTAAGTCTGTTTTATAGCTATTTAAGCATTCTTTAGGATTGGGCCGCTATTGCCCTGAGATATTTCAATCCAGTCGGGGCTCATGAATCTGGTTTAATAGGAGAAGATCCGACTGGAATACCAAATAATTTGATGCCATACATTTCACAAGTAAGAACTACTTAAATTAAGGATTAAAAATCGAGAAACTTATTCAGGTGTTCTAAATAATTTTATGATTTTTTGTCTATATAGGTAGCTGTAGGACGTAGGCCATATTTAGAAGTTTTCGGCAACGATTACCCGACTCAGGATGGCACGGGAGTCCGTGATTATATACACATATACGACCTAGCTGTTGGGCACGTACGGGCCTTAGAAAAAATTATGGAACCTTCCTTTAAAGGTTTCAAGGCGTATAATTTAGGTACTGGTAGAGGTTTATCGGTATTAGATTTAGTAAAAGCGTTTAGTAAAGCGTGCGGTAAAGAAGTACCGTATAAGTTTGCTCCTAGAAGAGAAGGCGATATCGCAGAATGTTACGCCGATGCGAGTCTTGCCGCAACGGACCTTAGTTGGAGAGCGACCAAAGACGTGAATGATATGTGCGAGGACACGTGGAGGTGGCAGAGTCAAAATCCTAATGGGTTTAGGAAGTAACTGTTTGAAGTATTACTAGGTTAGGAGGGGTGTATTTTATATTTTTACAATGCTTGTTCCAAGTGCCAGTGGTTAAAATGTGATTCATATTTGTACTGTCTTAATAAAAAATGTTATTTATTAAATAGAACTTTTTTGTTGATAAAGAATGGTGGTGGGCTGTAATATACAGGGTGATTTTTTTTGACCGTCTATTAGAAGTATCTGGAGAACTAAAAGAGATATTGATCCGGGTCAGATCTATTTAATGAAAATATTTTCAAAATGGTGGCATTTCCGGGAATACCGGAAGTTGACACCAACTTTGTTATCTTAAATGGAATACTACCATTTTCTATTTTTTTTTAAATTCCACGGAAAATTTGAATGTCAATTCAATAAAGGTTCGCTATGTCTAAAATTAATATTTTCTCAATATTTTGACAGTTGTGGTAGATTATGTAAAAATTAATATCTCGATAACGTCTAGCAGTAAGATGTTCGATTTTTTATGGTGGCAAGACGAGTTGTTGGAGTTACTAATAAGGCAAACAAATTTTCAAAATCTATTACATAAAATTTTCTAATCAACGACATATGTTGATCACACGTAAGTAGCAAAGAGTCATTTTTCTTAAATTGAATGATACCTATTTAAAGAAACCAATTAAAAAACGTGGAAAAGTGCGCGTTTAACAATGTATGATGTTTCTCTACCCAAAATGAATAGTATTTTAAATACCTACTAGATGGGGCGCCAGGTCATTGTTCTGCAGCAGTTACTAACGAATTGTACCAGATGTTTGAAGATAGATGGATACGACGTTTGGGTCCATGGAGTTGGCCTGCCAGGTCTCCAGACATTAGACTGTTGGATTTTTATCTTTGGGGCCGTATAAAGGATAAAGTGTATCAATATCCACTCAACAACAGGGATGAATTGGTGGAAAGAATTGCTACAGCATTTGCAGGCTTAGATCCACATGAAATTCGTAGCGCTACTACACACGCCGTAAATAAGCGAATTATTAAATGTGTAGAAGTTAATGGACTACATTTTGAACAGTTTCTTTAACATTGTTTTACTATCACGTACCTACTTTATTTTTTATTTAGTTAAAATAAGTTCAGTGGTGGTAATTCAGGATATGTTCTATTAAATGTTCTGTATATCCTGTTAATTATTTTATCGCATTTTCCATGAATGTTGAATAAATTCATAATATCCGAGTAAGAATAATTATCATTTGCTATATCCTATTCGTTAAACACCAACCGCACTAAATTACTAAAAAATACCAATTGCTTTTATTAGACATTATTTGTGAAATTTGTGAATATTTTGTTTTGTCTACAAGCCAAGGTCTACTTACTAGAAGGCGGCGCTCTTCAATTTTGATCGATGAAATAAGAAAACTGCAAATATCTAAAATACTATGCATTTTAGGTAGAGAAACACCATACATTGTTAAATGCGCATTTTTCCACGTTTTTTAATTGGTTTTTTTAAATAGGTATCATTCTATTTAAGAAAAATTACTTTTTGCTACTTATGTGTGATCAACATATGTCGTTGATTAGAAAATTTTATGTAATAGATTTTGAAAATTTGTTTGCCTGATTAGTAATTCCAACACCTCGTCTTGCCACCATAGAAAATCGAACATCTTACTGCTAGACGTTATCGAGATATTAATTTTTACATAATCTACCACAACTGTCAAAATAGGTATTGGAAAAAAATTCATATCTCTGAAAATATTAATTTTAGACAAAGCGAACCTTTATAGAATTAACATTAAAGTTTTCCGTGGAATCTAAAAAACAATTGAAAATGGTACCATTCTATTTAAGAAAAATGACTTTTTGCTACTTTTGTGCGATCAACACGTCGTTGATTAGAAAATTTTATGTGATAGATTTTGAAAATTTGTTTGCCTGATTAGTAACTCCAACACCTCGTCTTGCTACCATAAAAAATTGAACATCTTACTGCTAGACGTTATCGAGATATTAATTTTTACATAAACTACCACAACTGTCAAAATATTGAGAAAAAAATTTATATCTTCTATTCTTGTATTTGGTATAGAAATTCAATTACGTATGTTTTTTTTGGGCTGCACTACTGCACACATTGTTTATTTACGGTCTTTTGAATTAAATTGCTTTTTCTGCTTGCTTATTCTCATCTTTTTTTCGCTCTGTGCTCTTAATTTATTAACTCTCTTTGTCACTTTCTGTTTTCTTCTTATGACCAATTTTTATATTGCCCATGTGAATGTACGCTCCTTACTGACTGGTTTTCCATAATTTCAAGATAGTCTTTTGCAGGAAAACTACGATCTTGTACTTGTTTCAGAGACATGGCTTAATAATAATATCCATGACGCTGCAGTCTGTGTACCGGGATATTCGATTGTCAGGAGAGACAGGGTGGGCAGGGGTGGGGGAGTCGCTATGTATGTCAGAACGTCACTTTCTTTTGACCGGATTGGAGTTGTGGAAAGTCGTTCGCTTGAACAACTATGGATTCAGCTTACAGTTGGTAAATTGAGGTATGCGATCGGGGTGATGTATCACCCACCAAATACGGATGATAACGTTCTGATTGAGAACCTCGAGGACACGTTTTCCCATTTGTTGCTCACATGTGATCGGATTGTTTGCGCGGGTGACTTAAACATTGATATGTTGGATATACATAGACCAAATGTAAATAAATTAATCTCGGTGTTGAATGCTTTTGGACTTTCCCAATTAATTAGTGAGCTTACTCGGTACTCAGTGAATAAGTTTTCTCTTTTAGATCTTATAATCTGCTCTCATATTTCGGACATTGACGGGTTTGGTGTGAGGCATGCCAATGATATGATTACCGATCATGAACTTGTATATTGCTTGTTGAAGAGTTCGATGCCGAAACCTACCCCGTCTTATAGATGTTTTAGAAGTTTTAAATATTTTGATCATGACAGATTTGTTGGTGAATTGTCACAACTTCCATTTGATGATTTGTTTTACATGTCGGATATTAATGATAAAATTTCCTATTTTAACAACTTGATTTTGAGTATTTTTGATAGTTATGCACCGCTTCTGACATACCGCGTGGTGAAGCCGCCATCCCCTTGGCTGACAGACAATGTTAAATTGTTGATGAACCTGAGAGACAAGGCATTGCTCAAATTTAAAAAATCAGGTAGTGAGGTACATTTTTCATATTATAAGCAACTACGAAACTATACTACTAGTGCGGTGAAAAGTGAGAAGAGAGCGTATTTGAACAACAAACTCCAGACCCATGGTTCAAAATTTTTATGGAAGGAACTAAGGAAATTAAACATAACTTCAAATAAAATGCCAACTAGTATCCCTTTGCACATTTCAAACGTCAATGAAATCAATAATTATTTTATAAATTGCACAAAGAGCCTTCCAACTGGGGATGTTGATTCTAAAATTAACTTTTATTTAAATAATATTAAGCAGACATTTCCCAACAAGTTAACATTTTCCTTGGTTCAGTCAAATGAAGTATTAGATATAATTCACTCCTTTAAGAGTACCGCTGTGGGTTGTGATGGTATAGCTTTGAATATGCTTGTTGCTTGTCTCCCTCGCGTGCTGCCTCACATCGTGCATCTTGTTAATTCCTGCTTATTGGACAATGTTTTTCCGAATGCGTGGAAGATTTCCTATGTTCACCCGTTACCGAAGGTCAGTCAGCCAAGGGATTATAAAGATCTCAGGCCCGTTAGTATCTTGCCCCTACTGTCCAAGGTGCTGGAGAAGGTGGTGTTTCGTCAAGTAACGGAGCACTTAAATAATTATAACATCCTACCTGCATTTCAGTCTGGATTTAGGAAGAACTATAGCTGTGTCACAGCTTTGTCACATGTGATTGATGATGTTTGTAGAGCTAAAGAAAGCAACCAGTTCACAGCTTTAATACTATTAGACTATTCGAAGGCTTTTGATTGCATACATCACTCATTGTTACTTAGTATATTATCTTACTGCGGTTTTTCTAATGAGGTTATTTTATTTTTTAAAAATTATTTGTCGCAACGGAAACAAGTGGTCAAACTGAATGGGATATGCTCCAGGGAGGGCACCTTGGACTGTGGGGTGCCTCAGGGCTCCATCCTTGGCCCGCTCCTGTTCTCTATTTATACGTCTAATTTGTATTCTTTTATAAATTATTCCAAGGTTCATTGTTATGCGGATGACTCCCAGATGTACTATTCCTTCAACCCTACTGATGCAGAACAAGCAAATGCTCACATCAACTCAGATTTGTTAAACCTTGTTAGAGCATCTTTAGATCATAATTTGGTCATTAATCCCGATAAGTCGGTTTTGATGTTGTTTGGAAAAAATGCACTTAGGGATGGCATTTCAAGTAGATTGAATATAGTAGTAAATAATGTTAAACTGAATTGTGTGGGAGAGGCAAGGAACCTTGGAGTAGTTGTTGATGAGAATTTGAGATTTGAAACTCATGTTAATAACTGTGTTAGAAGAGGTTTTTGCAACTTAAAATTGATTTACTCTAATAAAGAGGTACTAAATAAAAAAACAGTTCGATTGCTGTGTGATCTTTTGGTATTGTCCCACTTTACTTATGGGGATGTCATCTATGGACCTTGCATAGACGCACAGACTGCGCGTAGGATACAGGTGGTACAAAATTCGTGTGCAAGACTAATTTGTGGAGTTCGAAGAACAGAACATATCTCGCAATACGTCAAACAACTGAGTTGGTTAAACATGAAGAATAGAAGATACCTGCACATGTGTCTCTTCTTCCATAAAATAATTTTAGTTCGTAGTCCACCTTATTTATATTTCAAAATTCGTTTTCGAACAGATGTGCATAACTTAAATATTCGTAGAAAATCACTCATTACTCCTCCAATACACGCTACGTCGTTCTTCGAGAAATCTTTCACTTTTAATGCTAGTAAAATTTATAATAATTTACCTCGTGAACTAAAAAGCTGTAACTTGTTGACATTTCGAAAAAAACTCGCACAGATACTATTATCTGGTCAATAGGGAGAAAAAGTCTGTTGGTTTGGGGTTGTTTGAACTGGTCATATTTCTCCGACTTACTTTCCCTTTCTTTCCTGCCTTCCTTCTGTTCTCATTTTTTTACCTTTCGTTGATTTTTCTCTTTACGCTCTCTCATTTTCCATTTTTCATTATATTTTTGTTCCTTGTTACTGGCTTTACAGTTTTGTTTTTATATGTTTATTAGTATCTTTATGTTAAGGTTAAGTGGAAGAACAGTCGCTGGGCTGAACTTCGCCTTTTGGCATACAACTTATTTTTATTGCTTGTAATTCCATCATTATTATTATTATGTATGCTCAATAAAGATTATATTATTATTATTATTATCTCCGAAAATATTAATTTTAGACATAGCGAACCTTTATTGAATTGACATTAAAATTTTCCGTGGAATCTAAAAAAAAATAGAAAATGGTAGCATTCCATTTAAGATAACAAAGTTGGTGTCAACTTCTGGTATTCACGGAAATGCCACCATTTTGAAAATATTTTCATTAAATAGATCCGACCCGGTTTCGGCCACAGCCAAAATTTCAAATCAATATCTCTTTTAGTTCTCCAGATACTTCTAATAGACGGTCAAAAAAAATCACCCTGTGTATAAAATACTAGAAGGTGTAGATCCACACATAATTTCTAAAAATTGTGACATTTAATGCCTGGTCGAAGCACAATCAGTAGAATTAAACGACTAACATGCTTCTGACATGTCGCTAAAATACCGGCAACCTGTATACTCAACCGGCCAGTAGAAACGTCAGTCTCAAGTTTTCGGATTTTGCGTTCTCAATAAACCTAATATATTGATAATCAATCTGTTCTTCTCAGAACAAACATGCAAAGAGCGGTCGAACTCTTAGTAGGCAGTGCCAGGAAATGGTGTTGTCATTCGTGGAGTATTTTCAGCAGGAAAAAAATTCAACTCATTGTCTATAATAACCCCTGAGTACTTAATTTTGCAAACACGCTTTTAACTCGATTTCATTCAACCATATGGGACACAATTGATTTGCTACACTCTTGCCCCCCAAATACATCACTTCTGTCTTATTAGTATTTATAACCACCATATTGTTCTTCATCCACCTAGAAATTGCCTTCAGTTCACTATTGATAACTTCTGCTACCTCAGCCTTACTCTCCCCAATGTAATAAACAAGTCATCTGCAAATATTTGTATACAACACTTATCCAACGTATCGACAATGTCATTTATGTACAATGTAAACAGTACCGGCCCCAACACTGAACCCTGCGGCACACCATGTGTTGTTTGAACCTTCCCTGAAATTGAATTACTGTACTTCACCACTTGGAATCTATCGCTCAAATAACTTCCAAACCACTTCAGTGCACTCCCCCCCACTCCCATTTTCTTTAATGTGCACATCATCAAGTGACGATTCACCATCTTTTTTCTTTTTTTAACAATTATTTTGTTACCTACCTACTTGCCATGACAAGTTAATATATTGTTCTCTTTTGTATTTTTTTTGTAATTTTTTCTTTTTATTTATGTTAAGGTGGTCGCCAGTTATGATTATTCATTTGTATTTTGTTTTTTACTTTTAGTGGTTGGCAGGTTGAGTGTAAGAGTAGCCATAGGCTAAACTCCGCCTGCCACCACAATATCTAATAAAGACTATTATTATTATTATGTTATGTCGGAAATAAAGTACATAAATATGCCAAATATATGGGATCTTGGTGTCTATTAGTATAGAATGTCTTTGTTTATTACTGATGACGAAAGTTGCTTCTTTTGTGAATCCCACCGTAGATAGTTACTAGAGGTGTGCATCCAATTTCGAAGTCTAGCCCCGTCTGACTTCAAGCTCGGATTGACATAATTTACATCGAAAAAATCTATTTAGGTCCAAATCACTATTGAATGCAAATATCAAAAACATGTATAAGATTCACTTTTGATTTAGACAGAGCCAAAGGAAAGTACCATTGTACCGGGTATCCAAATAAGAAAGGATGCCGGCCATATCTAAGGAACCGTTCATGGTACAGCTATGGGAAAGAAAAAATAATAATAAAAGTGGTGTAATGATCCAGCTCTAGGGGTCACGATCCCACGACCTCGAGGGTGGAAGCCAGACGTAAACACAGCTGAGAATGCAGTGAAAAAACAAATACTAGACCAGCGTAGGGGAATTAACCCGCAAACTAAGAAAAAGGGACGCATTTTAAGGACATTCTTGGTTAAACTACCGAACAGCGTTCACGTACATAAAAAATTGTAACTATTATTTCCTTTGTTACTCAAATTGTGAGTGTTAAATTGTGTTTCACAGGTAGGAACTTTTATGCTATTTGTTATTTATATGTGTAGTATTAAACGAGGATCAATTCT
This sequence comes from Xestobium rufovillosum, assembly GCA_963966045.1. Lineage (NCBI taxonomy): Eukaryota > Metazoa > Arthropoda > Insecta > Coleoptera > Ptinidae > Xestobium > Xestobium rufovillosum. Next base: position 5,712,765 of record OZ014502.1, read on the forward strand.
TTCATTTACCTATATTTATTTTGTTGAGTTCAAATTTAAGCATGATTTAAATTTATTGCAATTTTCACTCTCGTTCATTTTAATTCTCCGACAGTTCAGTTTAAATTTATATCTACTCAAATTTATAATGTAACTTAGCGCTCATTTTTTACTCCTTAACAATAATTCCATCTTTGTTTGTCTTTTATAAATTCATCATTAGGGTAATATGTACTTGTGTCGTGACCGAATTATTTAGTGATTGTGTATGGCATTTACATCATAATCCAACCAGAGTATGTGTGATTGAGCCTTGATGTAGTATACTAACATTTTCCAGCGTGGCAGTGCGAAAGGCACTGAACTGTATTGTGCAGGCCCTTGATTAGCGGTATCCGGTGACCTGGGTTGTCCCCTTTATTAACACATTTCTTCTGTTTTGAATGCAAAAGTGTTTGTTTTGAGATGAAACGCCCTCTTCCCCCTCAGCACAACTTACCCTGTCTCTGGTAATGGATTGCGGTGGCGGTTTTATGCACGTTACTATTATTCGTTTGCGGCATTATTTCATTTAATAATAATTGTAATAAGAGAACTTCCATTCTTTAATTTATAACACCGGCATTCTCACCCCTTTGTGTCAACTCTTTGTATTCGAACTTCTAATTTAATATAAACACAACGTAGGTAAAGACGATCACGCGGCTCTTAGGTTTTTTTTATTTGAGATTTTTATTGTTCATTTGCGTTTTTTTTTGGTTTTATTCATTTTAATGGGAAATTATTCAGATTTGGGCAAAATTTATATTACTTTTATTAATTACGAGGGGTATGGGGGGTGGGGATCATTACAGTGGCCAAGAGAAATCGCTGGAAATTATTTTCAAGTTTCTAAGTGTGCTGCTAGAGGGCGTAATGGTTTTCTCTAAAAGATACCCAGATAAAATATATCAAAAATACGAATATTGCAATCTTGAATATATTTTGTATAATTTTGGTTTACCACTTCTTGCTCTAGCTCATCAAATAGCAGCGGAGGGGGAAGGGGAACGATTGATTGTGAAGATGCTTGTAACTTTGATTTGGTTCAACATAATTTGGCAAATAGTGGAGTGCTGGCGCGTCCGAAATGTGCTTAAAAATTAAGTTATTGGGCATTTCGAGGTTAAAATGTTTGACCTATCCGGTATTACAGCTTAGGTCCTATGGAACTAAGATTCGAAAGTCGTCAAAAAATTGTCCTGTGCAAAAGGGCGCAATTTAAAATTTTCAAGTTATGTATACGAGCCAAAAGGTGAAGTCATATTCTAAAAAAAAGAATTGAAGAGATTTCTGTAGAATTTATATGTTTTATAAATTATACAAGTTTTTGAATTACGTAGCGTCTTACGGAACTCGAAGACGTTTACAGGCGTTTTTCTCCGTTCGAAGTGAACAAAAATCTAATTATTTTATGCTTTCTTTATTTTGAAACTCTATTATCTCTTATGCCGTTGCATTTAGCGAAATTATCCTCTATTGATAAATTATTGCCCAAATCTTGTAGAATATGATGGTTTTTGATTTATAATTTTTGAATGAATATTAAAAAAGTTATGCCATTAAATATAACATGGTGCATAATCTAGAGGCTCGCCACCGCTGCGTGAATCACTGGATACATCGCATTGCACCGCACCCCGCAGTCCACACGCGCGACCTTCTCTTTACTTGTCTCACTCCCTCCTTATAAACCTATGCTATTTAGCTTCTGGCATACCTACACTATTCCTTATTTCTGGCTTATAGGGATGAATTTATTAATCATTATTGCAGGACCTTTTTAATACAGTACCTAGTAGAAGTACATACCATAAGAAAGGGACAATTTATTAACAACGTAAAATTTAACTTGAATCTCTATTTCCTATTTGACACTGCGTTTTTACACGACTTTTGGCCCATGCAAAAACATGAACCAATGCAGAATATTCCATTTTTTCTGCAGCTGCATCCTTTTGTCATACAATCTATTAGGAATTACCTCTATTTAGAACAACATCTATGGCACTAACATCACTAACATCAAATAATGGAATGTTAGCAACACCATCGAATAAAAGTGCACTAGGTAACGTAATAGAAACCTATAAAAGTTCCATTAAAGTCTTGCCATCAATTAACTCCGGTGAAACATGTTATATTTTTGACGGAATGTCTGTGGTTCAAGTTCTTGGAAAACTGACCAAAGCAAAAACTTTTGGAGACTACCTACGCGAAAATATTCCAATCTATTATTTTTTAAAACCAATACGACGCTAAAAGGATCGACCTAGTTTTTGATTATTATTATGAAAATTCAATTAAGGATTCAACTCGTTTAAAGAGAAGTAAGGAAACGTCAATAAGCAGATTAATAGATAGCATAGATACACCACTACCTCAACAATGGCACCTGTTTATCCACTCATCTTTCAATAAAGGTCAGTTAATGATACTGGACCGTTCGAACAACTACTCCTCGGGCAAATACCCCGCCAGGCATTGAATTATAGAACTAAATCCAGATTTTTTGTATTACGAGACGTTTCAGACTGCTACCCCACCTAAGGTGGCTTTGAAACAATCCTAATTTGTCTCCATGTACGTACGTGCTTTTAAGACGATCTTTGTTTAAATATTGCATGTTTTGAATGTGTATGGAAAACTGCAGACCAACTGGTTTCGTCCTTCTGGGACTCATCAGTACGGTGCTTTCCCCTACACACTCAAACCATGCAATTTAACTTGCTATATATGCTGTCACGCTCTGGACAGATATCAGCAAGTGACAACTACCTTAGGTGGGGTAGCAGTCTGAAAAGTCTCGTAGTACAAAAAATCTGGATTTAGTTCTATAATTCAATGACTGGCGGGGTATTTGCCCGAGGAGTAGTTGTTCGAACGGTCCAGTACCACTATACCATATAATTACTCAAAGTAGTTGTCACTTGCTGATATCTGTCCAGAGCGCGGCAGCATAATTATATAGCAAGTTAAATTGCATGGTTTGAGTGTGTAGGGGAAAGCACCGTACTGATGAGTCCCAAAAGGACGAAACCAGTTGATCTGCGGTTTTCCATACACATTCAAAACATGCAATATTTGAACAAAGGTCAATTGGCAATTTTTTTGTCTTAGCAATTGGTACTTGCTTCAAAGAACTACCCTATTCAGTTTGCGACCAGCGGGGGATTTAGTAATGTCTTGGATTATAAGTAAATATAATTTTGAACTTGTTGATAATACCTTAGAATCTAGACACGAGGAAGCTGACACAAGAATCCTCCTACATATTTTATCTGCAAAGAGATCCGGATATACTAGATGCATAGTAGACTGCAAAGACGCAGATGTCCTAGTTCTTCTTGCCCATTTCAAGGAATTGTTAAGACAGGAAGTTTGGATGAAAGTGGGAAATCAAAGTTCACAGAGATTTATTGCAATACATGAAATAAATATGGAACCCATTGCATTTTATTGAAAAATTTACTGGCATTTAATGCGTCAACAGTGTCAAATAGGAAATAGAGATTCAAGTTAAATTTTACGTTGTTAATAAATTGTCCCTTTCTTATGGTATGTACTTCTACTAGGTACTGTATTAAAAAGGTCCTGCAATAATGATTAATAAATTCATCCCTATAAGCCAGAAATAAGGAATAGTGTAGGTATGCCAGAAGCTAAATAGCATAGCATAGCATAGGTTTATAAGTGAGATAAGTAAAGAGAAGAAGGTCACGCGTGTGGACTGCGGGGTGCGGTGCAATGCGATGTATCCAGTGATTCACGCAGCGGTGGCGAGCCTCTAGATTATGCACCATGTTATATTTAATGGCATAACTTTCTTAATATTCATTCAAAAATTATAAATCAAAAACCATCATATTCTACAAGATTTGGGCAATTATTTATCAATAGAGGATAATTTCGCTAAATGCAACGGCGTAAGAGATAATAGAGTTTCAAAATAAAGAAAGCATAAAATAATTAGATTTTTGTTCACTTCGAACGGAGAAAAACGCCTGTAAACATCTTCGAGTTCCGTAAGAGGCTACGTAATTCAAAAACTTGTATAATTTATAAAACATATAAATTCTACAGAAATCTTTTAAATTCTTTTTTGCTTTTAGAATATGATTTCACCTTTCGGCTCGTATACATAACTTGAAAATTTTGAATTGCGTCCTTTTGCACAGGACAATTTTTTGACGACTTTCGGATTTTAGTTCCATAGGGCCTAAGCTACAATACTGGGCAAGTCATATATTTTAACCTCAAAATGCCCAATGATGTCGAAATAAAATTTGCTTGGCACTCTACTAAAACTTGGTCTCGTTGCAAAGAGCTCTCTTCAGTTAATTATATACTCTTATGAGATATGTTCTTTTAGTTCTGTAGTGATCGCTAGGGGGCGCTGTTTGAAAGGCCGGCAAACTTTTCAAAATTTCTTGAAAATTTTAAATATAATGATATAATAATTAAAACCTAGTTAAAAAGAGGATAGAATGATGAAAGGAACAGTGAAAACCGTGCATTGATATCTTTTTTCTAATCGGAGATATAAACAAATTCAACCCTTGATTTGTTTTTTGTTTTGTTTCTACCCTTGTCATTAATTGTTTTAAATTTGATGAACGTGTATAAAAAGTATAAATGTAATATAAATAAAAATTATTCCCAATTAAAATTCAACGAATACTTAATTTATGAACAGTATTGGCTTGCAGACCTTGAGCAACTTGCATAGGAGTGGTAGAAAACAGCCTAATAGGCAAACTCCATACCATTGTTTCAATGGGTACCTCGGCAGGAGCTTGCCATCCACACTGATCTAAACCTGGAAACTCCAGTGCTTTACTTGTACTCGTAACAAACTCAAAATGCAATCTCCACTTCAGGCTCACTGCAGAAGATAAATACAAATTACATACTCGATACTGATAACATTTCTCACCTAATTCCGTTGTAAATGTCGGAGTAACGTGAAGTGGAATTGGTAAAACAAGTTGGGTATAATTAAACCCGACGACAACTTCGTGGTGTTTGCTGTACGTGATGATACGAACTTTCTTGTTCTTCTCGTCATTTGGGTCCATCATCGTTTCTTCCTCGCACTGCAATGATACGGAAACTTGGACGCATTTAACTGTAGCTACAGTAAAATCAAACGTCCCAGTAATTTCTTCGCCCAACTTGTACGCTGGTTTAAATAAACAAAACCTAGCCACTTTACCCCAAGTGTTGGAAATCATGTAAAAATTCGGGTTTCTTCTCGCCGTTATATTTTGTAATGTTTGCAACGCTACATCGAACGGCGTTTCTTTTTGTCGTATCTCCAAAAATGGATTCGCCGGAGTGAGTTCTTCAGTTGTGTCATTACACAAAGCTCCTGCTTCTATTAAACCAGCCTCGCAGACGGGCAGTACCCTAATAGGTACGCGGACTAGTTTAACTGGACTGTTGACTCTTTGCGTTCCTACAGTAATTTTGTACGAATATTTGACGAGCTGTCCTCGATAGGAAGGAGGAGAGTCGCTTGGTATTCTCTCTCGGTACACATCTACAATAAATAATTTAAGTAACACTACTGAAGGAGAATCAACACAAAGACTTACATGTTTTTGATTGGCCAGGAGATAATCGTAAATCGCAAAACAGAATCTTGGGCTTTGTAGCAATTTCGATTCGTCCAGAATCTTGCGTGCAAACAGCTAACGTAGTATCGTTAAGTAAAGCTTCGTTCACCTTATTTTCTTGCTTGCTAATTTTAGGGTCGGTGAAACACTGGCAATGTATTTGAGCAGAAGCCCAAGCAAGTCTTTCAAAAACATCGTTGTGACTTTGGGAGATCTTATGGGCAGGAGACGGTGGGTGACTGAAAGTAATGCTGCATTCTACCACTTCCCCGGAGAGGAATACATGGCCTCTTATTAGTTTCACTGTTACGTCTATCATCTTACCACTTATCTACACATTATTTGGAGAAAAACAACTAAGTATTCTACCAATAATGAAAAATTTGCGTCTGACAACAGTACAGCAGTTTAATTAGGTTAAAGAACATATGTTTTTACGTCAAAGTCAAAGTTGTCGCTGTCAGTCTCAGTCCAGTTATTACAGATAACTGTTTTATCAAATTCTTATTTTCATTCACCTCCAGTAGATGGTACTTATCAAGTGCCATTACCACAGACAAAATTAACTTACAGACAGTGAACTCGATAAGAAGAAACATAATAATTATAATTTTAATGATTGTGATATTTTCAAAATGTCTTTTATATTCGGTGGAATGTATAAAGGTTAGTAATTAACCCGTCCTCCCGACCCTAAAACTCTTTTGTCCATATCTCCGGTTAGAAAAAAGATATCAATGTGAGGTTTTCACTGTTTCTCTTGTTATTTTGTCCTCTTTTTAATTAATTTATAATTATTATACCATTCCATTTAAAATTTTCAAGAAAATCTGAAAAGTTTGCTGATCTTTCAAACAACGCCCTCTAGCGACCACTACACAACAAAAATGACTTAAATTATAAAAGTATCTGATTAAAGGAAGATAGCTCTTTTCAATGAGACTAAGTTTGCTAAATTCGGTTAAACCAAACCGAAGTTACAAGCATCTCCACAACCAGATGCTCCCCTTCTCCCTCAGCTGCTATTTGTTGAGCTAGAGCAAGAAGTGGTAAACCAAAATTATACAAAATTTATTCAAGATTGCAATATTCGTATTTTTGATCTACTTTATCTGGGTATATTTTAGAGAAAACCATGTTTTTTTGTCGACTATGACTATTACGCCCTCTAGCAGCAAATTTAGAAACTTGAAAATAATTTCCAGCGATTTTTCTTGGCTACTTTTATTGTTATTTTTTCTTTCCCATAGCTGTATCATGAACGGTTCCTTAGATATGGATTGTTTATTACTATGACAAAACGCTAGACATAAGCTTTATAGCTTTATTGTGATGAATTTTACAGGAGAAAATCGATGATATGTTTTTCAATTTCTAGCCAATTTTTTGCGTTATAAAATAAAGGAATTACCCAAATACTATATTAAACTTCGATTAAGTTTGTTTCATAAAAGTTTGTTATTCCGACAGACATATCGACTTTTTGTTTAGACGCCCCGTATATGTATTGACAATAAAAGTAGATTACAGGGGACCCAAGCCATTAAATGTTTTCATTTTGTATCCGCTAATAAAAGGGGTTTACAAGTTAATCTGTCTGATACATTACAGTTAGAGATTCCAAGTGATGCCTCACATTTTCCCAGAAGAACTTAACCAAATTATTAACTGTGAAGTGCCTACTAGAAAATTTAGGAATTTGCGCTTTAAAATAATAATTTGGCATTTTCTATTTAGTACTGGTTTTGGCGATTTTTCATTTTATTATAATTTTAACGAACATAAAATACATCAAAACTTGTAGTAACACACTATTAAATGGAATAGGAACGACGTGAAAATTCGACTGTTGCCACAAAGTATACCGTGTGACAAACTTCCATGTGTACATGGGCAATTACATTTTTGGGGATTCCTGCTCCCCATGTGTAGTTACAGTGGTGGTAAAAGTAGCAATCGAAAGACTATTTTTTTCTGCGTATGAGGATATCAAAAACTCTGCAATTTTCCAATTTATTAAAGCATTAAAAGCAAAAATTACACTAATAATTTTCAAATTAAAACACGGATATTCATTCATTCATCCATATTCAAAATGAACAGAAATATTTATTCAGTTGAAGAAAAGGTTTTCATTGTGAAAACATTTTACGGCGGCAATAGTCTGCGGGTAGTCCGTGACTTATTTTCTGTAAAATTCAATAACAGTCCTATTCCTTCCGTAACAACAATAAAAAATTTAGTTAAGAAATTTGAAGATACTGGGAATCTTTCATTGAAAGAAGGTAATTTTTACCAATAAATTTACTTGAATTTTATTTAGATAATTCTGATTCGCTTATTATTATTACCTAGTTGCTAATTCCTTCTTGTTCGCTAACTTAAATTTTACTGGGATTATGAGAACAAGTGATAACGTGGTGGGAAACAAAACTAAAATTAATATTATCATTTATTTTTTTAGTCGCTCCAAGAAATCTAAATGTCGAGGTAGAGGAAATGGTAATAGGCCTGATAACTGCTAGTCCAACATCTAGTTTAAGGTCTATTGCCATAGAATGTAATGTTTCAAGAGAAACTGTCCGTAACATATTAAAAAAAACAAATATCATCCCTTTAAATTCCAATGTCACCAAGAGTTACTTCCTTTTGACGAAGAATCAAGGCAAACTTTCTGTGAAGAAATGCAAGAACGGGCTAATCGGGATCGCAGCTTCCTCTCATCAATTTGTTTTACCGATGAGTGTACCTTCACTTTAAATCAAGAGCCAAATTCACAAAACCTTAGGCATTGAGCCCAGGAAAATCCCAGAATAAATCTAGCCACTACAACGCAATACCCTCAAAAAATCAATATTTGGGCAGGCATTTTTAATAATCGCATTATAGGACCATTTGAAATACAGGGAAATTTAAATTCAGAAGCTTATTTAGATCTTTTAATTAACCATATTGGCCCTGCATTAGAAGAAGTTGCACATGCGAATCGGGAGGTCTGGTTTCAACATGACAGATGCCCAGCACATTTTGGAGCACAAGTGAAGGAATTATTAAATGAAATATTTCCAGAGAGCTGGATTGGTCGAGGTGGTGCTATAAACTGGCCAGCTAGATCTCCCGATCTGGCACCGTGTGACTTTTTCTTGTGGGGACATTTAAAAAGTAAGATTTATAAAACTCGTCACCAAATATTGATTCTTTAAGGAATGCTATTTTTGCGGAATGCAACTTAATAAGCGATCGGCAACTTGCGAATGTGAGAAATTCTTTCTATAATAGGCTGGGATACTGTCTGATACAGAATGGTGGTTTATTTGAATATTTGTTATAGTTATTTTTCTTTTTTTATGTTACTTTAATTTCATTGTATGTTAATAAGTTTTTGTCCTTACCTATACATATGAAATAAATAAGTATTAAATTGCCAGATATATACAAAATTCATTAGAGCAAAGGAATAGGACCGTTATTGAATTTTACAGAAAATAAGGCACGGACTACGTGCAAACTATTGCCGCCGTAAAATATTTTCACAATGAGAACCTTTTCTTGAACTGAATAAACATTTTTGTTCATTTTTAAATGTTGACAGTTCAGAAAATCGATAAAATTTTAATGCTTTAATAAATTGGAAAGTTGTAGAGTTTTTGATATCCTCATACGCAGAAAAAAATAATCTTTCGATTGCTACCTTTACCACCACTGTAACTACACATGGGGGAGCAGGAATCCCCAAAAATCTAATTGCCCATGTTATTTCCCCATGTACACATGGAAGTTTGTCACACGGTATAAGAATAACTAATATTAGAGAAATACGAGATGAAAGAGTTACACCAGATAACATGGAGATTTGGCAATGCGAAAAAAATATTCTAACAGGTGCACCAACTTTCATTTAGGTAGGTACTTGAACAATAGAACACGAATACATTTTTTGTTAAATGGTTAGTACCTTTGTATTTTTTATAGTTAAACGTCACATTGCATTGCAAGATTAAAATTCAGTAATGGCAGGGTTGTTTAGTTTTGTTTTGTTTACATGCATGTAGGTATGTTCGATTCGTTCAAATCTTTTTGCTTTTCCTGGCTTTGTGTGGGCTTATTAAAGTTGTTATGCAGTTTCCTGTATCCACGCTCCAGAATTCTGAATGAGATGAAAACATCGTAATCTGCAAAATTTATTCCAACAGCACTAATAATAGACGCGGAAACTTATCAAAACAAATTTGTTGTAAATTATTTCCTTGTTGTCATGATTCAGATGAGTTTGCGGTCGATCTTTCTAACCTAATAATGTAAACACATTTTTCCACTTGAGAAATTGTTATTTACGGTGTTGTACTTCTGATGAGTAAGTTCAAACTTATTGGGTGCTCGAGGAAAAATATTCTCTACAAAGGCGATAATTTTTCATTTTTTAGAGGCTGCACTAAACCAGGTGTGTTTCATAGTTACATATTATCCCAGGAATGCTTTGAATTTTGCATCATAAAGGAAGTTATGAATCTTCGGTTATTTTCCTCTACTGCACTGTTTGAGAACAAAATTAAGCTGAACTAAAAATACCGATTGTGTTGAAATTGTCGGAAAGCAGGTACGAGTATATTCGGAAGAGCAGGAAAATTCCGCCTTTCTGAAACGCGTACCGTTTTGGATCATAAACAGAATGAAAGTAGAAAATCCTGCATAATAAAGGATATGGTAACTAATACAGGAGGCCAAACTTCCCGAGTAATTACAGAAAAAGCAATAGACAAGGGAAAGAGCGCCTATACAAGGTGTCCCAATTCGTGCGAAACGGTCGTAATAGCTAAACTGTATGCGTTATCAACAAAACTTTCGAATAAAACTTTTAGTGTTTCATTCGAGCTACAACCTGAAATTATCTTCAAGTATACAACTTGTCCCATGTAAACGTGGTGAGCCAAAGTATCTTATGGAACACCCTCTAGGTAAATGACTGAAAGTTTGGATTCTGCGAATTGTTTTGAATACACCAGAAGGTTTTTGAAATATTTTAAATTTTTGAAAGAGATTTCAAACAGAGGATGGCATATTGTCACTGGACACAAGGAAAGATACACGCCTATTCTAAGAGCCAATGATATTTCTTCAATTTCTTAAAATCGACCAATCAACTGTCATTGTAAACGATAAAAACCTACCTAGCTTTCCCAATAACTGATAAATATGCGCTTTCCTTTTAATCAACTATGCTGTGAATGATAGTTTTGAAATTTCTACCTTGGCAACTGTCACTGTCATATTATTTTCGAGTTTTCTTGCAACATCGTCGTTTTGAAATGGCAAGATTTGGCCAAGAATCTTTGGAAGATATTCAAAAAACTGTACAGAGTGTTACTCTGAGGAGTACAGTTAAAAATCAAAAGTCCATATGGAAACAGTTCGAAATATTTTTAAAAGAGAAGCATTATGATCTAGAAATTACTTCAAATCAAGAGCTTGGACTGATAATGAATGATTGGGCTTTTAATATGATATGAAGAGAGCTGATGGTGAAGATTATAAAGAATGCGTTATAAAGACCATGTGGAATGTTACTGCAAAACTCCTTCAAGAAAAATACTACAAAGAGTACGCCCGAAAATTTAATCCATTTACAGACATTGAATTCAAACAAGCAAAGGATGCAAAAAATGCGAAACGAAAGCAGCTTCAGTCTATTCTCGGAAAGGGGAAGCAAAGTTCGACTGCTCTGAGTAAAAAAGAAATATATACAATAATGAATCTGTGGAACGAATATTGTCCAGAAGGACTTAAAAAAAAACTGTATCATATAATAGCATTCGAACTAGCCTGGAAAGGGGAAGAGGCAGCAAAATGCAAAGTGCATTTTTTTAAAGAGGAAAAGAAATCAAATGGTAACGTAACCGGAAGAATTTAATACAATCCGATTTTTTCCAAAACATGCCAGGGTGGAGCTCAAAAATTATCAGACAGTTGTTAGTGCCTAATTACAATAATCTTGATATGTGCCCGGTAAGGTTATTTAAAAAGCTTATTTCTAAACGCACTTTAATAGAATTACCTACGTCAGATCAACTATTTCTGACTGTAAATCCTTACTGGAATGAAAGCAATTCTGAATGGTAAAAAAATATGCCTTATGGAGTAAATGAGATTGGAAAATGGACCAAACAATTTGCTGAAAGAATAGGGCTTGATACTCTGACAAACAAAATCACGAATCCTTCAAATCGATCAAGTGCTGTATCAAATCTTGCTAAATTAGGTGTCTCGGAAGAACAGCTCATCAAAATGACTGGACATGCAAATGCTAAGTCATTAGGCCCTTATTTACAGTTAGACGAGGAACATCACGCTAGTTTAATAAACAACCTGAGACCTGGACCTTCTGGAATCCAAACTACAAGAGATATAAACATAAGGCAAGAAAATTTTACCACTGAAAACATTAATAATAATAATATGCAAAAAAAATCTGGACATAATATAACATATAACCATTGCACTTTCAATGTTCAAAATATGTATGTAACTAAAGATCAGTCAAACTCTACACAATATATTTAAATATTTTAATATGTTCTGTTAATTTAAAATGTTTATTGTTTCATTAAATCTTCTATGTATTTCCAATTAAATTGGCCGTATAATGTAGTTGTGTATTAACCTCCGTAAAATACATTCGAGATCATTTTTTTATAAGATAAATACATTTCAAATTGTATTCAAATTTTATTGCCATTCGGCAAAAAATCTCGAATCAAGGGAAGTAGAAAAAATCGCTCGAGCAAGCTCTCGCGATTTTTTCACTACCTTGATTCTCGATTATGTGCCATGACAATAAAACTTTCATACAATTAAACATGTGTTTATCTATAAAAAAAGATCTCTGTATTTACCCCCCGGTAATTTTTTCGATAATTTTGCTTGTTGATAAGTTGCCGTAGTTGTGAATTTGTAGGTGCATTTATAATATATAATCTAGTTACGTCAAATATTCCCAACACAATTGTATGTGAATTAACTGAAATAAAATTTCGTTTTGAACTACCTTGCTTCGATTCAAAAAATAATCTTGTCAAATACAATTCCAGACCACTTATTGTATTACTACAGAAAATACCTACCTATTAGGAGATATTGATCGTCAGAACAGGTGGCCATTGAATATCTTTGGAGTTATCCTTCAAAACAGGGTAATTGGCTCACGACATTTCTTCGAAGGACGCCTGAATGGTAGGATGTTCCTGAAATTTTTACAAGATGAGTTCATAGAGATAATAGACGATCATAGAGTTCATAATTCAAGTTGTCCGATTTATTAGACACAAAAAGTATGTTAAGGATTCCACGACTTTCTCCATGTCGCCTGTAGAAAATAAGAAATATGCTAAGTTTCCATATAGTTTAGTACACACCAGAGGCTTGGAATCTATGTATTTTTAAGCCCCAAATTTATGTTTAGCATACACCGTTAATCTTATCTTAAATGCGGTACATTGCCTCCCTGAGAAGGAGTTAAAAAATCTTTTCACGGTTTAATTCGCACACGGACGGAAAACAAAGCAACGCGCTGCTAATTCTCCTTTTAGCGCGGTAATCCGTGTTTCAACATAATTTAATGTTTCCTTGACTTTTTGGAGTGGTTCTTGACCTATGCAAAGATAACAAGTGTTGATTTAACTTGAAAGGGGAAGCGTTGAATCATTCAAATTCAAGACGGCCAAGTCTGTAGCGGCACGCGGTAATAAAGCCAAAGGACTCTGGAACAAATTGCGTTTTTAATTACTTGGATGAATACACAGTAAAAGAGACTGTTAACTTTAAGCTTATGACGCTAGTAAATTAAGCTTCTGTCCGCAGAATACACAAAAGGAAAGTTTAATTATAAGAAATTTTAAGTGTTCACTCAAAAAACTGCTTCTGTGCAAGACGTCTTGCGGTTTAAATGACAAAATATTTTGATTTATTTCATTTTTTTGTCACTATCGATTGTCAGTTTTAGGAGAGGAAAATATCGATATTTCCATACTGGTGATTGAAAAATATCGAAATGATCGGTATGAAATATAATAAAAATGCTAATTTTAAATAATGCCTTAACCACTGATTTCATTTTCATTTTGTTCGTCGAATCTACGGTTGAAGAGTTTTTGGAAACACTTCTGACCGTCTACGTATATTGTCTTCCAAATACAGTTTTAATGTATAAACTAGTGGCGTAACTGACGCCACAGGAGCCCCCTCTGGCTGGGACGCCTTCCAGCCCACATGCAACCGATAATGGCTACACAGAAGCACGCTGACCTGGATGAAGCCGCCGAACTAGCCGACGCTATCGACGACGCCGTTCCCCGCAGCACTTCATCCACTCACAGAGTTTCATCTCTGCACGACATGGTAAGGGAACTATCTAATACCGTCTCCGCCATGCAACTCAACACAAACGCCACTGCCGCATCCCGCCTCCCCCGTTCCAGAGCACGTGTAGCGTCTTTCTCACGCTCACGATCCCCAGCATTTTCTCGACGCTCCCGATCTCGCTCTTCTCCACGGAACGAAGCCGCAGTTTGTTGGTACCACCGCACTTTCGGTACCAACGCGAGGCAGTGCCGCCCCCCGTGCAATTTCCAGTCTTCGGGAAACGTACAGGCCAGTCACCCGTAACGGCAACCGATGACATGGCCAAGAAGAAGTCCTGCCGCCTTTTCGTCTTCGATAGAGATTCCCGAGCACAGTTTTTGGTTGATACCGGATCAGAACTCTGTGTTTATCCTCGAAACATCTCTCGTTCACCTCGCATCAAGACGAGCTACCTTCTTCAGGCAGCAAATGGCACACCCATTCACACATATGGTTTCGTCACGCTAGATCTCAATCTAGGCCTCCGAAGATCTTTCCCTTGGAGATTCGTCATTGCCGACGTATCCAAGCCCATTATTGGAGCTGATTTTCTTCACCACTACAATCTGGTGGTTGACATAAAAAATCAATGCCTACTAGATCCCCTAACTCGCATTTCTGCACGCGCTTATAAATGCAACGACAACCATACATGTATCCAAACCGTTTCTGGCACCTCGCCTCAGCACCCTCTTCTGCTGAAGTTTCCAGAAATTACCAAACCCATGGGACTTCCTCACAAACCGACGCATTCAGCAAAGCATCATATCCGCACAATTCCCGGACAACCTGTATACTGCAAACCACGCAGGTTGCTCCCCGACAAACTGAGAACTGCAAGAAAAGAATTCGAGACAATGGTACAACTTGGAACTGCACGCCTTTCGGAAAGCAGTTGGTCTTCTCCACTTCACATGGTACCCAAACACGGTGACGAGTGGAGACCCTGTGGTGACTATCGAGCTCTAAACGCCCGAACCATCCCCGACCGCTACCCTGTACCACATATCGAAGACTTCGCCCAATCTCTTCAAGGAAAGACTCACTTTTCCACTATCGATCTGGTCCGAGCTTACAACCAGATTCCCGTAGCTGAAGAAGATATACCCAAAACGGCGATAACTACCCCTTTCGGTCTTTTCGAATTCCCGTACATGTCATTTGGCCTACGCAACGCCGGCCAAACTTTCCAACGTTTCATCGACGAAGTTCTCAGAGGATTACATTTCTGCTACGCGTACATCGACGACATACTAGTAGCATCATCCTCAGCGGAAGAGCACGACGCACATCTCTCACAGATATTCCAGCGTCTCAAACAGTATAACATTCTAATCAATCCTCAGAAGTGTGTTTTCAGTTCCAAATCCGTCACATTCTTGGGTTACCAAGTCTCCGAAACTGGGACACGACCACTTCCGGCAAAAGTAGATGCCATCCGCAGCTACCCCCGCCCACAAACAGTGAAGCAACTCAGGCAATTTCTGGGAATGATAAACTTCTATCGTCGTTTTACTCCCAATGCCGCTGCACTCCAAGCTCCACTCAACGACCTTTTACACGGCAACGCCAAAGGCAAGACACAACTCGTCTGGAACTCCG
Source organism: Xestobium rufovillosum (assembly GCA_963966045.1). NCBI lineage: Eukaryota > Metazoa > Arthropoda > Insecta > Coleoptera > Ptinidae > Xestobium > Xestobium rufovillosum. Next base: position 5,728,397 of record OZ014502.1, read on the forward strand.
CCTCGGCAACCGCTTTCGACGCCTGTAAAGAGAGTCTAGCCAGTGCAGCGCTTCTTGCACATCCAAACCCCCAAGCAACGCTCGCAATAATCAGCGACGCCTCTGACACTTCCATTGGCGCCGCCCTGCAACAGCGTATTCACGATGATTGGCAACCCCTCGCTTTCTTCTCTAAAAAGCTATCACCCGCCGAGAAGAAGTACGCCGCTTACGACAGAGAATTACTCGCAATTTACCGAGCCGTCAAGCATTTCCAGCACATGATCGAAGGTCGTGATTTCGTCATTTTCACAGATCACAAACCAATCACCTTCGCTTTCCGTCAAAAGCCCGAAAAATGCTCACCCCGACAATTTCGATACCTCGATTTCATTTCACAATTCTCTACTGACATCCGTCACATTTCCGGCAAAACCAATCTCGTAGCCGATGCACTCTCTCGCACAGAAGAGGTAACTGCACCCATCGATTTCGAGTCACTAGCTAACTCACAAGCGAATGACTCCGAAATTCAAAAATTTCTTCGACCCGACTCTGTACTCCAACTCAAAGAAGTACACCTACCCTCATCTGGCATACCAATTTACTGCGACACATCCACGTCCAGCATCCGTCCGTTTGTCACGAAGTCTTTCAGAAAACAAATTTTCGATGCTATTCACGGACTTTCGCACCCCGGCATTAAAGCAACGACCAAATGCATAGCTCAACGCTATGTCTGGCCCTCTATCCGAGCCGACTGCAGAAAATGGACCCAAGCATGCGTACAATGCCAGAGATCGAAGATTCACCGACACATCGCCAGCCCACTTGCAACATTTCCCGTAACATCCGCAAGATTCGAACATGTCCACATCGACATAGTCGGACCGCTGCCCATCTCAGAAGGTAAACGTTACTGCCTAACCTGTACCGACAGATTTTCCAGATGGCCAGAAGCTTTTCCGACCGACAACATCGAGGCAGAAACCATAGCTAGAACGTTCTACGAGGGTTGGATAACACGATTTGGTACACCCCTGCGCGTAACTACAGACCAAGGTCGACAATTCGAGTCACACCTTTTCAAGCATCTCAGTTACTTAACAGGTACCAACCGCCTCAGAACTACGTCATACCACCCTCAAGCGAATGGTATGATTGAACGCTTTCACCGGCAACTCAAAGCCGCCATTAAATGCCACGAAACCGACCGATGGACACAAGTTTTACCCACCGTCTTAATGGGAATACGAGCCGCCTGGCGAGATGATCTAAAATCAACAGCAGCAGAACTGCTCTACGGAGAACCCCTCCGACTCCCGTGTGAATTCATCACACAGCAACAATTCAAGCCATCCAGCGACCCCACAGAGTTCATCAAGGACCTCAGACGCCATTTTAATGCCCTGCGTCCTACTCCGGGGACACGCCACACAAATAATTCAAAAACTTTTATGTTTAGAGACCTTGCTACAGCAGACCATGTTTTCCTCCGCCGAGATGCCGTCCGAGCTCCGCTGCAGCAACCCTACGAAGGTCCCTATCCTGTCGTGCGACGCCGTGACAAAACCTACACTGTCACAATCCGAGGCAAAGACGTAACAGTTTCCGTCGACCGTCTTAAGCCCGCATACGTCTTGAACGACGCCGACTACACCAGCACACCCCTTGCAGATCAAGAACCGCTCCACGTTCACGATCAGCCGACGCCTCCAGCAGCCGTCCCATTGACGACTCGCTCTGGGTGCCAAGTTCGATTTCCAGAGCGCTATCGTTAATCACTCCAAGGGGGCTCCTGTGGCGTCAGTTACGCCACTGGAAATATCCTCGACCCACTTTACTGAATTGGAACTCGAGTGAAGATGCCGACGCTACACATTCTTTTCGTGTGTAGAAATTGTAGTATAGTAACCTTAGTAAAATGTAGAACGCTTACCTGGCACTATTGTATTATAACTAGAACACGCACTGTAAATATATATTCATTCATTCATCAACACATAGAAGGTAACATACAGACTAATAAACGACTTAGTAGTCTACGTATTCTTCTTCGTTTCTCCTGCCCATCGAACACGCGATATTATATGGTAACCGCCACCGACGTACCATAAACTCTTGTCGTATAAACACACTGTAACTTGAGGAAATCCAATGCCATTTGCCTGTACCTTAATTAAAGAATGATTTCGTGATGAGAAGAGTCGATTATAATTAGAGAATATATTATGTTCACTCGTGCAAGTGACAGATAAATAAATTGGCCCCTTTATTTGATTTTCATATCATTGGCAATTTGGGAAATGAAATGAAAGAATTTTCGATGTCGGCAGGAAATACGTAGGTATAACTTAATCAACGTTTTGTTCTTTTCAGGAGCGTTAAAAATATGCCTGAAAATTTAGTACGTGGTCGTAAAATAACAATAACAAGTTTCTTTTAAAATTACATTGAACTCCGGGTGAAAGGCGTTCAATGTATTCAACAGTTGTTTTATTGACAAACTGAGAAGGCTATTTTTAAGCATCTTTGTTTACTTATATGGGGGTGGGTGTCATGGGCTATGTGTTTCCTGTATGCTGTTTAAGAAAATAATATAAATTAATTTTTTCCATAAAAGTTTGTTATACGTTCGGAAACACTTAAGTTTGACGGTTGCAGATGAATATACAGGGCGATCAGTTAAGGTTACGGAGCGGTTATATCACGGAAACCGTTCACGCTACAATTTTGGGGGTGAAAAATTTATTAACAAATATAGTCGAAAAAATTCAGCCAAAAATATTTTTAAGTTCCTAACTTCATTCCTAGGGGTCGTATTTAATGTGGCGTTTCAAGAAATCTTTAATTTCTCCAAAAAGCTTAGATATAATGTAAGTTGGAAATACACTTTTCATAATCTCTGCTAAACCCTCTATAATGTAGGACATGGAGACAAATTAGGATTGTTTCAAAGCCATCTTAGATGGGGTAGCAGTCTGAAACGTCTCGTAGTACAAAAAATCTGGATTTAGTTCTATAATTCAATGCCTGGCGGGGTATTTGCCCGAGGAGTAGTTGTTCGAACGGTCCAGTACCACTAATTAATACTAGATAATTACTCAAAGTAGTTGTCACTTGCTGATATCTGTCCAGAGCGCGGCAGCATATATAGCAAGCTAAATTGCATGGTTTGAGTGTGTGGGGGAGAGCACCGTAATGATGAGTCCCAGAAGGGCGAAACCAGTTGGTCTGCGGTTTTCCATACACATTCAAAACATGCAATATTTGATCTAATCTGATATTAAATCAATCGAGTAGCATAGAAATAAATACGGATTGGTTGAATAATTTTCCTCTGCACCTGCAAAAGGGTTAGCTGAAGGTAATTTTACAAATCTTACTTTGCTTCACTTAAATGACAATAAAATTAGTGATGAAGGTCCTTTTCCGTGTCGGATCGGATGTACCCTACCGTTAGTTGTTATCTCAGTACGGCCCTGGAATAATCTAATTCAAATTCCATATATACGCGACCTCCATTCTGCTTTATTTAAAATTATAATTTCTGGAAGTTTTAAAGCATTATCTGCGAGAAACTCGTTTAACTCGAGAGTCGAGATCGAGGCGACATTTGCACTTTCCAGATTATTTCTACGTCATCCACATTTTCAAAAGCGCTGTACCTATTTACACAGAACCTACAAACACAAGCAACGTAAAGAACTCGCATCAGTAGATGCTGGAATCAAAGCATAACAAAAAAGACAATGGGATGAACGCAGTGGCGTCTTGTTCTTAATATCAAAATGGGGGCATTGCCTCACTTATGTCTGCAACAACATCAAGAAACTTATTATTTTATATTCGTTCGAAAATTTAACTATTAATCACGTACCTGTGAAACGATTAATACCCTATTTATTCAAGGTTCTAGTTTAGTTGTTAATGATGTTTTTTTAATTTTGTCATGTAAAATAATATACACATAATATATCAATGACAGTTCATTTTGGAGTCTTTCAGCAATTGGAAAATTCCTTAAACTCTACTGCATTTCATCACAATTCCAACAATTCGTTTCAGAACGCTTCTCACGTACCGATGTATTATGCAAAAGGTTTACAAATGCGACGAAAACAAAATTTGTATTTCATACGCTTAACGTAATTTTCTTTCTTTTTACAGAAGCTTTCATCCCCTAGCGTGGATCCAAAAAAGGTAAACACGTCTCACGCATTTGTTAAGTTACTGAGAATCTGTCGGTGAATCTGTATGCGCCAGTGGCGGAGCGGACCAAAAAGCGTATATGGAGACCACCATGTTGGGCTCTTTCTCAATAGAGTAAGGGGTAAAAGTGTTTTAGGTAGGAAGGAGCTGACTAAAACTTTACATCTCACACACAAATTTAATAAATATATTGAACCCTTCAACAAAAAAAATAAAGAAAACATAAAAGAATTATGACGCGTTAGTCTTCTCACTCACTTGATCAAATTGATATTAAACAGTTTATTTATACAAAATATGGTGTAGTTTTGGACCTTCTCTATGCAGCATATAGCTGCAGTTAGTATTAATTTTATAACGACCCTGAATTTTGCTCCAGCTTGTACATTAATTTACAAATCTTGACAGTGATGTAGGTCAGACTAGACCACAAACGCTTATCTCTTCTTGTTGCGTTATCCCAAAAACAGATTTCAGATATGGCAGTGACGGCTCTGACTTTGCTGCAGTTAGCAGAGAACTTTTTCTGCTTTGTTTTGCTTTGAATGATATAGGTATTCGGTGCAAGCCGCACCTTTATACAACGTGTCCAAGATAAGGAGGGCCAGTATGGGGATATTGGAAATGACAAGAGATACGGATTTGGTTAAATGGGAAAAAAGTTGCGTAATTAAAGGATCAATAAAATGGCGCCTAGAAATCCTTGATATAATTTTCCGTTTTTGAGTTATTTTGAAAAAACTGAATTTATGAATTTTAAACTATATTTTTTTCTGACTTTAATATTAAAATTAGAGCGAAACTAACAAAACTTCTTCGTAGCAACTTTTGATGAAATTAAAGATTTCATTGCCAATTTTTTTATTCTACGTTTCGTCTTCGGGCAACCATCATCAACTTCATTTTTTTAAATACTGTCCTGATTTTCTGATGTCAAATTTTATGAGCCCTTCTTATTCTGAATTCAACAATGTACGACACATTATGGTTTAACTACGTTTCGACCCGTTTTTGACCATCATCAAGAAATTTTTAGGATACGGACCTGCATGTCTCTTAATTTTCTAAAAATTATGAGAAATACAGTTAGTTGGGCTTTCTTCTGATATCAGAAACGAACAAACGAACATGGCTGTCGTCGGACTTGCCCTGCAATGTTGTGGACATTCAAAATTATACGTTTTTAAGAAATGACAGAAAAAGGAGCCGTGGGGGAGGCGTTGGTTTGTACATAAAAAGTAATATACATTATAGAATTATTAAAGAGTCGACCATAAATGAGAATACTGAGCAACTTTGGGTTGTTCTCTCTTTTCCTAAATGTAATGTTGCAATCGGTGTTATTTATAGACCTCCTAAAACTGACATTCCTAATTTCTTTAGTTGCTTTGAGAGTTCTGTCTCACAGGTTTTACCTTTTTGTAATGAACTGCTGGTTGTTGGTGATTTTAATATAGATTTACTAAGTTTTAACAACACCTGCAATAAATTTCTTGATCTGCTGGATATGCATGGCCTCACCCAAATCATTGCAGAACCTACTCGTATTACAGCTTCTACAGCTACGTTATTAGATTTGATTTTAACTAGCAACAAATCTAGAATAGAACAATCGGGTGTTAAAGATGGGTATCACTCGTCCGACCACAATCTCATTTTTTGCAATCTAGTTTTAAAATATGATAAAGTTGGCCCCAGACAAGTTGTATACGGAGACTTTGCACATTTTGAAGCTGCAGCTTTCACTTTACAATTAGATTCAATAGTATGGCATAATCTTTATCGTTTGGATACGATCGATAATAAACTTGATCTTCTTAATCGAATATTGACTGATCTCTTGAATAATAATTTTCCAGAGAAATGTAAACGTTTTTCTAAACCGCCGTGTCCTTGGTTGACAGAGAATTTAAAATTTATGATGTCACTGCGTGATAAAGCGTTGACCAAATATAAGCAAACTAGTAAAATTGAACACTGGAACTATTACAAAGATATAAGAAATTTAACAACAAAACAGTTCGGTTGGAAAAAAGGCTTACTTTGAGCATAGTTTGAAGATGGGAAACTCTAAGACCATGTGGAAAGATTTAAAATTTATGAAAGTCTATAGTAAGCCAAAATTCATAATTCCGCAAGAATTACAGGAACCTGAAAGAATAAATAATTTTTTCATGTTAATACAAACTTACATCCAGATAATGAATTGATAAATTTTTATAATAGTAATTCTCGTATTAACAAACAGGATCAATTTGTCTTCGAGTTAGTTTCGGAAGAAACTGTGTCAAATATATTGTTTAAAATTTCCTCAAATGCTGTTGGAACAGATAATTTCAATATTAAATTCATTAAACTGTGTTGTCCTCAGATTTTGCCTGTACTGGTTCACATTGTAAATTTCTGTTTAAAAGAAAGTGTTTTTCCTACTTGTTGGAAAATAGCGTTAGTATATCCATTACCTAAAATAGCCAAACCAACTGATTTTAAAGATTTGCGTCCTATTATTGTGCTACCTGCTTTATCAAAAATATTAGAGAAAATAATGGATTACCAAATGAGAAGGTACCTTGCTCTCCATTCATTGCTGCCTGAAACGCAGTCAGGGTTTAGAGCTGGGTATAGTTGTTCTACAGCACTACTGCAAGTAACTGATGATATACTCACAGCAATTGATCAAAATAAACTCACTGTTCTCGTTCTTCTGGATTATTCGAAGGCATTCGAAGGCATTTGATACCATCAGTCATAGTTTGTTGCTGAGCGTCTTGAATTCTTGCGGATTTGGCCCTGCAGCCATTACTTTAATTAAACATTTTATAATGGATAGATCACAAATTGTTAAAGTCTCGGATAAATTATCGAATTCCAAGCAACTAAATACTGGTGTCCCGCAGGGATCTATTTTGGGTCCATTACTATATTCAGTTTATACTTCTCAAATGCAATCGTGTCTTAAATTCTGTTCCTGTCACATGTATGCTGACGACACTCAGCTCTATTACTCTTTTCCGGAGGACTCTTTCTATACTTCTATGGATAGAATTAACACAGATTTAAACATGTTAACCGAAATGGCCCGTAGGCACTGCCTCAACATTAACCCAAATAAATCTTCTTTTATGGTGTTCGGGAGGAACAAGTTGCGGTCTAAGTTAATAAATAAAATTAAAATAAATTTAGGTGCTTCTCCTTTGCCGCTTGTACATCAGGATCGTAACTTGGGATTAATAATGGATGATAATTTAAGGTTTAGTCAACACATATCCAAATGTATCCAAAGAGCTTATGTAAATTTAAAAATTATTTACATGAACAGATCAATATTAAATCAAAAAATAAAGATTAAATTGTGCAATTCTATTGTCCTATCTCATTTCAATTTTTGTGATGTGGTTTATGACCCTTGCCTTACTTTTGCGGATTCACATAGAATCCAGATGATACAAAACGCATGTATGCGGTTAATTTTTGGTATTACAAGGCGCCAACATATATCACATAAATTACATGATTTGAACTGGTTGAATATGTCTAACCGACGACTACATCACTCGGCATGTGCGTACTACAAAATAGTTCGGTTAAGAACTCCGCCTTATTTGTACAACAAAATTCAATTTAGAACTGATGTCCACAATATTAACGTTCGATTTAAGGGTCTGATTACGCCACCGTGTCACTGTACATCTGTTTTTGAAAGATCGTTCTCATATCGTGTTTCAAAAGTTTTCAATAAATATGTCAATAAATACTTATTACAGTCTCGACAGTTTATCACATTTAAGAGTACACTTCGTCGTGATCTTTTCGTTGAGCAGTTTCAAGTTTTTGGGTGATGATTTTATAGCTCTCATATTTTGCCATGGCTCTGTTTCATTTCTGTTTCATTTCTATTTCATTTCTGTTTATAGTTTTTTGCTGGTTTGTTTTCATTTTCATTTTGATTTCCACGTTTTTTTTGTTTGCCTTGACTAAATTGAGTTGATTTGTTATTAATATATTACCTTAAACTTAGAATTTATTTTGTTTCATATCTCATTATGATTTTTTTTACCTTTGCTGTTTTGACCGAAATTTATGTAAATTTATGTATGTATATCCATGTGAGTTTATTGTTGTCCTTTGTGGGTTCAGCGCGTGTCGCTTTTTCAATCGAATTTATTTTGTATTTTAAGGGTTAAGTAGAGCAGCGGGACATTCACGAATGTTCAGCTGAACTTCGCCCTTTGCTGAATTTGATATTTTAAGTTATTTTTTTTCTTATGTAATTTCAGCAATAAAGTCTTTATTATTATTATTATTATTATTATTAAATGTGTAACAAATGCCAATTTGCAGTGTTTGTCAACGCAATTCTTTTATTTTTAAAGGTTTAAGTCCTAGAGAAATAACCGGTACAGATGGCCAAACGACAGTTCTTGTCCTGAACTAAGAAAATATGTGAAACTTTTTCTTCACAATAAGAACAATATGTTGAACAATAAAATACACTTATTTTCAGATCCCTCTAGAACCTTTAGCAATCTAACAATTTATTATGTACTCCCCATGTATAGAAAATTAACGTAAGTGTACGGCTGCCAGAGCGACGAATTTGTACGATTATTTGGGATCGCACAGACATTCAAACAAATTAGTAATTTTCCGTTTTACTTGATTTATCCGAAACTTAAGGCAATGTAGATAACTAAGATTGATGGCATCGTCAGTGATTTACTATAAGTGCGGGTTGGTACGATGAGAAATTCGGATCAATATGAAACGAAGAGGAAAAAAGTCTTCTTTAATGTATATGTTCGTGTAGTTTTCAGATTATCTCCGTTTTCGTTTTATTTTTATCTAAGCTCACACTTTTCTTTTTTATTTAGCATATTTGAAGTTAAACATATAAATCTCGAGGAAAGAGGAAGAATTGGAATTTGTTTCATGGCTATCTGATTCTGTCAGAGTTCAGTGACGAACTAGTCCAGAGGGAACCTTCAGAGAAACTGCTCAAGAAGTGTTTCGTTATGTGATTTAGTCATACATAAGTACGGCGACGTGCTATGAGGCAAGCTTGGATAGTTTTGCGAACTACATAAATAAAAGTACGATCGTCACTCTTTGTCACATTTTTTTGGCCTACTTTTTCTGTTTAATTTTCGCGTGGGAATTTTAATTTATATTCCGATACATCAAAGCAGCAGTGGGTTATTTAAGAATTCTCTAAAATGAGATAATTAATTGTACATTAAATATTTGTCAATTAAAATATTTTTCTCTAAGCCCACTGCTTTTAAAATCGACCGTGTTAATATTTTAAATATAACTTTTAATAAGGTATATTAAACGACATTATCGTTTATTTAGAAAAAAGCTCCTACACTGAAGAAAAAAGTCAGTTATCTCAGTGTTCCACAGAGCGAGGATTCTAAAACATTAAACGTAACTGAAAATACACTGAAAACCGGACACTCTCAGAATTACTATTTTAGTGAATAAAAAACAACGAACGGTTTGAAATGATATTTAACTATATTCTTTTCATCTTAACAATAAATAAAAAACAAGAAATAAAATGGTTCGTCAACAAAAACCTAACAAAAGTATTTTTTAGAGATCAACTGTTACTTAAGAACTTGAAAAGACAAACAAAAAAAAATATTAAAAGGAAAAGCACACTAGTAGAACCAAATTAATAATGGGTGTTACCACCACGAACTCTTATTACTTCCCTTAAACGTTGTGGCATGCCCTAAATGAGGCTATCAATAGATTCTTGGGGTATTTGTTCACATTCTTCTTGAAGCGCCATTTGATGTTTCTGGTAGGGGTTGGCGACGTCTAATTCTTTTCCCAAGCTGATCCCACAGATGTTCAGTGGGATTCAGGTCTGGACTATTGGCTGACCGTGGGAGACATCCAATACCAACCTCTTCACGGTACTTGGTAACAATTCTTGCTGTGTGTGGGTGGGCGTTGTGATCCATAAACACAAAATTGTCCGCTATAAATGGCATATATGGTGTGACATAGGGTTCCAGGCACTCAACAATGTATCGGTGTGCAGTCATTGTTCCATTCTAAATGAAAATCAATTCTGTGTGAGCCCTCAGAGATATTCCGGCCCACACCGTAATGCTACCACAATTGAAACTGACCCTGGGAGATATACAACATTGACTGTACCGATCCCCTGGTCTTCGCCACACCTTTTCACGTCCATCTGGTGACTTGACACTAAATCTTGACTCGTCCGAGAAGAGCTCGTTCCTCCATTGATGTTCGTCCCAATTTACGTATTGCCGCGTAAATGCAAGTCATGCTCTGCGATGTTCTACGGCCTACAGGGGACCCGTAGCTGACTTTATTGAAGTCAAAACATATTCGTTTAGCCTCTTCCGAACTGTTCTGGCTGAAACTGCCACTCCTCGAACTTCGGCTAACCGTCCAGCAAGAATAGGTGATGGCAATGCTCGATCGGGCAGCGCAGCAACATGGAGAAAACGGGCATCTTGATGGTTCGCAGTCCGTGGACGACCAGATCCGACCTTCTTTACAAACCCATGAGTTTCACGAAATCGCAAGAGTACATTTTGCACTGTGTTAAGGGGTATATTCAGCACTTGAGCAATATACCGCACTGTTCGGCCATCGTGGCTTAAAGCAACAATTTGTGAACAAATTTCGGGGTGCATTGTATGGAAAATGTTAAAAGCCGACATTTACAAATGAAATTTCACCAAAAAAAACCAATAGAAAATAGAGAGCAGCCCAATAAGATAAAAGATTTTGATGTTTCAATAAAGATGCATGAAGAGTCAAAATGCTGATTTGGCGACCTCTCTTTCTGAAATCAGCGAATATTCTTCAGTTTCCATAATTTATTAAAGGTGTGTTAGGCACAGAATAACGATAACGCCAGTTTATGTCACTTTCTTGACAGCTTTTCGTGGCGTTGGTTGACTCGCTAGTGTTTTACGGTTCTTTAGGTAAAAGTTTGAAACTTTGTAAATTATTAATAACGTGTTAACATGCCACACCTCCATTATCTCCTAAAAGTTCGCCTTTCTCTAATTCAAAGAATATTTGCTAACTTATTTTGAGTGTAATTCGTCCTTTTGGATTATATTTCCAGTGGTGTTTTGAGCGCACGGACGGAAAACAAAGCAATATTATTTCAGTGACTGTAATTTCTTACTCGCTGACTCTCAAGCGAGTTTGTAGAATGAAGTAGAAAAGTTTAATTATACTGTATTCTTAATGAACCTAAATTACAAAAATCTAGTTTAATCGAATTTCGAGTGTTTAGATACGCAACATACATTCGCTTGAAAGGGTCGGCGTAGGTTAATTCCCGGAGCGAACTTAACCAAACTCAATTCAGCAGAACCAAAGTTGTTGGCGAGATAAACGATAGGCCACCGGAATTTCTATGGCCCTCAATGAATAGCGTGCAACTACATTCGATCTTACGCAGTTGTGTTTGAAGAACCTCCCCTCATTGATGTTTCCCACAAAGTTTATTTCCGAGCAAGTTTAATACGCCACCTAAGAGTTGCTGTCAAATAAATACGTCTTAAATCGATGTGCTTTCCGATTTGTCGCTTACCAAAACATTCAATATCCTTTTCACCGCGGTGTAAAACGTACGAAAAGAAAGTCAACAAAACAAATGGGAAG